>CM069238.1:33086128-33686128 GCA_035582765.1 Acer negundo
GGACTAACCATTGGCAATTACATTCATACTTGAGTGTCACTTGCCATTTTATGGATGATGCATGGAATATCCAAAAAAAAATTCTTGTATTTAGAGTTTTTGATGATTCACACACCGCTCAAAATATTGTTAGAATGCGTAAAATTATTTTTTCAGAGTATAAAATTGAGAAAAAAAATTTTGCAATTGGTTTTGATAATGCTTCTAGCAATACTGCTGCTATTCCATCTTTAATTAATTTATGCAAACCATTTGTTGGTGGTGCATTTTTTCATCAAAGATGTGCATGTCATGTTTTAAATTTATGTGTTCAAAAAGGATTAGAAACTCTTGATCATTTTATTCTACCTATTAAACAAGCCCTTCAGTTTTTATGGAAACATTCTTCTATAATGAATGCATGGGTAAAATATTGTAAACAAAATGGTAGACGTGCCGTTAGATTTGCTCGTGATGTTCCAACACGTTGGAATTCTACTTATAAATTGCTTGCTCAAAGTTACGAATATAGAGATTTATTAGTTTCTTTTATTCAATTTCATGTTATCGACATTCAACTTTATAAATCTCGTTGGGATGCTTGTTACAACGTTTTCAATTTGTTAAAAGTTTTTCATACTGCTACAACAAATTTATTTGGTGTTTATCATCCTACAACTCATTTATTTATTATTGAAAGTCTAAATATTGCTGGTGCATTTGCTTATTGTGAATCTGACATAGAAATAGGGGAAGCCGTTAATGCTATGAAGGAAAAATGGTTACGTTATTATCATGAGTTGGCAGATATTTATTTGATTGCCATGATTTTTAATCCACGTTGTAAATTACAAAATTTTTGTTATTATCTCAATGGTTATTATGGCATCTAAGGTTTAAACATAGGATATAATGTTAATGCATGTTATGATAGAATTAAGGAATTATTGTATTCTTTATATGATGAATATCTTTTAGTTTATAGATCCTCACTTAACTTAGATGTTACACGAACACAAACTGCACAGCCCACATCATCATCCTCCGGATTTTTGAATTTAGAATATAGTCTATTATCAAAAAAAACCAAAAAACCAAAAAACCTAGATCTTCTTCTTCATCAAGCATTGACAAGTATTCTGAGCTTGAATCTTATATAAATGATTCTTATGAGTTTATAGAATCCACGTCAGACAGACAATTTGATATATTACAATATTTGAAAGAGTACGCAAAGTACTATCCAATCACGGCTATCATAGACAAAAATATTTTTTCAACACCAGTTTCTACAGTGGCGGTGGAACAAGAGTTCAGCGCCGGGGGGAATATCTTGGATGAAAGGCATTCATGCTTGACTCTGAAAGCACTCTAGATACAGGTTTGTGTGGATGATTGGACAAAGGCTCAATATAGACAACAAGAAATCGAACATGAGATAACATACGATTTCTTCAAAGATGACGAACATGAAAGTGGAGCAACAAGTACAACAGGCCCGGAATAGAAGATGTGGATCACGTATTCACGTCATCACAAGTTCATGTCATCAACAAACCTGCAATAAAAGGTAAGAGAACTACGTGGCCTTTGATTCCTCTAAACCCCCCAAGAGGATACGTAGGCAACTTAATTGTAGTGAAAATTAAGTGTAAGGCTAATAATTTTACATTTTTTTTTGTTTTATTTTAATTTAATTTTGTAATTTATCATTTATTTATTTAATGTTATTTTCGAACTTCAGGTGACCTAATTCTCAAATATCCAATGAAATGTAGTATGTAATTTGTAATTTGACATTTTGTTTATTTTATTTTAATTTCCTTTTGTAATTTGTATTTTATCATTTGTTTATTTTGTAATTTGTCATTTATATATTTTATTTTATTATTTAAAATTACATTATTACAAGTTTAGTAGTTTACAATTTAGAAGTCTTTTTTTTTAATTTAAATAAAAAAAAATATAAAAAAAAAACCGGTTCAGAATCGCCGGTTCTGTAAAAACCGAAACCGAAACCGAAACTGAATCGGAACTTTGCCACCACTAGTAGAAAGCTTTATTTTGTATATTTGAATTTGAATGTAATTGCAAAAATTTGAATTTGAATGTAATTGCAAAAAATTGTAGTCAATTGATTTTTTTGTGTTTTTTTTCTTACTAATATATGTTAATTTGAACCATAAAATTACACACGAAAGTAAAAATAGAAAAATACACGAAATTTTTTTAAAATACAAATCCAGTAATGATTACAATATGTTTTACAGTGTCCAAACATCGTGCGGACTGCATACTAATGGTCTTTAACTTTAATAGTATAATTTTAGTCATTTTTCAAATACAATCTCCTTTCTTTTCAAAAGGAAAGCAATTTTAAAATTGAATAAACTTAACACTAACTTATTTTTCTTCTAATTCGATTAGTTTTTAAATTAAACAAAAAATGATTATTTTTTAAGCAACAACGATTCCAAACATATCTTTATTTTGCTAAAACATTATAGCAATAACCATGACTCGAATATAAACTCTCATGAATAAGGAGAAAATCAGAAAACTCACGACATTTGCATTTTTGTGAAAAATGAGAGAATTCAAAAGATTTATAAAGAAGCTGTGTTTTTGCAATATTTTGTGGGCCCAGAGCCCAGCCCAATTTTGTCAAAGCAGTGGAAGTTATAAATTTACCAAAACGCACGCGCTGTCGAGTCATTTCACTCAGAGACTCACAGCAATGGCTAAAGAAGTCTCCGATACCACTTCCATGGTTCGTCTCAACATCGGTCTGTAACTCTCTCTCTCTCTCTCTCTCTCTCTCGTCAAATAGATATATGTATACAATTTATGAAGACATGTTAACTTTTTTTGTCAAATAGATTATGATTCACTTATTAGTTGACTCATCTCTTACCTCATGAAGACCTATAATTTTATCAATTGTTTAACGAATCTCAAAAACCTAATCTATACTTTTTCTTTAACTTAATTTTACGATTAATTGCTCTCTCATTGCTTTCGTGTTCTCTCGCTATATATATATATGTATTTTTGGATTTCACTGATGTTTGAAATCTCTTCTACGTTGGTCAATTTGTGCTGCAATTACTGTAGTTTCTACTTTTTCGTTCGATGAAATCAGTTACCGGATTTGGGATTATTGACTTCTGTTGATTCGGTTATGTTTGTTTGATATGTAATAGAACAAATTAATAGTGTAATCGTTATTTTAACTAAAGAATTTTTATTTATTTATTTATTTATTGTATTTCTCTTGTAATGATATTCAGGGGGGAAGAAATTTTGTACGACCTTAGATACTCTGACTCACCGTGAGCCGGATTCTATGCTCGCAGCAATGTTCAGTGGTCGCCATACCGTGTCTCGGGATGCTGAGAAGGTATAGTATTATGTCTTTGGTTGCACGCTCTTTGTATAAAATGATTTTGGATCTCTGTACACCTACCTTTGTTGTGGTGAATTTGTGAAATTGTTGATGTTGCTATATTCTCTGTTGTGTGCTGAGCAGTGAATGCTACGGTTGTGGGTCTTGTGGTCACTCAATAATTTTTGCTTTTTCTTATCTGTCATCTTTGTGCAATAAAATATTTACCACAATGTTTGCTGATTGTTGATGTTGGCTGGTAAATTTTTGTTGCTTATAGATTTCAACATGTGTAGGCTACGTTACATAGGGAATGAATAAAGGAATAAAAACTAATTGGAGGAGAGGAAGAGGGAAAATTGCACCTACCTTTAAACAAACAAACAAAATTCAATCCTTACATAAATGGGTCGAAGGATGACAGAACGAATTTAAGAGGAGTAATCACATTATGTTCTTACTTTGGCTTATGCAAAAGTTTCAGACATGGTCCACATGGATAATTATTTACAACTAACATTTTAGTGTATGATGATCAAATTAACATATAATGGTTTCTTTTCCTTTTTCCCCGCCATCATATGACATTGAACAAATGACAGGAATGATGACTCTTCTTCTCTTTTCTTTCCTCTCTATCTTTTCCTTCATCCTATCATACCTAGTGTAATGGTTGCAATTCTTAGCCATAATGTCAGCATAAGGTAATTTTATCCCCAAAAATTACTTTGTAGCTGATCTTTTTGATTTTATTGAGACTCTGAATTCCAGCTTTTGGATCTTATTTCCGATGTGATTTCATTTCAAAGATTGAGGTGTTGAAGACTCTTTTTGTTTGTGAGTTCTGCAGAGTACATGACTTTGCTTGAGTGGATTAATCAAATTCTGCTTCTTGATTATACTGAATTTGTGCAGGGATATGTGTTTGTTGATAGGGATGGCAAAAATTTTAGGCATATCCTAAATTGGTTGAGGGATGGTGTCATTCCCACTTTGGCAGGGTCTAAATATTTGGAGCTTCTACGAGAAGCAGAATACTATCAGCTACTTGTAAGCCATAGTTTCTTCTACTCCATTAATGTCCATCCTTATTTTCTTGTTCGAATGAATCATCATTGTTTTTTGGAACTGTACCTGTAAAGTTTGTACCATTTGATTTTACATGTTCTTGCTGCATTAAATCTTTGGTTGAGATATGAGGTCGTTGGGGAATATATTTATAGGTTTGAATTTAATCTTTGTCCTTTAGGTTTTTGTCTTCACATTTGTTGTTCTCTTAAAGTTAAAACTAGCACGAGCTTGTTTTAAGGTTTCATTTTTTATTTTAAAGAAACTTTGGTTGGGTCCAAGTTCTTAACTTAAATTGGACTCAAATGCATTTTAATTTCCTGTCAAGATGAATTCAACCAGCCACAAAAGACATAATCAAGATTATGGTACTCTGAGGTTGCATGAATGCTTTTGAAAAGGGATTGCAAGCTTGAAACTTCTTACATAAGTTCATGGGGAATAAAAGTGGAATGCAGCACACTACTTGATAGAGCATGGTATGTTAGGTGTAGACTTCTTTAGATCACTCAACGCAGAATTTGGGAACACCTTTTTTTGATTTTTACATACAGATACACAAACATACCAACCGCTTTCTAAGTTCAAATAGTTTGATTATTGTCATTGATACCTAAATGATACATGTCATTTACCCAACCCTTAGCTCCTACCTCCCTCTCCCTCTGTACATGATAAACAAATGAAAACCATAATATCCTCCCATCAACTTTTCAGTTTGTTCATTTAAATCTTTGAGACACAGTCTTTTATTGTTTTTTTTTTTTTGGTGTTTATGATTGGAATGTTTGAAAATGTTGAAACTGATGCTCCAAATCTAGATGATTTCATGTTTGGTATTGATTATTTTGGAAATTGGTAAAGGTTGGGATTTCTGATATATTGGTTTCTTATACCACTCTATTGACCTCTGCTTAAGAGAGCTACTGAAATTACATTGTTCCTCGCTTTCACTTTCTTGACTTATTAAACTTCATTCACTTGTGAGTCCATTGCTGCAACAAATATTGTATGATATCCCATTGATCATTTTCCTTGATAGACATATGTATGCATGAACAAAATGCTATATCATTGTTTAAGAACTCTGTGGATCTTTATTTGTTGGATTTCAGGGACTAATAGAGAAAATTAATGCTGTTGTAATTAAGACAAAAGAAGAGAATGAGGTAGATGCTGAATTGACACGCATTGATATCATCAAGTGTATACAGTCTGAGAAAGTCAGATTTCGTGGCATTAATCTTTCCGGTCTTGATCTTTCTAAACTGGTAATATTCTTTAATCCGGGTGCTTGAATGATTGTGCTATATGAAGGATTTTGCTTATACGCTGCCACTGGTTTTCAAAGAAATTAGTGTTTTTAGCAATTTTACATTTTATTTAGCTGGTATTTGATTTATAAAGAAGTGGTTTTGTTTACCCATAGATAGTCGGAACGACATGTTATCGTCCTGTCATTGTAACTAAATCATAGCCTTGTTCGCTTTCTCTATAAGAATATCGAAGAAGGGTCTATTTATTTTTTCAAATTATTGTCCTGTTTGGTTGTTTCTATGGTTTTGTAACTAATGTAAGGCTTGTTTGTAGTAGCTTAATTTTTAATCGGTCCTATTGTGAAACTCTCTCGTATGGTGAGAGATGCGAAATAAAATGCCATATTCATCTTTTGTATCTTATAAAGAAAATGTTATATTTGTCTAGGATATTGCTCTCTCTCTGATGATGTCCTATTAAACATATGCAGGATCTGTCATTTGTGGACTTCAGCTATGCTTGTCTTAAAGGTGTTTTCTTCTCTCGTGCAAATCTTCAGTGTGCAAAATTTCGGGTAGGTTTAGTTCTTGTGATTCATACTATTGCCTTGAGCAGGTTCTAATATTGCCTCTTTAAGTTTTATAAACTACTTATGATGGGCATTTGTGCCCTTTTCAAGTATGAATTTTGATGTGCAAGTTTCAAATTGCATACTATCTTGTTATGTCTTGTCTTCAACAGAACGTGATACGCTTTGGATTCATTAATAATACTGAATCTTTTTGTCCTCATCACAGGATGTGGATGCTGAAGATTCCATCTTTCACAATGCAACTTTGCGTGAGTAAGACAATTAAAGTGATACCGGATTTTCATGATTATATTTGTATTTATAAACTGTCTATTAATGATTTAACTTGCCTAGGGAAGATGTGAATTTACTGGGGCCAATCTTCGTGGAGCTTTGTTAGCTGGTGCTAATCTTCAGAGTGCAAACCTACAAGGCAATTTTCATCTTTATATCACTCCCATTTCTTATGCATTTCATTGCCTCATTTACTCTATACTATCTAGTTTCTGCTTATCGACAAATTAATTCACGAAACAGTTTTGCATATTATGACATGAACACTTGGTTATTCTTCCCATCTTTTTTTTCTTCTATTTTGGATATCTTATATTCATGTATTTAAGGAAAAGTTTGCAATATCTAGTCCCAGAACTAAAAACAGCGACCTACAGCATCATTTCTCAAATTTTTATTCCAGCCTCTGTTGAGAGAAGCTTGTGGTTGTTCTGTTTAGCTATAGTTATGACAAAGAACGCAAAGTTTTTGTGCTGCATTCTTGTTTATACAATTTACAGCTGGCACTACTTGCAGTTAAATTTCTTTTGGATTCAAATTTATCTTGTTATATTGCAGATGCTTGTTTGATAGACTGTAGTTTCTGTGGTGCAGACCTACGATCTGCGCACTTACAGGTTTAGTGTCCTTGAATCTTTTTATTGTACAGTAATTTTTGTAGCTGCTTGTTCTTCTTTATGGATTCTTGGAACACTTTTTATGAGCTATGAGCTATGGTGTACCTGCTCAGTTTTAAGGTGCAGAATTTGATGAATATTTCACGCTTTGCTTGTCCCTTGAACCTAACAATTGCCACAATGATGGGACCGGTGCTCTTATCAAACCCATCCCATCCACCTCCCTATTTTTTTGGTCCAAACTATTTTAAACCTAAAACTGTCATGTCTTCTTTGTTGCTCTTCAATGAGAAATTAGCTGCTAGGTTGTTTTAATCACATGGTAATCTGTTTATCCTCTGGACTTTTCAGACTGCTGATCTTACGAATGCCAACTTAGAGGGTGCCAATTTAGAAGGAGCCAATTTGAAGGTAAGATTAAAGTTATTGTATGCATTCTGTTTGTGTATCAATAACATTTTCTGATCGTTAGCATTGTGGATCAATAATATATTGATGTAGGACAGGGAAAAAAAATTGACTTGTGTGATGGAGAAATCAGGATAGAAATTGGAGAAAAATAGAAGAAATAGATTTAGAGATATCAACTTGTTAGTAAGCTACATACCCAAAAGTTTAATCCGATAGGAAATGACCTAACAAGTATTTAAGCACTCTAACACACCTCCTCACATGCAAGACCAACATGCTTGATCCCAAACACAAAAACACAACAAATTCAGATAACAAAATATAACAAGTTTCTAATTCCATGTTAGTAACCAATAGACCCAAAAACTTAGGCTGATTGGAAAGTAGCAAACTATTATTTAAGCACTCTAGCACAACTCATTTTAATCATCAATTCATTTCTCTAAACAAAATAACTCCAAAAAAAATCTTAAAGATAAGAGAAGATTGCCAAATAAACATAATTCTAATAAAACAATTATATCTCTAAACTATATACTAATCTTGTTCTGCATAACACAGTGCATATGAACTTTAAAGTATTGAGTCAAATGAAGAGCATAATCACAATCTTGATTACTTCGTAGACTGTTGGAACCATTCATTGGAGATACAACTCTAGCTCACCAGCTTTGAGTTGAAAAACCTTCAGCATCCATTCAAGGGCTGTAGGCAAGACCAAAGAGGAAACTACTTTGGGCTGTATCCCGACCACAGATTTTTATTTTTTTTATTTAAAAAAAAAAAAAAATAAAAAAAATAAAAAAAAAATGTTATATGCCTATAATGTGTAAACTAAACTAAAAGGTTATAGGATAATAAGTTTTGTATAGCCCAGTTCTTATCAGCCCACCAAAAAATTAAACATTATATAATTCATGCGAAAATGGTGAGTTGGTTGTGCTTAAATGATTATGGAGTTTAATTAGTTTTGTATTGCCTTGAAAAATATTTGGTTGAAAGTTGAAACGATGTATGTACGTTTCAGGGTGCTAAGTTAAATAATGCGAATTTAAAAGGTGCTAACCTTCAACGAGCATATTTACGACATGTGAATCTTCGGGATACAGTAAGTAAAAAGCTGATACGAATTTCAGATAATGTGAATGCGTTGTATGATTTAACATATTCATAATATCTTGGTACACTGTTAACAGCAATTGGAAGGTGCAAGGCTAGATGGTGCCAATCTGCTTGGAGCAATCAGATGACATTGAACAGAACATGTATATATTCCTTCCAGTAGAGGCTGATATTCTATTACTAATCTATCTATGTATGACGTTTTTATTTACAATAATTTGAAAATGGTGTGTAATTAATTTATGCGGCTGACACTGTACCTCATTTACTTTTATAGTAAATGCCAATTGTAAGAGCATGGCTATTGCCTTATTGGTTGGTATGTATGTATTGAACCCATTGGTAGCATTAATTTCTTATGAGAATTGATACCTAATTGTCAGTATAAAGCGGATGAGGTTTGTTTGGATTTGATACGTGGCCAACTTGATGTCGATACATGAGTGAACGGTGGTAAACTTACTCAACTTGTTATTACATATAATTGCTAAAGGGACAATTTAAATTAATACATATTTTTATTTATTTTATAAATTATTACATATATTTTTGTATTTAAATAAAAAGATAAAAGGATAAATATGTCATATGTGGTTGAAGGCACTCTCAAGTTTCAACTTTGAGTTCCCAAACTTTTGACAAATAACAATTTTCATGTGAACCTGTGCCTGAACATGTTAATATTTTACTTACAAAAATTGGTCTTGGATTCATCGTTATTCATTTACAACTTTGAAAAAAGATAAGCCTGACCTGTTCTCGAAGCTTTAAAAAATTATTTATGTGATTGAGGATAAGTGTGATTTTTCCACCGCTTCACATGTTTTAACGTCGACATCTTGTTGGCTTCATACAAAACGATTAGTGGCCTATTGTAATTGGTTACAAAGTCATATAAATAAGGGCTTGAATTCGATAATATGAGAGTTCCAGTTTTGTTAAAAATAAAAGCATCCGATACCAAGTTGGTTCTCCACTTTTTTATTATTATTGTTTAGGATATTATCATTTTCACTTTTCATTGGAAGGCTGGTTATCTTCAAAAGTGGTTCTCCCCAAATCAACCAGCCTCGATTCTTCCCAATTATTTAATATTATCCTACATTTTTATTTCCAAAATTTATCAACCAGCCTCGATTCTTCCCAATTTTGAAGTTGTAAATATAAATTTTGTACTACTTCAAAAATAATTAAAAATTGTATTTATTATTTTAGGATATCAAAATCTATTTTTATTGTTATTTTAAAAAAATAAATGTTCATTTTTATACCACTGAGTCTGAGGTAGTGGGTTCTTAATTTCTAAACTCTAAATAATTGTAATATTTAAAATGAGAAAAAAAAAAAAATAATAAAAACTGCGGTGTTCCTGACAGTACAGGATAAAATTCCCAACTATGTCGGCAAAGCTACTGAAGCCGTCCACGTGTCATGATATAAACCGAAGGAATAAAGAAACCTTTTTTACTTTAACGGAGATAAATTAGCCAATTAAGTGATAGTAAAACCAGACTGAGAGAGAGTACAATACCTGTGGCAGTGTGGGCCAATAACGAATAAGTAAGCGGAGAAAGCGGGTCCCATCCCTGATTACATCTTTCTTTTCCTATTGTGGACCCCACTGATGGGGCCAATCACTAATTGATTTTTAACACGTGTCAGAATCACGTGAAATCCTCTAAATTAAAAAAAAAAAAAAAAAACGAAAAAAAGAAAAAAAGTCGTTTTGTGGCTGTAAACAAAGCTGCTTTCAGAGACTGCCCCATGCCTTCTAAGGTTCTACCCCACTTGTCATCTTTTGAATAAAACAGCATCTTTATCCTCAATAATCCAAACTCACCTTTTTATCCACAAAAAAAAATGTTTCAATAATTAAATATTTATATATGAAATAAAAATGTCTTGTCCAATTTACCTGTTCAATTTTTATTTTGACACAAATTAATAAGTTTCAAAAATGAAATTATATTTAAATTAAAAACTCAATTTTCATGTGATTGGCTCTTTTGTAAAACCAACTGCGAAAGTAAAGTGAACCACATCAATAAGATTCTTCACATGAGATTTTGAGATTTTGTTTCTTCCTCTTTAATAATAACGAATGACTTCTTCTATTTATATTTTATTATTTTTTTATATCACATCATTATTAGTAACAATTATATTTAAACAATTCTTTATGATTTTAAACACATCTATTTAAAAAGTGAAAATAGAACATCCTTTTAGAGTTACTTTAATAAAAATATATTTTATGAGTAATAAAATACAATTAATTTTTTTTTTACTCAAATGATATGGTATATGAGCTGTCATCACCACACAAACCATAATGTAATGACAAACGAATAAATGAAAAAATTACAGAAAATTACATTAAATAATGGAAGTCTACAAAAAGAAAATTAGTTATATTAGGGTTTTAATTAAATTTTAATTTATTGCCTCATCCTACAGGCTTAGTCATTTCGTTTGACTTGACACCGTTGGTGCTTTCTGCATTGATTTTGCTTTCTGAGGAGGTTTCTGTCATTTCAATTGTCGATTCGGTTCTAGTTTCTTGGTTGTTATAGACTGGGAAGGTTTGGAATGCTTTGGTTTTTGAGGTTGTGGTGGTTTCCTCCACAGTGGGAGCTGACTCTACTCCGGTTCCCAGCTTTTCGGTTGTTAATTGTAGTGGATTCTGTTGTTTTGACTGGAGTGAATTTGTAGGATTCGATGAGTGTTATTCGAGTTCCTCCAATGGTTCCTCTTGTTTAGTCTTTGGCTTCTTCTAGCACCTTCTCATTTAGGTTCTTCGGCTCATCAGGAAATTAGAGCTTACCGGGTTTCAGTTGATAAGTTAGCTGTCAAGGTGGTTAAGCATTTGGTTCCAGTTGATCGTGTTACCCAAAGAGGTTTGGGGAGGTGGATTAGGTTCTTCTCGTGCATTTTCGTTCGATATGGATTCTGGTGTACAGTTTTAGAGTTCAAAGCTTCTGATGTCGGAGTCTTAGGCTGAGCTTTGCCTTATTGCGGATTTCTCCTAGATTGCTCAGGTTAAGGAGAATGAGTTAGATGATAAGGCTAAGCTTCACCTTATTCACCTGTAGATTTGTTATATGCGTAATTGTGTGGATGATCTTATGATTCTTTGGCGGTTCGGTCTTCATGGTCGTCCTTCTGGGGCCTTGGTTATCAATAGTGTGATTTGATCGCCTTCGGCTCTTGGTTGGATCAAAGTCAATATGGATGGTGTCGTCTTGAGTTCTTCGAGAGTTAGAGGTTGTGAGGGAGTCTTTCGTAATTGTTAGGCTTTTGTGAAGGGTTGTTTTGCCATCCCTATTAGGCATGTGTTTGCATTTGAGGCTAAGCTACTTACGGTTTCTCTAATCATTAATTTTGCTTAGAAGTATGGGTGGCGTCAGATTTTGGTTGAGAGTGATGCTTCTTATATGGTTCAGCTGCTCCCTTCTCACTCTAAGCAGGTTCCTTGGTGGGTTCCTCAAGTGTGGCAGTGTTATATCTTCCAGATTTCGCAGATGGATTTTCAGGTGTCCTATATTTTCATGAAGGGAAATCAAGTTGCAAATGCCCTGTCTAAACATGCTTTAGAGCTGGAGGCAGATTCTTGGTGGTTCTCCACCTCACCGTTTTGTTCCTTGTTGATTGATAATGACTGCATGGGTAAGGAATCTTTTCGGTTTTCATGATGCTTTATAATTCTTTTTGGTATGGTCTGCGTGCTACTATTTTTTGGGGGCTGTTTTCCCCCAAGTTTTTGTGTCTGTTACTCTTTATTTTTCTTTTACCATATATATAGGGTTTTTCGGTATTCGATGGTTTGTAATGGTTTTTTCTCTTTTGTCAGTCGAAAAGAATAACTTTTTAAAAAAACTTTTCCAAAAGGAGAAGACGTAATATCTAAAAAGAGAGGAAAAAAAAGTAAATATTTTATGGGTTAATATTAACAACCTCCCATGACCTTTCAACTATTGTTGGATGTATAGGTAAAAATGTGTTTATTTTAACAATCTCCCCTGAGTTCTAACGGAGTTAATTGCTCTGTTAAATTGTAGGGGCAAATTTGTAAATTCAAAAACAAAATAAAAAGTAAGAATTTAAAATAAAAATATATATCCCTTTTATCTCTCTTTCATACCATTTCACGACCTCCCTCACCGGTCATCAGCTATCATCTAAGTTCCAACTTTACAATATCAATCCCCATCTCCATATTCTTTCATCCACCAGGCATAAATCTCCAAATAAAAAAAAAATAAATAAATAAATAAATAAATTCCTTAACAAAGATAAAATCAACACAACTGAACCATTAAGCATCCAAATAAAACTCATCCACATCAACATAAAACCCACAACATTAAGCATAACAAATGCCACAGAAAATCTATTTTCTCTCTTCTTCTATCAACATTTTTTTTTTCCTGATCATATTTGATTATATTTCTACTACATTGAACATTATGGAAAAATAAATTCAAAAAAAAAAAAAAAAATTGATGGCAGATCTCCACCGTCCGATGGCATTGGGATCTGCAAATCAGCACCATGCGATTGAGATCTTTCAATTTAACAGTGGAGGCACGCCATTTTCATCAAGTGGAGATATGCAGATCTCAGATCTCCATGACACGGTGAGGATGAGGAGGACCAAGAGGGAGCAGACGTCAACGACCTCAACCATCGTCAACTCGATCATCAAAAATCCCACCGTCGTCGACAACTCAACCGTCGCCAACTCCATCATCACACATCACCTTCAATTTTTTTTCTTTTTGAGTTCTGCAACAATAACTAAACACAACTATAAATCCAACTAAAACCCACTCTAAATCAAACCACAAAGAGAAAGGAAATAGAAGGGATAGAGAGGATGGAGAGAGGCGGAGAATAAGAAAAAATAAAAAATAAAGGAGAGAGCCAGAGATGAGGGAGGCCGTGAAAGAGAGAGATAAAAGAGATGGATTTTTTTTAATTTTTAATTCTTTCTTTTTATTTTGTTATGGAATGTACAAGTTTGCCCATACCACTTAACAGAACAATTAACTCCGTTAGAACTCAGAGGATGTTGTTAAAATAAACACATCTTTGTTTATACATCCAACAATAGTTAAAAGGTCAGGGGATGTTTGTAATATTAAACCATATTTTATGGAAAAAGAAAAAATAAATTTTAATTGTAATAGCTGTTATTGGGTCCGTTTCACCAACACACGGACCCATGGAAGATATTTGCATTTTTCCCTATTTATTGTCTTAATTATTGACCTTTCAATTAAAAAAAATAGACAAGTGTCTACATACAATTTGCTTATTCTTTTGGATATTTTGTTCTTAATTTAATAATATTTATATATCCACTCATTACGCAGGACTTCATGGATCAACACGCCGCGTACACGTATCTGAAGGGGTATTTATGTAATCTCCACGTCATACCGCTGATAATACTTTTTTTGAACCAAAATTTTGTTCATCGCTGCCTATAAATAGAAAACCAAGAACTACAGATCTACTCAAATCAAAACCAGAAAAAAAATATCAACAATCTCTAAAGAAAAAACAAAAATGGCAGGAATCATGGAAAAGATCGGTGGCGCCCTTCACATCGGAGGAGGTGACAAGAAGAAGGAGGAGGAGCACAAGGGGGAGCAGCACCACAAGCCGGAGCAGAAGCACCAAGCTGGCCCCGGCGAGCACAAGGAGGGCATTTTCGACAAGGTCAAGGACAAGATCCACGGCGACGGAGGCTCTGAAAAAGGACACGACGGCGAAGGCAAGAAGAAGAAGAAGGATAAGAAGAAGAAGAAGGAAGGACATGAGCATGGTCACAGCAGCAGCGACAGCGACAGCGACTAGATCGCCGCGTCGTCGTCGTCGATCCTCGCTAAATTATCTCTATATAGGTATTAATCTTTATCTTTTTTTACAGAAGCACTTCCTGGAAAAGAGCTTTTAAAGGATCTGTTAAGGACATTTAAGAAAAACAACTTTTTACAAAATTGTTTTTGTTTATAATAAAAAAAATAAATAAATAAATAAATTGATGCTAATAAGTGTTTAATATTTGGTGTTAATGCAGGATTATGGAGTTACAGTGAGAGCTTTGTGTTTAATTAAGTGCTTTTGTTTCATGTGTTTCCCTTATTTGCTATTGTATGTAGCGTTGTGTAGATATAATTATGAAATAAAAAGTTCCATGTATTCTGTTCAATCGATCCAAATACTATATGATATGACCAAGAGGACCTAATAAACTTAATTAAAAATAATTAATAATTAATGATCCCTAGATTTGATCTCAAATGCTCAAGAGGAGAATAACACCACATAGCCGAGACGGATATCCCTATCTTAATCTCGATCCCGTAACTAACATACTCCATTCTAATTATATTGAGAAATATATTATGGAAGATGTTTTATAAAATTCTGTCATCATAAGTAAATATTTGAGATTTTGATGTACCATTGCACCTATATCAATAGTAGAAATCTAAATTTATTGTAATTTTTTAAATTAAAAATTAATAATAATAATAATAATAAGATTCATCCCATACATAAAGTGTATGCTAAGTTCATCTTCACGGGTTTACCGGATCACCAACCAATTTTTTAATTTATAAAACTTACTATTTTTAGGTTTTTGTGAGAAAAAAAAAAATTTATATAATTATTTTTAATAATTACATTATAAAACTTAATTTTGTCATATTTATAAAAATTGCTAACTGAACTAGGTATTTATAGATCATATTCATCATATCCCAGAAAATAAAATAAATATAAATATTGTATTTATAATGTCCAACTCTAATAAAGATTTCCAATTTTCAAAGATAATTTATAGAGTGAATTCATACGGATCCATTCATAATTGTTTAACATTATGGAGTGATATTTACATGAATATAGTTATTGGGTCTGTATTAATATTTATTGTTCCTTGTTTTTATTTTCTTTTCTTTGTTATATATATATATATATATAGAGTGAGTCTTTCATAAGAGATCCTTTATTTTAATTACGGTAAGGGCCAACGTGAAATTGTATCGATTTAAATGAATTTTGATCTGAATTTTTGTGTGAATGATAAGTTCATCAAAATCTAACTATGAATAAAATTTGAGAATTTTTCAAGTACTAGAACTATTTTTCTTGAATTTTCCTATATTTCACCAATTTTGAGATTTTGATGAGCTTATCATCCATAAAAAAATTCAGATAAAAATTCATTTAAATCGATATGATTTCATGATGGTCTTTACCGAAATTAAAATAAGAGATCCCTCATGAGAGACTCACTCATATATATATATATATATATATGTGTGGTTTTGTTCACATTAGTGCGCACGATGCTTCTGATAGACCACTATATTATGGAATTATGGAAACTATACAATTAGGATGCCCTGATGAAGTTACGTTATTTATATATATATATATATATATATAGACGGGAAATTTTCATACGAGGATGCCCTGATAGAATTATATAAGGACATTGAATGTGAGTCACTCGTTTTACATACTTTTACTTGGTATGTATGCACTTGTCAAATCACTTTTATAAATGAGTGGCTCATATTCAATATCCTGATAAAGTTATATAAAGATGCTTCGATAGAAACGAAAACGTATAAATGGATATTGCTTAGAGATTTGAAAAAAGAAAAGGATATATTCGGCTTGATTGTAAACCGACAAAACTCTAAAAATTGGGCTGGTTTGGTTGATGGATTGGGATTTGGTAACCTATAAGAGGACTCTCTCGTTTCTTTTTTTCTTTTTTAAATTATTTCCAATCCTAATTAGACCATGAAATCTAATCCTATAATGATTGCGGTAGATAAAAATAACACAACAAATATTAAGGCTCAATTTTGGAAATCCAAATGAGGAACCAGGCAATCAATTGATATCAAAACCCAAACATAGTCAGGCCCAATGAAAGTCAGTCTTAAATCATTGTGTACGGCTTATATAACTAATGAATTCATGTAGTTCAAATGTCTTGGATTCTCAAAGATAAAATGAAGATATTTCGCTCCTTGATATCAGGCCGAAATTGGAGGAAAGATCAGTTGGCACTTCAGTTAGATCATTCCTCCACTACTATAACTATCAGCCTCTATTTTCATAAAGGAAGACAGTTGATTTGTTCTAGCCCCACTCAGTAGAAAAAATACCACCAATGCAATACACTCTCAACTTTCCATCGTTGGCTAATTGCATTATCATGATGACACTAGTTTGAATTCACTTTTATCCATCATATTCAACTTGTCAACTAATGCTATCAAAATGGGCTCGGTCTGGCGTGCCTGGCCGACCAAGGATGACAGGCTATGCCAAGCATGGCCCATATCTGGGGCATGCTCGGCTAGGCACAACCCAATGCATGTGTCGTGTTGGGCCTTGGGTCGGAGCACACTGTGCCAGCCCAGCCCGACACACATGTGGGGCTTGCCAAACCCAACAGTCAGCACGCCGTGCCGACAGTTGTACCACCGTATTAATATATATATATATATATATATATATATATTTTAATTAAACAATAACTTTTTTTAAATAAAAAAAAAATTGACCGTTGATTGACGTCAATAAATGGTTGAAACTTAAAAATTTTCAAAAAATTATAGTTTGCCCCTTCTTCTCTTCTATTTTATATTTTTACCCATGTTTCAAATTTTTCTATAAATACCCCCACCCATTCCAATTATCAAACACTTTCTCTCAATCTCTCATTCTCTCCATTCTCCATTACTCTATCTAATCTCTATTCTCTACACCATTCCATATTTTCATTCTTACACTCTCTCTTTACTCTCACTCTCTCTCTATTATCTACACTACTAATCTACTATTCTAATTCTAATACTATATTATTATCATCTAACTACTATTAATTATTCTCTAATCTCTCCAACAAGACACCAAAGTACAAAGGTACTTTTTTTCTTTAAGTGTTATTATTCAATTTTATGTTTTAGTTTTTAAATTTTATATTTATACTTAATATATTTATGCTTAGTTATTAATTTTGATATTTATTCTTAGGTTTTATGTATATTTAATATTTATGCTTAGTTTATATTTTTATGCTTTGTTATAAATTTATCATTTTATGTTTAGACTTTAGTTATTAATTTTAATATTAAATTTATCATTTATGTTTAGTAATTAATTTTAATATTTTTTGTTAGTAAATTTATCATTTTATGTTTAGTTATTAATTTTAATATTTTTGGTTAGTAAATTTATCATTTTATGTTTAGACTTTAGTTATTAATTTTTTTTTTTTTAGTTAGTAAATTTATCATTTTATGTTTAGACTTTAACTATTAATTTTAATATTTGTTGTTTAGTTAGTAAATTTATCATTTTATGTTTAGTTATTAATTTTAATATTTTTTGTTAGTAAATTTATCATTTTATGTTTAGGCCTTGCCTCGCCTCTAGTCAGCCTTTATCATTTTATGTTTAGGCCTTGCCTCACCTCTAGTCAGCCTTTCACCTCCACTGTCACGTCATTTGACGTACATTCACATGAACGATTTCGTACAATCGCCACAATACAATTTGATCGTTTAATCATAATTCATTCTACTTCTCTTATTTCACTTTTAACGAATATATAACTGACTTGAGTGTTGAAGAGTCTCCCAAAAGGACCACCCCCTCTCGCTCCATTTTACTTTGTTTCATTTTTACAGGTTTTCTTAGCATTGAGCTTGCTATGTTTTGCTCTACCTATTTTGTAGGATTGTTAGTGCCCATCGTTCTACAAATTCAATTGTAGATTTTTTGGGTCTACAATGCCAACCAAAGAAGAGCATAAAGTTGGAGTAGTAGACCACCGCAAAGCAACATCCATATCCAAAGCATGCTTAGAAAGCGTGTCTGCCCACTTGATCACCTTCCTTGAAAATATAAGAAACTTGGAAATCCATAAGAGTAATATAAGAAACTTGGAAATCCATAAGAGTAATCTGAAAAAGACACATTTATAAGCTTGCCGAACATGCCAAGGAACCTGATCGGAACAAGCAAAAGGTAGGTGAACCATATAGGAAGAATCACTCTCGATTAGTAACTGCGCATTAGAGAGTTTTTCTCTAGTAAGCATATAACTGTGAGTATATTTATAGTTCACTTTTTGTTAGAAAGAGCATTGCAATTGAATCAAATAATGCTTATATGATAAAAAGTAATGAGGTGGATAAGTGTGTTATAAGTATGTTATAATTATGCTTACAGTTATATGTCTACTATAGAAAAACTGACGCATTAGTAGTGTAATACAGAATCTATAAAGTTTAAAATGGGCTGGGTGGCGGAGCACAACCTTCAAATTAAGTACGAGGATGAACTCAAAGAAAAAACAAATAATCAACATGTTTATATTAAAATAAAATAAACAAATAAAATAAACAAATAAACAAAACACCACTATCCATTATAATTTTATCCTATGAACATTGCATGTTATTATTAACTAAAATGTTTTTCTGTTTAGTGTTGTAAATGCAGGTAATATCAAATCTCAATAGATTCCATCGGTCAATCGGTCATATACTACACATCTCATCAATTACCTTAACATTTTTATCGTATCTAATTGATGTAACGAAGAAAAACAAAAACTTCAGGATCATTGTTTGTATATTATAAAACAAAAGTCCTAAAATTGTTTAGTTTCATATCGTTAAAAAGTTGGCTACGTAACATTACAAATTTTTTTTTAAAAAAAAAGATTGAATTTTTCTTACCAGAGAGTCACTCATATATCACTAGACTAATTGCCACACCATCTTCTTTTTTAATTCTGATCGAAGTTGATGTTGATCTTGTCCTTGGACCTTGGTAATCAAGTCGATTTCAAGATACTACTAGCATGCAAATATAATAATTTGTGTCCAAACACAAAAATAATATTTGTGCTAATGTATTGGGTTAAAACAAAATCAATCAACATTGCTTTCACAAAATCTATCTAATTGTTGTGAGATCATTTAACTGGTACTCCAAACCTTTCTGTTGTCTGCACACAGCAAATCAGATTGTATATATAATCAAAGACTACTAAGTAATCACCAATCCATGAATGGATAATAAAAAACAGCACAATTAATATTCTGATAAAAGATGGAAAGCAACGTCATGCACATACTGTTTTCAAGTACAAAAGAGTACTTGAAACAAGAATATTTGAATTTCTAAGAGGCAACAAGACTTGGCAATTTCTTTAGGAAGTATCTACACAAACATTGCAATTATCGAATGGATAGATTTTTATGATTATATATGGAATTTCACTAATTAAACAAATCCAAATCTGAATTTGGAGGATTTTAATAGATTCAAAAAAAGTTAATTTCTAGCCAAGTTTAGATATTTAGACAGATTTATTATAACTTTCAAAATCCTCCAAAAAATACTAAATCTTTAATAAAATAAAAAAATTACATATTATTTATTGATTCTAATTTTTGTCTTACATCACAAAATTAAGAGATAGATACATAAATGCTTCATTCTAATTTTAGTCATATTAGAATAAATGGATTGGTAGATGTTAAAGTTCAATTTTTAATTAAAAAAGATCAAGTTAATATGTATAACCCTACCCTATTTTATAAATATTTAGAGCAAAATCTTAATCAAATTTGTATCATTGAATCCCTTCATCCACATATGAAATGGGTAACTCTTAAATCTACCGCGAACGGAGCTGGTCCGTTCATCTCTCACCACAACTCATTGCAAATGAAGATCTGGTCATAGTAACTATTTTTTTAAAAAAATTAAATAAAATGCAATAGAAGCGTTGACAAAACCAAGATATACTAAAAACATAAACATGACATATTAATTAATTATTATTATGACCAAAAAATAAAGTGTTGCGCTAGTTAATGTCGTTACTATAGTTTGCCAATTAAGTAAATGTTATTAATGCCGCTTATCTCTTACAAACGTAAACTATTGTTTTTGACTTGATTCCCTTTTGGTAATCACAAATCACAAATGTACTTGATATAAGAATATTTCTAATGTATATGTTAAGATATGCATGTTTTAATGGGTTTATATTCTTGTTATTCTTTCTTACTTTTTTGTATTTTACATTAATTGCACGCCGTCTCAATATTCTTTGTCTGAAAATACCATATTTATACATGTTCAAATAGTTCTTGTATATGTCATCGAGATATATCATGGTGTAATGTGGTTTGTATGTGATTGTAGAAATTAAGTCTTTTTTTTTTTTTTTTTTTTTTTTTTGGAAAAGGTTTTGCGTGGTTTATTGCATACCGAAAATAAATAATACATGATACTAAATGATTGAAAGGATACACAGATTACATAAAACGTTTGTTAATTGAAAGTTTTCTCACACACAACGGTAAATCCAAGAATCATGACAAAGAATCTATTACATATTATATCCAACTACCCATATTAATATGTGATGCGAGTTATAAATACGTTCAAATTCAATAATTGTCTCAAAGCATTATCGAATTAAGAGTATATAAGTGTTTGCTATGTTCAAGTTAAAAAATTAAATCACAAATTTAAATTGATTTGCCTAAACCTATACAAATTACCAACTTATCTAATTTCATAACCTATTCAAAATAATATTTGATCATATACATACTGAATTAGTTCATATATAGTCTAATTACAGTCAATCGGATACGGAATGAAGTCGATTTGAAGATACTTATGCGAAGCAAAATCTAATCATTTATGTCCAAACTCATAATTAATCATTGTGATAGCTACTGTAGCTACATATCTAGGTTAAAATAAGATGAATCAATACTGCTTCAAAGTTCAATATATACAATCCTTTCTGTTGGTTGTACATTAGATTTATATATAATATCAAAGACTAGGTCATCAAAAGCTATCAGATGTAAATAGTCAAAACATCAATTTTACTAATAATATATAGATGAAAGCAACACGCATGACGACCTATTTTTTTGACCAAATGTGAAAAAGTAGTTTATATTGTCGTATAAAGACTAAAGAGTATTTCATCAATAGTTTTTCAACTTTTTAATTCACCGGATTTTAATTATTTGATCATAGTCATAACTCATAACATTACAACTTCTTTATACTTGACCAAGCAAATGGTAGCTAGTGCACTATTTAAATTTGCTAATGTTAAAATAATAATAATAAATAAATAAATAAATAAATAACTTTTCTTCAAGTACGAAAGAGTACATATTGATTGATCAGGAATATGTGAATATATCATGAGGAGGCAAAGACTAAGGATGCATTTGTTTTTTCTTCTTAAATCTTATATATTACATCTTTTTTTAATTAAGTACTCAATACCACTTAATATTTAAGACATCCCCATTTATTTGTTTTTTATTTGAAATCCTACCATTTAAATGTTAAGTTGTTTAGTTTTACTACTATACGTCTATACCCTCACCATGTGAAGTGATTTAACTTTTATTATTATATAGTTTTGTTTTATTTTAAAAAATTAGAAAGAAAAAAAAAAAAGGGAGAAAGAATTGACAAGGAAAGAGGGGAGCCTCCTTCCCCGTCGGTGTGACCTCGGCCTCCTTTGGGAGTGGCGACGGAGGCCACTAGCCTCTCTCGCTGAATTTGGAGGAGGCCAGCCTCCTCCAAGTAAAACGAATGGGAGGAGGTCGACCTCCTCCCATCAGTCGGAAGGAGGCCAACCTGCCTGCTCCCATCAGACACAGGGAGAAGGTTATATATATATATATATATATATATATATAATTTGTTTAAAATAATTTCAATCTGTTTATATAATTTAAAATAAATTCATTACTCATATATATATATATTTATATATATATATATAATTTAAAATAAATTCATATTTAATAATAATATATAAAAACATATTTATGAAAAAGAAAAAGAAAATAAGAAAACAAAAGGAAACCCAGAAAATCAAAGCCTGTAAATTTTTTTCTTTCTTTTTTTTCTTTGAATTTTTTTCCTTTTCAAAAAATATATTATTTCAATTTGATAAATAAAAAAAAAAACCCCAGAAAATCAAAGCTCATAAATTGAAAAGGAAAAAAATTAAAAATAAATAAATAAATAATTCAAAAACAAATTTTTTTTTTGGAATTTTTTTCTTATTTTCTTTTTCTTTTTCATAAATATGTTTTTATATATTATTATTAAATATGAGTTTATTATAAATTATAAAAAAAAATTTAAGTTATTTTAGACAAATTATATATATAAATATATATATATATATATATATATTTAAATAAACAAATCTCCAATATCAAGTTGGAGTAGATCAACTAGTTGGATCATGTTGTTTTTAACTATAAGGTCAAAGTTTCAAACCTTGATGGATTTTTTTAATTAATGATCAAAGAGATTTTGGATGAAAAACTTGACAGAAGAGGCAAACTGACTAATATTTAGGATTTCAAGGGGTTGACTGACCAGTTTATCTAATATAGCAAACCTCAAGAGGGAAATGATAATTTCCCATAAAACAAACACAGTTACACCACTTAATTTAAATACTTAATTAATTTAAGACATAAGTAGGAAAAAACAAACATCCCTTAAGAAATTGCATGTTTTAGGAAGTATCCACACAAACATTGTAATTGTCGATCATGTGGATAGATCAATATTAACATTTTAAAATAAAAATATCGATATTGTAAAACTTGTGTTAGAATTCACAAAATCTACGTTAATACATAGATCATACGTACATTTATTCACAAAGTTTTATATATATATATATATATATATATATAATATTTGTTCAAACCTTACAAATTTAGAGTTCAATGATATATATTAACATGCAAAAAAAATTTGTTTGGTTTAAACAAGTTATGTAAATTTTATATCAATTTTGTGATCTCCATATTTGAGAATTTTCAGAAATAAAATTTTGATCGAAAGCCAATAATTAGTTTTTTTTTTTTTTTGACAATTAGCCACTAATTAGTTAAAAGGTCTAGAGTGTGCTATATGTCTATATTTAATTTGTTTATCACTGTACCATAGAGTTCAGACATATTTTCAACAAAAAAAATCCGAAATTTTGAGCAAGAGGAGTAAGTACCGTGAAATTTGAGTTTGGAATTGAGATAGGAAAGATTTTTGTATTCATTATTCAACAAGCTGTGTATAGCTAATATTTAATTCTTTTTCTAATATCTTGCTTATTACAAATTTATCAAGTAATTAATTAGGTAAATACTAGATCCAAAGAGTTTCTTTGTCCACTTGATACTACAAGGATTTGAATGTGATAACTGTTGCAATCAAGCAACTTTTCCCTTCTTAAAAAAAAAATAAGAAAAATACAAATATATATATCTCACAAATCACACCTACACTTCAATTAATTAAACTATATATATAGACATATACAGGTAAGGTAGGTAGATTGATGAAGCCCCATTTTGGACCTGCTTCTTTGTCCATTGATGTATAATATATATGTTTCAATATGATCATTATCTCCTAAACCTGTTTTGGATTCTTCTTTTTTCGGTTTTTTCAATTGGTTTATATTAAATATAATATATATATATATATATATAATTTTTCTGTTGTCAATTCGTCCTGCAGATATATTTTATATCAGGACGAACTGATAGTAGAAAGACCGTATATATATATATATATATATATATACAGTTTTTTTTCTCCTCAGTGCGTCCTGATATAGCTCCATCAGTGTGTTGCATGTGGGTCATAGATTGTGGAGAAGTTTTGACAAGTGCATACACTTTGAGTCAAAGTATGTAAATCTAATGGTTCACATCCAACGCACTGATGGAGTTATATCAGGATACACTGACTTAAAAATTTTCCTATATATATTAAGTCTCGGATCCCTTATTTTAATTTCGGCAAAGACCTCAATGAAATGACATTAATTTTTATGAATTTTGATATGAATTTTTTGGTTGATGATAAGTTCAGTGAATAAAATTTAAGAATTTTTCAAATACTAGAACTATTTTTCTTGAATTTTCTATATTTTGTACATTTTTCCGATGTCTTTATATTTAAAAAAAAAAATTGAGAAAAATAGTTCTATTGTTTGAAAAAATTTCAAAAAAAAAATTCATAAGTATATTTCATTGAATTTATCATCTAAAAAGAATTAAATTAAAATTCATAAAAATTTAAATGATTTCCTCAAGGAAAACAAACATATTAATAGGCATATCTGTCTGTTTCTATTACAAATTTAATTACAATCAAAGAATTGGTTCAATCAATGGCACAGATTGAATTCATATCAAAGGGACTCTCAAGTCTCAAGTCTCAACCATGATCTCCCACATGGCAATCACAACAGAGAGATTAATTTGGTTTGGCACAACTGTTGCTTCAATTAATACAAATGAAACTATACAATACAACTCATTCAAAGTATATTATAACTATTTTTTTTTTCTATTTTTAAGAAATCAAAAATTAGTTTGTATGTCCTTTTTGTAGGATTTTAGTAGAAAAGGTATAAAAAAAAATAATAGAAATAAAAGGCTTTCAAGTTTTTAATAGATAAGAAATACTTGATAGATAGTTGTAGCCTTAAGGGATTATTTAAGGGAAATTAAAACGACCGAAGTTAAGATGGTCTGATGATAATTTTTTCATATTTACATTAACAATATTATGGATTTGAGTTATATGTCTCTTTATTGAACTCTCAAATTTATAATAGTATTTTTTTTTTTATAAAAAATAATAATAATAATAATTATAATAATAATAATAATAATAACAACATAATAACAATAACATATACTGTATATATTCTTAAGTACACCCTAAAAGTAATTTTAGAAATATCTTTTTACTTGTTTAAAACACTTATTTCTCTATCGGGTCCTTTAAATTTATAACACTCTTTAAAGAGGCATTTTTAGAACTATCACAAACTTTATAATTTAAGTCTAAATGGCACCAAAGTACAGTGATGGATAAAAATACCTCTATTTTTACTCTTATTCTTTTGTGTATCTTTTTTTTAAAATTAAAAAAAAATTCAAAAACTTCCATTGATGGAGGTCAATCATGTGAGAAAACAAAGAAACCAGAGAAATTTGATGCACTTGCACAAGGTGTTTGACAAAATGCTATAGAGAGAGATATTGGAGAAGCCATTCACAAGGCTCTCAGTTTCTATTATTGAAATCTATTTTATATAAAACGATTCTCTAGCTAAGATTATATATTTATATTACAAGGGATTGGCTAATAACAGAATTCTAACTAATCCCTTAAAATTAGGGGAAGAATAACAAATCTTACCACATCAACATTCCATGGTACAAATAGCATTCCGACTGCCTAACTAACTTTGTACCCAATATTTCACTCGACTATGTTCAAATCCAATATTTCACTCGAGAATGAAACATGTCGCAATTGATTTTTATTTTATACGAGATTAGGTGCAATCCGAAAGTCTACGAGTGGCACATGTTTCCTCCAACAATCAGTTTGTCGATGCACTCACGAAGCCACTTTCTTGTCCTCTATTTCAGGCGCTCAAAAACAAAATTGGCCTCTTCAATAGTGGCCTATCTTGAGAGGGCATATTGGACAACATGTATTTCAGCTACAAAACAACACTGTCAATACCTGTTGTAGTTGGACTCTGTCAATATCTTTTGAATTTGAATGTTTGTATTTAAATTAGATTGTTATCTTAGGAGTTTCAGGTTTTGAGTTCACTTCTCAGCTGTATATATTCTTTTGATCATTAATGAAATAGTGTGCAATTTCACACCAAAACACTCTGTGTTTACACAACCACCACAAGTGCACTAGATACAAAAATAAGGGAGACACAGAATGAGAGTTTTTTTTTTCTCCGGGGTTTAATAGACAAATGCTTAGATACATTGACAGGGTGTGGAAATGGTGCGAAATGTCACCTTTTCAAACTCATTTGGTGATATTGTCAGTGGTTTAATAAGTTGAGTTTAAAAGGCACATATTATGGTGAACTACCAAAATTGCCCTTAAATAATCAGTTATGTTATTCTCTTTGTACTTTTCTCTCTCCACACTTCCAACAAAAACGACTCTCTCTCTGATCTTTTCTTTCTCTCTCTCTCTCTATCTATAAATAAAAATTCAAGATTTGTCGTTGCCTCGAGTTTCATCTTCAACTTATAAAATAAGGTAATATTTCTTGAACTTTCTTCTTTTAATTTGTTCACATTTTATAAATCAGCCATTGTGAGAATTTTTGGATCTTCGAGCCTTTTCATGTGTTACCCGAGCATTTTCATGTGTTCACTATCCAAGCCTTTTCATGTGTTTCCCGTGCCTTTTCATGTGTTTCCCATGCCTTTTCTTGTGTTCACTATCCGAGTCTTTTCATGTGTTTCCAGTGCCTTTTCATGTGTTTCCCGTGCCCTTTCATGTGTTCACTATCCGAGCCTTTTCATGTGTTTCCCGTGCCTTTTCACGTGTTCACTATCCGAGCCTTTTCATGTGTTACTGGTGCCTTTTCATTCACTATTCGAGTCTTTTGAAAAATTTTCGAGCCTTTTTATGTCTTCTCCGAGTCTTTTCATTCACTATCCGAGCTTTTTGAAGAATTTTTCGAGCCTTTTCACACGATTTACTCGAGCCTTTTGAAGAAATTTTTGAGCATTTTCATGTGATTTAATCGAGCCTTTTAAAGAATTCTATGAGCCTTTTCATGTCTTCTCCGAGACTTTTCAATATCCTCACCATAGCCTTTGTAAATGTAATATTTGAAAAAAGTTTGTAGTCCTGAATTTTCATTAATGCTTTGTGATGATTAATTTGACAACATCATGAATCGGGTTAGAATAGTAATATCTTACAAAGGTCGATGGGAGCAGTTACCCGACGGAAGTCAAAGGTTTGTTGGATCGGATAACCAGGGAATGTATGTGTCAAAGGATATGACTTAACGAAGAATTGGTGGCGATCGTGCATACCATTGTGAATTATGATGTAAACAAATTCAATGTTGATATGTCATCAATATCAATTGTTCCTGGCAGTACATGTCTCACATTTATAAGAAATGACAACGATGTGCAGTTTATGCTAGGGGAAGATCGAGTTATCCCTCAAGTATGTGTCAGTGTAACTGAGAGGACAGTTGGAGATGTGATCGGGAATGATATTCCCCCTCTTGAAAATACCTAACAATTAGGATCCTTTAGCGATAGTAACCAAGTGTTCACCCAAAAAAGTGCCACCGAAGGTGGGGGAAACATGTGTGGTGTCCCACCGATAGCAGTCGACCATGAAGATTTAGTTGAACCTCAATTTGGCGATTTGTTTGGTTGTCGAAATGAGCAATACAATGAGCAGAACAATTACCCGAACCCTGAGGTGGATAATAAGGCAAATAATGAACAGGTTAATGATCGGGTTGATGATCTACAAAATGTGGATGAAGACCCTGCACAAATTGAAACACGAGGTAGACATGTACAAGGAGTTAGTTGCACTCCACTTGATATGTCTGGGCCTTCCGAGGTCCGATATAATGTAACAGCATCTGCAACGTGGGTTATTCCCGGAGCATATTCATACTCGTTTGGTATTGATACAACTAGCACATTGGCAATGCCAGAACCTAGAACCATGATTTATAAAGGTCAATTTTTTCCGAGTAAAAAGGATTTGAAGAAGCTAGTTGGCCATTTTGCAATGCATCATAACTTTGAATGGAAGGTGAAAAGGTCCAATAAGACATTTACATCTGGTTTGCATCAGTGACGACTGTACATAGAAATTAAGAGCGGTGAGGAGGGATGAAGGGACATACTTTCAAGTGAGAAGTTTTGTCAACGAACACAGTTGTCCCTTGGAGGAGATTCACCGTCGCCACCGACAAGCTAGTGCAGTCATAATCGGAGAAGTCGTTGCACCTAGACTTCAACAACATGATGGTCGTCTCATGCGTCCTAAGGACGTTATCGCCGATATGAAAACAATGTATGGCATACAAATCATGTACAGTAAGGCACACGATGCCCTTCAATATGCATTATCATTGACCTATGGAACGCATGAAGAAGCTTTCTAACTCTTGCTATCTTTTGCATACGTTCTGGAACAGTAAAATCCTAGCACAATCACCGACTTACAGTGCACTGACGATGATAAATTCCTCTACTTTTTCATGTCGTTAGGGTCCTCAATTAGAGGTTTTCGGAGGTGTATACGTCATGTGATTGTAGTTGATGGTACCCATTTGAAGGGAAGATTCAGGGGTACAATGTTTTTGGCAACTGCACAAGATGGAAACGAACATGTGTATCCAATTGCTTTTGGGTATGGTGACTCAGAAAATAATCTTTCATGGGAGTGGTTTTTGGAATGCTTGAGGGGTGCCCTTGGTAATATAGATGATCTGGTTTTCATTTCCGATCGTCATACAAGCATTGAAGCAGGGATTTCTAAAGTGTTCCCTTATGCAGCCCATACCATATGTTGCTGGCATTTTGGTGAAAATATGAAGAAGCGATTCCATAGAAAGGATGTTGCTGACATAATGAATAACGCAGCTAGGTCGTACGATGAATTGAAGTATAATCGTCACATGGAGGAGTTAAGTAAGTTGCACAAGGCTGCATTCGATTATGCTATTACTGCCGGTTCTCACAAATGGTCCCACGTACACTGTCCCCAAAAAAGGTACAGGGTGATGACCACAAATGTTGCATAGTGTATAAACTTATGCCTAAAATTCACACGGCAAATGTCATTGATGACGCTGGCAGAGTTCATTAGGAATATGCTACAAAAGTGGTTTCACGATCGTCATGCAGCTGCACGGTCCATGTGTCATCGATTGACCGACGCAGCACATCTTGTGATCCTGAAACGGGTCGAGAAGTGCGGTTTTATGACCATAAATCCAGTTGACTGGAACATATTCTCCGTCAGACACAAGGGAAACAGTGGACGGTTGACTTAGCCTGCAAGACTTGCACATGCAACAAATTCCAAATGGACTTTTTTCCATGTTCACATGCACTCGCAGCGGCAAGGTACTTGACAAGTTACAGTTCACACATTATATTACCCAAACGTGAATCTCACTATTTTCATTGTTGCAGGGAGCGAAACTTGGATTTCACATCTCTGTGTGCAGACTACTACAAGAAGGAGACATTTATTAATGCATACTTAGTTCATATTATGCCTGCTGGCCATCCTTCTTCATAGGTTGTGCCATATGACATCGCAGCGCAGGTGGTTTTAAATCCAAAGACAAAGAGACAATCAGGTCGGTCGATGGAGGGTCGACATGCCTCGTCTTCGGAGAGGACAACCACACAGTCGTGTAGAAGATGTGGATAACCAAGACATAATAGCGGGAGGTGTTCCAACCCGCCTATGGTTAATAAAGGTCCCAGTAGAATTGTCCCCGAGGAATACCGTCGTAAGTGTATGCCATTCTTTACCATATCATACATTGCCGTGTCGGGAATGACTCCGAACTTCAAACCAGTGATTAGACAGAACTCAACCTTCGAGAACCGGACCGAATGTTTACCTAACAAAAATCTCATCTCATCTTCCGGCCCATCGTGATGCAACTCGCGCAAAAGCAGCCGATGGACAATCCCAGCCAAAAAATGAATCTCACGATGCATCTTTAGGAACTGACCAAAACACGACTCAGTATACCGACGTCGGTCTTCGATCCTCAGATGTTCAGGTACACTATTAAGTGCGTTGTCGATATCAACCAGGTCATGGAAATGGTCATGCCGTATAATTTTTCCCTTGAACCATTCTCCCACTGGGGTTTTAAGCGACTCCTTTAGCTGATTCCTCATCTGCATTCACAGAAAAAAAGCATATGAGTTCATGAAAAGGCTCGGGCAGTGTATGAAAATGCTCGGGTAATGTATCAAAAGGCTCGAACACTTCAGTAAAAGGCTCGGGTAGTGTATCAAAAGGCTCGAACACTTCAGTAAAAGGCTCGAGTAGTGTATTAAAATGCTCGAACACTTCAATAAAAGGCTCGGGTAGTATATCAAAAGGCTTGGGTAGTTTGTGAAAAAGCACGAACACTTCATTAAAAGGCTCGGGTAAGGTTTGAAAATGCTCGAACAAAAAGGCTCGAATAACAGTTCAAAAATGCTCAATTACATTTAAAAAAGGCTCGAAATAAAGGTTGAAAAAGGCTCGATAACAGTTCAAAAAGGCTCGAAATAATGTTCAAAAATGCTCAAAGTAAAGGTTTCAAAAACATCGTAAAAAAGGTACAAAAAGGCACGAAATCACTTCAAAAATGCTCGATAACAGTTCAAAAAGGCACGACAACAATACAAAAAGGCTCGAAATCACTTTAAAAAGGCTCGATAACAGTACAAAAAGGCTCGATAACAGTTACAAAAGGCACGATAACAGTACAAAAAGGCTCGAAATCACTTCAAAAAGGCTCGATAACAGTTACAAAAGGCACGATAACGTACAAAAGGCTCGAAATCACTTTAAAAAGGCTCGATAACAGTTACAAAAGGCACGATAACAGTTCAAAAAGGCTCGAAATCATTTCAAAAAGGCTCGATAACAGTTACAAAAGGCACGATAACAGTACAAAAGAAGACACGATAACGGTACAAAAAAGGCTCGAGGTGGCAAGGAAACATTAACGGTTACAAAGGCTTCAGAAATCCTTTAAAGGCTCGATAACAGTTAAAAAAGGCACGGTAACAGTACAAAAAGGCTTGAAATCACTTCAAAAAGGCTCGATAAAGATTCTGAAAGGCACGATAACGGTACAAAAAAGCACGATAACGATGCAAAGGCTCGAAATCGCTTGAAAAGGCTCGATAACGAGTTACAAAAGGCACGATAACGGTACAAAAGGCTTGAAATCAACGAGCTCGATAACGATTCTGAGCACGATAACGATGCAAAAAAGGCTTGAAATCAACTTGAAGCTCGATAACGATTCTGAAGCCGACAACGGTCTGAAAAGGCTCGAAATCAACAAAGGCTCGATAACAATTACAATACACAAAGGCACGATAATAGTATAAAAGCTCGAAATCAACGAAAAAGGCTCGATAACAGTTACGAAGCGCGATAACGATTCTGAAAGGCACGATAACGATTATAAAAAGGTTCGAAATCACTTAAAGGCTCGATAACGATTCAAAAACACTAACTACGGTCTGAAAAGGCTGAAATCCTTAAGGCTCGATAACAGTTACAAAAGGCACGATAACAATACAAAAAGGTTCAAATCACTTCAAAAAGGCTCGATAATAGTTACAAAAGGCACGATAACAGTACAAAAAGACACGATAACAGTACAAAAAGGCACGATAATAGTACAAAAATGCTCAAAATCACTTCAAAAATGCTCGATAACAGTTACAAAAGGCACTATAACAGTACAAAAAGGCTCGATAACAGTTACAAAAGGCACGATAACAGTACAAAAAAGCTCGAAATCACTTCTAAAAGGCTCGATAACAGTTACAAAAGGCACGATAACAGTACAAAAGGCTCGAAATCACTTCAAACAGGCTTGATAACAATTACAAAAGGCGCGATAACAGTACAAAAAGACTCGAAATCACTTCAAAAAGGCTCGATAACAGTTACAAAAATGCTCGAAATCACTTCAAAAAGGCTTGATAACAGTTAAAAAAGGCACAGTAACAGTACAAAAAAAGCTCGATAAAGATTCAAAAACACTTATAAACCCAGATCTTCGTCATCTTCAAAAGAAATTTTTTTCTTAAACTAAAACACTAACTTAATCTCATCAAACAAACATAAAAACCTAATCTACTTCAAATACACAAAACTTATCTAGAACAAAAATGTGTGAGAAACAAAAACTTACCGGTCTCGTTTTTGTTTGCCCTTCAGTTCTATTCGACATCGGTACTGTAGCGCCGTCGCCGATGGTTCACCGTCAGATTTTGGTCTGCTAAAGCACTGTTGCGCCGTCAGGGTTTCTTTCTCTGATCTTTTCTTTCAACGTTTCAAAAACAGACAAAGCGACAAAAAAAAAGAGTAAGTTTGTCTGGTCACATAAAATGGTGTCTTTTAAACTTAAATTAGTAACTTGGTGCCTGTTCCCCAAAAAGCGCCCCAAATTGTGACATTTAAATTTTGAACCCTTGACAGGATTTCTTTCAGCCAGAAGCATCACAAATCATAGTTAAAAAAAATATAAAAAGTAAGTATTTCTTTTCCTAATATTGATATAAATATTTATTCAATATATTAACAATTAGAAGTACATAAAATAGAAAAAATTCTTAAATCAAAATAAGATTTTTACTTAAGCGTACCGATATTGAATCTAATTTTTTTTTTTTTTTTTTGAAGTATGAATCTCATTCATTTTTTACTATATAATTATTATAATTAATTTGAAGTTTGGAAAGGGGACATAAATATCGAACTCATGTTCTCATTAGTGTGGGTGTGAGACAGTGAGAGACATATCACTAGACCAACATTCTTATCGGTCACCAAACTAATGTAAAAAATCGCATACATGTAAATCTAAATCGCACGCAAATAATGAAAGCAATAAGAAGAAAAGAAATGATCCAAGAAGTTTTACGTGTTTCGGCAAAAGCCTACATCTACGAAATGCGCCCGCGCTCAAATCCATTATCAAAGTTTGATTATAATCTCTCCATCACTCTCTACAAGTTGCTCTCTTTCTAGCAATTTCTTATACATCCCTAAACATAGGGAAACACTTGTATTTTATATCAAAGCATTAGGGCAAACCAAAACCTACTAAGAGTTCTTTTCCTTCCGCACAAGATTTCATGTTTCATACAAATCCATAATATCACGATCTAGACAGCTGTTTGCAGCTTGCGCCCTGTACCACGGTCTTCCTCCATTTTTCACCTTTCAAAAAACCACAATGTGTACTTCTTCGGGTCTTCGCCTTGACCATGGTCTACGCCACGTGTATCCTTTGGAAGTGAACGTGATCTGCTCTGCATTTGGTGCACTGCAGTCTATTCTACAGTTCCTTTATGATTTTGTTCCTCTTCAGCTAATTCTCCGGACTTCACAAACTCAACATTAACTTATTTATACAATTGATTTTATTTAAATATAATATTACAACAATATTTCTAGATATTTTCTAAACAATTATTACTATTAAGGACAAAACAATTTATGATAATCCCTTATATATACAGTTTGTAGGCTATAAAATAAAATAGGATGTTAGGTTTTGCAACCGATTCTTTTCAACCAATTCCTCCATAGATGATCATTAATATGGTAATTAATTCTTAAACTTCCCATCACAAATTCACAATTCTATTAGGGAAAATATTGTTTTCGTCCCTATGGTTTACCATATTATTCATTTTGGTCTCCGTCGTTCCAGTATTGACTATGCAGATCCAAACGTTTTCAATTAATCTCTATTTTAGTCCCTACCGTCCAATTCCGTTAGGGTTTCTCAAAATTTCGTCCGGTCAACGAGGGTAAGATGGTAATTCAACGTTAAAGTTTGTATAAGCCTATTTGATGAAAGTCCAGGAAGAGAGTTATGCTGTTTTGAATCAAATAAGGAAATATTGAAGGAAGGTATTGTCACTTATGGCAAATACGACATCATCCTCAGCTATTTCTATTTAGATCCCGTTCGACTTTCTTCATCCATCTCTTTACCTGCTTCTGTTAGACGAACCCAGTCTTCTAGAATCCGAAACCTTGTAGAATATACCCATATCCCAGAAGCCGCTCAAATAAATGAAACCTCCCTACCACTGTTAAATCCCTATACTATTTTCAAACGAAGTAGATCCCTTGCTACACGGATCGACCATCTCGTCCGTCATAGATCTCCCCCAACTAAGGAGTACATACAGTCTACGGCTCTTGACAACTGCTTGGTTCCAGCCACTTCGGCTGAACAGTATGTTGACCTCGAGATCGGTCAACCACTGATTGATCATTGGATCAGAGAAGGGTACTCTCACCTACATATCGGAGCTGTCAGAATCATCCTCACTCTACATGGTCGGAAAGGATTACCTGTTACTGCTCGTGTTGCTCTCCTCAACACCATCTATAAGGAATATGAGCATGCAGTTATTGGCACTTGTCTATCTACGCTCCATGCTGGTAGTATATCACTCACATACTACCCTAATTTCAATATCCCTTTGAGAGATGCCAACCTCCACAACTACCTCAAAATACAACTTCAGATCTTGGGGGCACCCATGCTACCAAATTCCTACATGGCAACTCTCCATCACCAGATCGCCTACCGGCTTCAAGATCATGCCCTTGATCTCCCCATCCCTGGCCATAATGGCGATACTATTTTCATCAAGGCTGAACGTGAAGATGAAGTTCCCACCATTATCCAGATTCCAAAGCAACTGCCCCGGGACAAACTCAAAGAGATCATGCCTCTCGAATGGATCACAAACTATGAGAGGGCTTTTCAAAACATAACTCCTGTTGTTGCCTCGGACACCAAATATATCAAGGAAAATGATGGCTCTATTAAGACGGTTTATGAACCTCTTTCTAACGTAAATTTTCCTTCTAGCTCTAATCCTAGTGCTCCTCTTGTGTTCCAGGCGCTAATGATCCGACCAGTTACCACTGAAGATGACATCCCGATCCATAGCTTTGAAGCCAATGGATCTCCAATCTACACTGACAAAATCAATGGTCATTTCATTTGGGACGACGACCCCAACATGTGTGACGCTGACTGTACCTGTCGTGACTGTCTACCAGACCTCACTCCATGCAAAACTGTTCGCAAACAATACAGACCAGATGATCAGACAGTAGTGGATAGGCTTAAAGCACCAACGAAAAGCCACTTCCAATTTATGACGGAAACTTACAAATCCTCCGATCGAGAGGACTTTTACCTACTCACTCACATTTGCCTCCACCCATACCTTGTTTTATGGCTTAACTATGACAGGAACTTCCAGGCATCTATCATACTTCGACAAATTCCTCCCGTGAGATGAACCGGATGTTGACACCTCGTCAGACACCTCCTCCCAGTACTCCTCTCAGTACACCTCTGATGCCGTTACCACAGCCACCTCACAGCATTCTGATTCACCTGAAATTACCGATCTCACACAAGTTTTTATGGCCTCTCGAACGGATCCGCAACCGTCCACTCAAACTTATGACTCCCCTGGAGAATCCTCAAATGAACCCCCACCTATTATTGAGGAACCACCAGAGCACCAGGTTCCCGGACACCCTCACGGATCTAGACCTACTAATGGTCCTTGGTTTGATCTCGGAGACTCAAACCCAGACTCATGGCGTAAGAAGATCTCAGAAATGAGCTCTTGGCTTGACCTCCAAATGGCCAAATCTGAACACAATCAAGAAGCAATCCTCAGAGAATTCGTCTCCAGATTCACTGGTTCTCTTCGCGATTGGTACCAAGCCCTTGGAGAGTATCGCCAATTACAAATTGTCCGAGCTACCTCAACCTCCGTGGTAATGGGCATCATTTTCAGAGAGTTTCTTGGAGATTCTGACCAATTCTATAAACAAGCTAGGCAAGAGTTCTTCGAGATGCGGTGTTGCTCGCTCAAAAAGAAAGACATCGATTTTCATTATAAACGCATGTTTGGCAGATACCACATCCTCGGAGGCATCAATGACCAGAGTCTCAAGAATGTTTATATAAATTCTCTCCCTGCCGAGCTTCAAGATGAATTACACAGAAAGATAGATTCCTCTGGCAGACCCTTCACTGACATCACACTAGGTGAAATCCATATGTTCACCCTAAGTGCTTTGGAGAAACTTTGTGCCACTCAAAAGGTTTTCTCTAAGATGCTCAAAGAAGGAAAAAGGTACGAAGCCCAATGTAAACAGCCCTCGTACCAGATCAAGTGCAAGTCCTCAGAGCAGTGCATCTGTAAGACTAAGAAAAACAAGCATTTCCAGACTACCAAGCGAAAGGGCAAAAAGAAGTTCAAATTCTTCAAAAAGAAATCTCGGCGTGCATGGAACAAGTCTCAGAAATGTTTTATCTGCGGCCAAAAAGGACATTATGCAAAAAAATGCCCTAATAAAAAGGCCAAGTCTGCTAAGTTGATCCAACAGCTAGCAGATGACGTTCCTTCTGACGCCGATATTGAATCTATCTTCTCCGAACAAGACCATGCTGATGACAACACAGTTTTTGTATTACAAGCTCAAGATTCTGTCTCCGCCATTTCAGACTCAGAATATTCAAGTCTCTCTAAAACTGATTCTCTTCCAGTCTCCTACAAGGCAACCCCTGTCATTCTCCAAACGACACCGTCCGATGCACAACCAGGACCTCAAGTTCCAATCCAAATACTTCCTGACAAATATGCCAATCCTATTGATGCCATTGCCCACATTGACACTGGTTCCATTATTACCATGATGAACCCTAAGATTCTTCCTCCTGATGCTTGGAAGTCTCATGTCCGGTATTTTAAAGCTGCTGATGGGAAGATATTCACAACTGATCTGATTACAAAGACTAAAATTGGTCTCAAGATATTCCCATCCTACACCCTTTGGACACGTGTCATTGGAACCCCACTTCCTGACAAAGATATCCTCATTGGTTGGGATGTTTATTGTCAATTCAAATCTCTTCGGATCCTCCCTACTGGACTCAGATATAAAAGAGACTTCAAAGCATTCTCCAGTATTCCAAAGATCTTCCCCTTGTCTGACATCCGACCCTCCTTCCAAACAATTCAACACAAGCTTCTACAATTCTGTGCCAATAGTCATGCTGATTTCCATCATCCAAATCCTTTATGGAAGAATCCAGATTTCTTTATTAAGCTTCCTTTTAAGCTCAATGAAGATGTCAACCCTACAAAGGCCTCTCATTCTGGAATGTCTCCCTCCGACCTTCGTATGGCCAATACTGAATGTGATGACCTACTTAAACAAGGACTCATTGAGCCTACCTCTTCGCCCTGGGCATGCCAAGCCTTTTATGTTGACAAAAGGGCTGAACAACTTCGGGGAATAAAGAAATTAGTCATTCATTACAAACCCCTCAATCTCTTTTTTAGGGATGACAAATTTCCAGTTCCCAGAACCAATACTTTGTTTTCTCAGCTCCCTGGTGCTACTATCTTCTCCAAGTTTGACCTCAAAGGAGCTTTCTGACAAATAGGTATTCATCCAGATGACAGATACAAGACGGCGTTTTGCCTTCCAAACGCCCAATATCAATGGACAGTTTTACCCTTTGGGCTTAAGACTGCCCCCTCATTATTTCAGAAGGCCATCACTAGGATCTTCCATCCTATTCTCCACTCTGCCCTAATTTACATCGATGATATCCTATTGTTCTCTACTGATGAAAATTCTCACAATCATCTCCTCCACCAGTTCTATGATCTGGTTAACCAATATGGAATCATGCTCTTTGACAAAAAGAGTTCAGTAGGACAAACAAATATCGATTTCTTGGGCATGCACATTTCAAATGGAAAATACCACCCAGGCCCTCATCTAGCCAGCCAACTATTGGAATTCCCTAATTCCAATTTAACCACAAAACAAGTTCAACAATTTCTTGGCATAATCACCTTCATCAGAGATTTTCTGCCCCACGTGACAAGATACACTTCAGTTCTCTCAGCTCTCCTAAAGAAAAATCCTCCTCCTTGGGACAGATGTCACACGGATGCTATTGCCAAACTCAAAGAGATTGCTCAATCTCCTCCGGCCCTCACTATCCCATCCACAGGCCAACTCATCCTCCAAACCGATGCTAGTGACACATGTTGGGGGGCCATTCTCATTGAAGAAAAGGACGGACAAAAAAGCTACTGTGGACATGCTAGCGGCCAATTCAAAGACGCCCAACAACACTACCACACAATCTACAAGGAGATTCTCGCTGTCAAAAATGGAATCCAGAAATTTGATTTTCATCTCAGGACAAAAAACTTCATCATTGAAATGGACAACTCATCTTTTCCTAAGATCCTCGAATTTCGAAATAAGATTCCTCCCAATCCCCAATTATTGAGGCTAAAGGATTGGTTTTCCAGATATGATTTCACTGTTCGACACGTGAAGGGCCAACACAATATAATAGCTGATATGCTCTCTCGACCATCAGCCATTCATCTCATCACCTCCTACGGCCCTATACCTCTCATCCTCATGGCTACATCAGCATCATCCTCCTCGTCCCCAAATCCCACAATGAGGACTTATCCACCAGAGCTTTTCGAAATCATTCCTCCTACCACACAACCTTCCCTTGCCCGTATCCAGGAATTCGCTCACTCCCATCTACGGACCTATTTGGCCCAGATCCAGAGCCAAGGGGTTCGGCATGAATTCTCCAACGACATCAGGCCTTTCTTAGACCCTTTCTTAATGCCTCCCTTTTACCTTTTCACCCCTCAAGTTTTATGGTTCCTATGGTGCATGTCTGTACTCCACCACCATGCTGTTGTTTTCCCCCTCCAAGCCTTATATGGTTTTGTCCATGATCCATCCCAAAAGGACTCTCTCCTCACAACTTTCTTGACCTGGTTCAATTCCCTTTCCTTTTGGCGATCCGAACTCACCAAACTCATGGGTTATCACAATCTATGGAAACTTGATAAGGAATCTGCTTCGGCAGTTTCCTGTATTTGGATATTCTATCGACCCTATCGTTTCAACCCTCACAAGAGACTCCTTTGGACGTCGAACGTTTGCTATGAATGGCACACCACATATGATTATCCTACACTATACCCTCAGAATCTTCAGATCTCATTACTCAATTTCCTTTGCGATGTCAATGGGGTCCCACCTCATCAGTGTTATCTTTTCCCAACTGTCATCAGAGACCCTAGCCTGAGTTGACATCCATTCCAAGACTCTGTCCCGGACCACCCACAAGAGCACAACGACCACGACACATGGCCCTGCCACATTTGTGGAGCTGAAGATTCGGATGACGACTATCATGCCAATTGCAACCTGTCAAGCCCGTGACTTTGTCCTTACTCTATAATTATGCATGCAGAACGTGGGTGTCTTGTTTTCCTTATGTATAATAATTACATATGTAATCACGGGTGTACTTCTGTTTACATATGTATCACATGTATGTTTTAGAAATGTCGGTATGCTTTATTGTGTCGGTGATTGTACTGTTGTTAGCCAACTATTCTGCCACGAGTTTGGCATGGCACTGTAAAATAGTTTGGACGTTTTCATCTTCTCTCCTATAAAAGGAGATGAGATCTCTCTGTATAATTATCGAGAAATAAATAAAGAATATCTGTGTGCTTCAAAAACCATGACTTCTTAAAAATCCTCTCCTTCTCTTCAATATTTCTTTGTGAGATAATAAACAGCTTGTAATAGTCCTAGTATGCTCTGTGCTTGCCTCTAGTTGAGGATCCTGCACATCAGAAATAAGATTTTGATTCTTTGGCTTAAGGTCCTTAACCATCCTCGTCGCGTTACTTTGTGAGTACCCTGTTTAGACCATGGTAAAGTCGTTAAGTGGGGAAAACATTAATACTAAAACAAGGGTGTTTTAAGGCTCCCTGCCACCGCCATGTATATATTTTTTGTTATGAGAATATATATCATATTTGATTTCGATATGCAGGTTTTAACTCTTAACTGACACTTGATCCAACAGTTCGATGTCAAAATTTAAAAGTGGAAATGGTGGAAAATATCACATTTTTCAACTCACTTGGTAACAAAGTGACCGGTTTAATAACTTAAGTTTAAAAGGCACTAAAGTAAATGATTTCCAAAAATGCCCTTATTTTACACATTCTCTTTTTTACTTTAAAGTTTTCTGAGATTTTTTCTTTCATCTTCCTCTGTAACAGACCTTCAATCGATGATGGAGGTTGAACACCATAACATTATCAATTCATCTCCTTTGGATAATTAATTTTGTAGCGCTACGCAGTCGCAGACGCATTCGGGGGTCGAGCTCCCTGGTGAGCTCGCGGTGGTTGAGCTACCCGGTTAGCTCGCGGGGGTGTGGGGGGAGCGCCCCCAAAGCTTTTTTTTTTTTTCAATTCAAAACCCTAACTGGGTTCCTTTTCATTTATTATCTGAGTCTTTTGTAAGTCTTTCTCTGGTTATATGAATTTTGAATCTAATTGAAAAATCTCGGATAGTTCATGAAAATGCTCGGAAAAGTAATGAAAAGGCTCGGAGAAGTAATGAAATTAACAACAACAAAAATTGTTGAAAAATCTCGGAAAAGAAATAAAAAGGCTCGGAGAAGTAATGAAAAGGCTCGGATAGTTCATTAAAAGGCTCGGAGAAGAAATGAAAAGTCTCAAAGACTAATTGAAAAGTATCGGAGACTAAATGAAAAGGCTCGAGCTTTTTCAATTGTTCCCCGAGCCTTTTCATTTCTTCTTCGAGACTTTTCGATAATCAATTTTTTTTTTTTTTAATTTTGAATATCCGAGCCTTTTTATTTCTTCTCTGAGCCTTTTAATGAACTGTCCGAGTCTTTTCATTACTTCTCTGAGACTTTTCAACAATTTTTTTTTTGTTAATTTCATTACTTCTCCTACCCTTTTAATGAACTATCCGAGCCTTTTCATTACTTCTCCGAGCCATTTCATTTCTTCTCCGAGACTTTTCAACAATTTTTTTTTGTTAATTTCATTACTTCTCCTAGCCTTTTAATGAACTATCCGAGCCTTTTCATTACTTATCCAAGCCTTTTCGTTTCTTGTCCGAGACTTTTCAACAATTTTTTTTTTTGTTAATTTCATTACTTCTCCGAGCCTTTTAATGAACTATCCGAGTTTTTTCATTATTTCTCCGAGCCTTTTTATTTCTTATCTGAGCCTTTTAATGAACTATCCGAGCATTTTCATTACTTCCCCAAGCCTTTTCATTTTTTCTCCGAAACTTTTAATGAACTGTCTGAGCCTTTCTAAGCTTTGTTCGAGACTTTTTCGAGCCTTTTTAACAATCTTTTTTTTTTCTTCGCACAATCTGTTTAAGGTTTACAAAATAGTGTTTTAAATTGATAAAAGAAAAAGAAAAAAGCAACTAACAAGACGGTTTGTATCACAGATGTAACTAACAAAGGCTGGGACATAAAAAAAGTCGTTATTGTGTTTGGTCGTGGTCCACCATCGTCCATTGATGGAGGATTTTGAAAGAAAAAAAAAAAAACAAAATGTTTAAGAAGGTTACTATGGGGGGTATTTTTGTCTGTTCACCATAATAAGTGCCTTTTAAATTTAAGATATTAAACTGGTGACTTTCTTACAAAGTCATGCCCAAATAGTGACAAAAAAATTTTGAGTCTAAAAATTTAAAACTAGCTATAGCTATAGTACTATAACAATGAACCATATAATTAAAAAACAAAGTCTCACACAATTACAAGTAGAAATATGAACATAATACAAGAGCAAGCAACCCAAACAAGAACTGGTTTTATTTATTCATTTGCAAATCATATGTTAATAGCAGCAATTAATTAATTAGCAAAGGCAAATCACAATTGAAATTAAAAGAAGAGCAAGGGGGGTCACCACCACCAGGCACCAACATGAATCATGATGATGATCATCTAGAAGATCGATTGAGAGATCACATGACTACATGTGAATAGGAGACGTGAAGAGTGTCTTCAACTCCCAAAGCTCAAACTTTCCACCCACAAAATCATAGTATCCGCCCCTCAGTGACACACTTTTGTTTTCCAATGCACTTTTCACATATGGGTAACTCAGTAGGTTTGTCAATGACAGATTCACTGCTTCCTGCAAAAACAGTTTTTTATTTTTTATTTTTATTTTTATTTTTATTATTTCATAAAGTATGTAATTGCCAATTGAATTTTAATTATAATATTTACCCTTTCACATTGTGATTTTTGTTCTTGTTCTGGTAAGTGTCCAAAGTCTGCCTTGACTTTGGCCTTAGCCGGTAACCCAATTTTGACCCAATCATCAATGAAATCTCTGTAACATTTTTCCAATTTGATGGAAGAAATTAGTAACAGAAACTATATATATAGTTGAAAAAAAATTTGATGTATAAATATAATGTAACACAAATATGCATAAAGCTTACAAAGAAGTAGAACCATCCTCTGGAAGAGACATCAGCCTCTCTATGCCACCACAATGACTATGTCCAATGACCAATATATTCTCAACCTATAAAATATTTTTATTATAAGAGAAATATATAGCAGTTTAGAAAAATGAGAAGAAAATTGATGATGTTTTATGTCAATATATATACCTTAAGATTTACAAAAGCAAATTCAATGGTTGCACCAACTCCTGAGTATCTTAACTGTGAAGTAGATCAAAATATTGTCAATTCGTAAGGTAATAAATTTAGAAGTAACTTTTATTTAAATATGTTTGATTTTGAGATAATTTTATGGAAAATCGTTGCACGACCTGATTAAATGCAGGAACCATGTTACCAATGTTGCGGACGATGAAGGCTTCCCCTGCTTGGAAGTCTAAGACATGGGAGGGGCACACACGAGAGTCCGAGCATGCAAATACTAGAAACTGCATTGAAGATCAAACGATCATTATGCAAATCTTAATAATAGATAATACGAGGTTGACTTAGTGGTAATCCCCTCATACATCAAGAGGTTATAGGTTCGAGTTATACACCTCCTTTAATCCCGAAATATTGTAATAGTTCAAAATTTATATATATATATATATATATATACATATATTAAGAAGAGATGTTATAATTATTGATAATTTGACTTGTTAATTAAATGATCATGAAGTAATTAATTAAATATTTGGTTGAATTAGATCAAATGAAATGGGTGAGTACGTACCTTGGGGTGCTGGGCTTGGGCAAGTTGATTGTATAGTTCTGGGGATTCTCTGTAAAATTGAAATGAAAAAAAAAAAAAAAAAAGTCATCAAAAGATGATCATATTAGATGAATACTTATAACATTTTTGAAAGTAATTTTAAATTTAGTACATTTTAACAAAAGTTGTAATAGGAAAAATTGTGAAACCATACTCAAATTTCCAGGTTTTGAAATACATAAACCCATCTTTAATCCTTTCAACAGCAGCTGGGTGACTAAAACCACAGCTTTCTTCATCTTCTTCCCTGTACATGTCTTCTTGATCTCTGCAAATTACAACATAATTATTATTATCATCCCAATTCCCGTACACAAAATAATAATAACGATGGTTTCCAAAAATCGTCAAATATTTTATATATATATATGAGATGGATACCTGAGAAGCTTCTTCAGCCCAGGAATAACTCCCTCTAATGAATGCTTTACCATATTTTGTAATGCCTCCGTTCTGCAAAATTCACAAAAAAAAAAAAAAAAATACAACTATAGTTTAACCAAATATGTTCAGATTAATTGATTTCTAATAATATTTTATTTCTTATTGGTATATATATATATATATATATATATATATTTGCATGCATAACAGTAGTCTATACATATACGCATTCAAACAAAACAAAAAATAATTGTTTGCTAATTATAAAACATACAATATGCTATTAATATTAAAACCAATACCGTTTCAAGAATCAAATAGCAGCTGCTTATCAAAATGGTATTTATGGCTAATAGCAATAGACGTAACACAAGCACAGACACATCTTACAGCAACTGCTAGTTCCTATTTATAGGGAGAGTTGATGTATTTTACATAAGGAGTTATTACGTTCACTTTATAATTAATTAATTAATTATAAAATACAGACTTTACTTGGATTACAGGGAGACAAACAGTCAGAATTTGGATGAAAGCATTTTGCATTTTTTATCTTTAATTGTAATATATATATTTTTTATGTAATTGATTAACAAAGCACAAGTCTCCAAATTAAACGACAAGGCAACTTTAATCTCCTTTTTGTCCATAGAAATATTCGATTAACACGTAACACGTTTTAGTTAAGATATATATTTATATATATACGGTCCCGTTTCTATCGGCGCATCCTTATATAACTTTATCAGGATATTGAATGTGAGCCGCTCATTTATAAAAATGATTTGACAAGTGCATATATATCAAGTCAAAATATGTAAAACGAACGGCTTACATTCAATATCCTTATATAATTCTATCAGGATATTTTTATAGGAAAATTTCCGTGTATATATATATATTTATATATATAATGATGATTTAAAACGTGTTAACGCCTCAAATAGTCAAATGTAACAAGCCAGAAGATATAAATTGTATATTGAATTTTTTTAATAGAGAGTGTGAGCACTATCTAATAAACTAATTTTTTAGAATTTTTTTTTTAATAGAGAGTGTGAGCTGTTTTTTTTTTTTTTTTTTGAAAGCAGTGTGAGCACTATCTAATAAACTAATTTTTTAGAATTTTTTTTTAATAGAGAGTGTGAGCTGTTTTTTTTATTTTTTATTTTTTAAAGCAGTGTGAGCAATCTAATAAACTAATTTTTTAGAATTTTTTTTAACCTGTGATGATAAGTGGTGTGAGAACAATAAACTAAAGATTCTTAGTCGTTATGGGTCTCCGTTATCACGTTAAAGTCAAATTTTAGGTTCGTGTTTAGCTTAAAATAAATTACACGGGTTACAAGAATATATGTTCATATTTATCTGAGAATGAGAGTCCATAAAAATAAATAATAATAATAAAATAAAAAACTAGTAAATAAAAGGGCCTAACGGAGCCCAGTTATTATCAATCCTTGTTAATCAATTAACTAAACCAACACCCAAATCAAACAAATCACAACAGGGAGTCCAAAGACCAACTCAGGCACAAAACAAAAACCAAGGAGGCAAAAAAACAGAGGAGAACAACATCAGAACATCCAAATCAAGAACAGACCAGAGAACAAATACATAGCAACCCACAAAAAGCCAAGCCTATGAAGGACGTCAACATTGAGGAGCTCGTTTCTAACATTGAGGGTCGAAATGATGAAAGACCGTCCGTTGATGCAAGAAGAGAGTAGATCCTTTTAGATATATCATCCTTGTAGGCACAGGCTTTCGCTGGCAATGGAAACCTCTAATGAGACACAGTACATGATTTTACTGATTTAGATGATGAACTTTGGCACAGGTCAATTTCAAAGCCACTTTTTTGTGGATGTTTTTTTACTTGCTCAGTTGATGATTCCATGCCTGGTAGATTTTGTTGGCTTTTGAAACTAATAAACTACTCTCTGTGTTTTCTATTTTTTGAAGCAAATTATGGTTGGTTTGATTTCTTAGCTAAAGATGAAGAGAAGCACGAAGAAGAACTAAAGAAAGAAGAAAAAAAATTGATTAAATTGATGGGTTTTGGTAAAGCAGAAAAATATTTTAATCCTACCCAATGTCTTGCCAAACTTGGGGTTACTTTATTTTTAATCCCATCCAACGTTGCACCAAACACGGGATAACTTTAAATACAATCCCATTATATCTAATCCAATTCTATTCTATCTCGTAAAAATAATCTTATCCTATCCTGTACATCAAACGAGCCCTTAAGGATACAAAATCATCATGTTTCCTTTTCCATTAAGTACTTGTCACTTGCTTCAGTCTTCACACAACGATGGCTAATTGGGCTGCACTTAATCATGATCTATTGGTGGAAACTGTTTGACGAATAAAATGATACGATGATTTTGTTGCTTTCGGTGGTGTTTGTACTTCATGGCGATCCGCTGCATCCGTGCAGAATTTCAACGGATTCCATGGCTTATAGTGGGATAGATTTAGCATTTAGGATTTTGATAAATTTTTCGGTATGTAAAATAATTACTATTAGATTTTTCCGGTTGTTATTTTATTTAATTCTTGGCATTGCTTGCTTACATTCATTGGTTTCCATTGTAACTAACTTCTCCTGGAGTCCTAGTTACACCATTTTTTTTCCTTTTTTTTTTAATTTTTAATTTTATTTTTTTTTACTTTAATGAAGATTGCTTCAACTTATTAGCACACGTACTTGATTATGTCATAGCACGATTTGCCTAATTTATTAAAGGACCCGTTTATTTTTCAATATTATTGAAGCTTTCAAATTCACACAATATTTTCGTTTTCACTGACTCAAATAAATGTTTTAAAAATTTTTGATATCGATAACGAGTCGTTACAATGTAATGGTAGGTTATAACATTCATCTTTGACATTTATACATGAAACCACAAAAACCATGTTATAATTCAAATAAGAAACGAGATTACTGATTTTGTGTGTGAGAGAAGACTTGTCGGCCAAAAAATGATCTAGTACGTATAATTCTCAAGAGATCCATAAACATAAGAGCTAGGGTTTTATTGAAAACTAACCCCTTTGGTAGGCTGTTATTGAAATAAGTGTTCTTTTGTTATATTAAATAAGTGTTCTTTTGTTTTATTTTATACCCTAAATTTAATTATATCAACAATTTTTATTTATATAAAAAGAAACTCAATTTTGTTTAATAAAAAAAACCTTATTTTATTTGGATCTTAAATTTTCAGTATTATTTTATATAATTGTTATTTTATTTGAGTGCTTTACATGGTTAAAATTTCTGGGTTCACCACTGGGTGTAAATGTGATGAGCAAACCACTAGACTGACCTTATAAATTGTCCGTATATTTTAAGTATTTTTGTGCAAGTGTTTTTAGAATAATATTTTATTTTGTTTAACGATTTTAATTAATGATAAAATTGTCATTAACAATAAAATATTAAAATAGACTATATATATTTGGTAAATTATCAAAAGCATTGCTCAATAAATTAAGTTTAATAGCATAAATAAGGACGATGCTTAGTTACTGATTAGTATCCAATATATTGATCCAATAATGGGATGTTGGTACGTGACATTTTTTCTTTCACTTTTTACATTTATCTTTTTGTATTTTTCTAAAATAGGTCACGTGCCAACACTCCGTTAATGAGGTCAGTATTTTGGGTACTGATTAGCCAATATACAAATATTGTCCTTAATTTAATCCAAACTCATTTAATTTATGGAGGTTTACTACAGTACTATAGTTGTGTTAATGGGATCTAATGATTTCTTGCATGCATTAATGGGGTATTTGATTTGATGTTTTGCTAGACATCAAAACACTACTATTAGAGTGTGTTTGGTAGGGAGGAAAGAAAATAGGAAGGATAGAAAGATTTGGAGGGATAAAAAATATGAGGAAAAGAAAGGAAAATGATTTTCCCTTTAGTTGTTTGGTAAACAGGAAGGAAAGAAGATATTTTATTTATCAATTTTACAAATTTACCCTTACATTATAGTTTGTATATTAAAAAAAATGGATAAATTAGTAGTTTTAATTAAAGTATTTTTCTTTTTTTGAAGAGGTAATTAAAAATATTTTGATTCCCTCGTTTCTCTCCCTTTTTCTCCCACTTTTGGGAGGATTAAAACTGGTGGGTCCCACCCACAAATCTTTCCTCCCATTTTTCCCTTCATTCCATTTTTCTTTCCATACCAAACACATACTTTCTTTCTCCCTTCTCCTTTCTCCCTTTTTCCTCCACCCTTTTCTTTCCTGTTCTTTTTCCTCCCTACCAAACACACCCTTAAAGGTTAGTATCTTCAAAGGTTTGTTGTGGGCAACTAAACCCACCATATTAGACCTAGAAAAAAAATGAGAAAAGTAGCAAGAACACCCAGATTTTATTTTTTATTTTTTATTTTAATTTTTGTTAGTAGAATCAATGAACTAATATGATATTTTTACCCAAATATTTTTGGTGGATAATACACAAAAAAAAAAAAAAAAAAAAAAAATCCTTGGATATATTTTTAGAATACAGGCAATATTTAAGCTATTTTTACCGAATTCGTCCAAAATTTAAATCCCAATATTTTCAGTAAAATTGATAATTCGGATATATTCAAGTAAATTTGAGATACGTAAAGGATAAAATTACTGACATGTTCTAATTTGAAGCTTAAAATTTCCATGGAAGATGAATGCTTAATTCTACCAAATTCTAGGTTTTGTTTGCTTCGTTGTTAAGCGTTTTTGCTTAGTGGATACTATTGCTTGTATTTTAGAAAGGCTTAAGCATATATAACAATGGAACAAATGTAATAAAAGAAAATGATAAGATATATTAGTCTTTTGGTGCCATTAAAACTTAACTTATTAAAACAGTGATACTTTCAAAATTCAATCTAAAAAGAGTGTTATTTGATACTATTTCCGTTTCAAAAAATAATAAGGATAATTTTGTAAAAAAATGAATTGTCTTAAAACGTATTTTATATTAAAATTTTTATAATGAATTGTATTTAAAATTGGATTGTAAGGATAAAATCTCAAAAAAAAAAAAAAAAAATGATCTATGAATTTTGAAATGACTCAATTATCCTCCCCTGCCAATAGCATACACATATTTTAAGTAAATTTTAAATATTTGGAGGTTAAAAACGCCTTCACATGCACAACAAATACAAAAAAGCTATATTTACGAAAGTCAAGCCACTTTTCATATACGGTCAACAGATTTTCTGAACAAGTAAAAAGTTGGTGAGACATTCATGAGTCAAATACTCAAATAGAAAAACTGTATGTACAGTTTGTACACATCTTTTTGTCCTATATATACATCCTAATAAATAAATAAAAAAATTAAATAATATAATTGATTAACACACCTCATATATTATAAATATTACCTTACGTTCTTTGTTTACACAAAATACGATCTTTCTTTTAATTTTTGAAAAAAAAAAATACTAATTTAATATGTTATAAAATATTTTTGAAAAAAAAAAGGAAGGGATTCGAATTTGGGAGTTGGGACCTCTAAATTAGTAGCCTTCTTGGCGGTTTTTTATTCTGATTTTTTATGAATTTTTTTTTTTTTTTTCATTTTAAATTTTTATTGAAAATAGTAATATATATTGTGTAACAATAATGCAAAACATCTTACATAAAATCCTACATTTTTCATCTCACTATATTTGGAATATGAGGTGTCAAATTGTGAGTGGATATACATTAATGATGATTTATCTCATCTACCTCATGTATCCACTCACAAACCACATGTAGTAGGATGAAAAAAATGAGATTTTAGGTGAGATGCGTAGCATTACTGACTATGTAATGGACCTGAATCTTGTAGCTTCTTTAGGATTGAAGTCAGCCAATTTGAGCACCGCTTAGGACTAACAATTCAATCAACATATTGCATATATGAAAAAAAAAAAAAATTTCAAAAAATAAATAAATAAAACTTTAACTATCTCATCTGATTTTAAAATGGTTTATATATATTTAAAAAGAGGTATATTTATTTTAATCATGTTAATAATTTTACTTAAGTTTAATATTGGATTTTAAAAAAAATATATTGATTTGGGATGTACATAATAGTTATTTATATATATATATATTTTTTTTTTCAGTGTACAAATATTGAGAAATTCAAAGTTAAAATTAGATAGGCCCAACGGGCCCAGTTATTATCAATTATTTTGTTAATTTAACTCTGATTAGAAATAGATAGGCCTAACGGAGCCCAGTTATTATCAATCCTCCTTTTGTTAATCAGTATTAGAAACGAAATTCTATTACTATTAGGAAACAAAATCGTTTTGTTTCTCCTTTTCCATTAAAGAAAAAAAAAACAAATTCCGTGCTATAAGTAGCAGTGATATTTATTGTACTTGTCAGTTGCTTCAGTCTTCACACAGCGATGGCCAATTGGGCTGCACTTAATCACGATCTGTTGTTGGAAACTGTTTGGCGAATAAAATGGTCCGATGATTTTTTTGCTTTCGGTGGTGTTTGTACTTCATGGCGATCCGCTGCATCCATGCAGAATTTCAGATACAAGTCTACCCAGATGCCATGGCTTATGCTTCCATCAAAAGTAGACCGCAATTTACGTGGTTTCTTCAGTGTAACGAAGGGGACGACTCGTCAGGTAATCTTACCAAAAGCTTATGCTAAGAAGTGTTTTTCTTCAACGAGAAAGGCGAGGATTGGTGCATAAGTCTTCTGCACCCCTTTTCAAATTTTTGTGTTGAACTCCCACACATGAAGATGTTTAAAGATTGGGATGATCTTTCTTTAAGGGACGGGCATATTTCTTTTATCAGAAAATGTCTTTTATCTGCTAGCCCTTTGGTAACAACGGATTATATATTGATGGTTATACATGGAAATATAGGAAAATTGGCATATTTTATGCCTGGTGATAATGTTTGGACAACTATAGATACGTGGGATGGATGTTTTTTTGATATTACTTATTTTAAAGAAAAGTTTTATGCTATAAATTCTTTTTATAAAATAATGGCTTGTGATATCAAAGACGATAAGTCAATTGAGATTTACCCTGTAGCGCAATTGCCAGTAAGTTTTAAGCCGAAGTATTTGGAGAAGCTATATATGTTAGAATCAGAAGGAAAATTGTTAGTAGTTATGCGAGAAGGAGCGCAATTGGATGAGATGAAAGAAGACGAATCTAAATCCAACTATGAAACGTATGCATTTCAGATTTTCGAAGTGGATTTAAGTAGCAACACATGGAAGGAAGTTAAGAATTTAGGCAACAAAGCACTTTTTTTGGGTGATAATTCTTCATTCTCGATTGAAGTATTGGATGTAACTAGATGCAAATCTAATTGTATATACTTCACCGATGATTGTCGGGAATCTTACTGTTCACCCGATTTTTGCGGAAGAGGCGGAGGAAAAGACATGGGAATTTACAACATACAAGATAAAAGCATTGAGCCATATATTCGAAGTAACTTTTGCGAGCTTCTTACTCCACCGTTGTGGGTTGAACAAAGTTTCTAATAGGCCAACAAAAATTTCCAATATATATATTTTTTCTTCTTTTCTGGTTCTAGTGGTGATAGATTTAGCATTTAGCATTTAGGATTTGGATAAATTTTTCCGTATGTAAAATAATTACAACTAGATTTTTCCGGTTGTTATTTTATTTTATTCTTGGCTTTGCTTGCTTACATTGTCATTCATTGGTTTCAATTGTAAATAACTTCTCCTAGTTACAACATTCTTTCCCTTTTTTTTTTTTTTTTCTTTAATGAAGATTGCTTCAACTTATTAGCACACGTACTTGATTATGTATTTATGTCATGGAAAGATTTTCCTAATTTGTGTTATTGTAACAATTTTACGGCAGCTCCTTCACCAAGGACCCTTTTATTTTTCAATATTATTGAAGCTTTCAAATTCACACAATGTGACTCAATTATACATTTTAAAATTTTTTGACATCGATAATAAATTGATAAAACGTGACATGGAAATGGTGAGAAATATCACATTTTTAAAGTGGTTTTGTAAGAAAGTCACTATTTTAATAGCTTAAGTTTCACCTATTACGGTGAACGGATAAAAATGCTTTTATTTTACACACATTCTCTTACTTTGAATTTTTTTTTTTTCTTATTATTTTTTCATCTTCTTTATAGAAGTCTGTTTAACAGACCTTTAATGGAGGTTGAACATTATTGAATAATTAGTTTAATGACGCTACGTAGACGCATTAAGTTGAATATCATTGAATAATTAGGTTGAACATCATTGAAACCTCAAATGGTTGATTTTTTTTTTGAAAACCCATGGTTAAAACTTCTCATTATAATTAAAATAAGGAAACATTAAAATAACATCATTTCCATGCGTCTATTGTTTTCCAAACGTTATCACCCGGTCTAAAATATGTAAATTTTCCTAAATTTCAATATATAAACATTAATATATAGTCAGTTGTTAGTCAGCTATGGTTAGACCTTTGACATCATCCACATCCTTATAGACACCAACGATATTAATTATAAAGTTAATGTAATATTTCTTGATGTAAAATACATCCACAACATCATACAATATAAACATCAAATAGAGCTTATACAGAATTTGAATCTATTTTATATTTAGGAATGTTCAACAAAAATCACAAGAACCATTCAAATAAAAACTATTACTACAATCAAATCACTACGAAAGACCAATTAAGAGAAACTAATGTGTCAAATAAGCAGAAAAAAGATATAATCAATAATCAATCAGAATGAAATTATATATCAAAATAGCTAGTTTACTCGAATTCCATTCCATCATATGTGGAATATATTGACTTTGTTGAATCCTTCGAGTTTTTTGAGTTTACATTTGTCATAAAAAAGATTGAAATTGCATCAAGGGTATAGAAACAATCAAACTCAAAGGACGATTCACCGTGCTTAGAGATGGTAATTTACAAACCTATGTCCTCCAGCTGATGAATTAATATATTGCTTGAAACTTCAACAAGCTCACCCTAAAACTCTCTTGTCAACACTACTACATAATTACGTCCATGAGTATGTTGATCAATTTGAAAGGTAAATTTACTTGGAGTTTCTTCACCATATTCATGGAAACAAATATGAACAAAAGCAAGGGACCATAGTTATTGGAATTTTAACTAAATTCAATAATAATAGTAATAATGAAAGACAATACACATCATCCACGAACTTTGCTCAACTTTTTCACATCATAGAATCTAACAACTACAATCTATAAAAATCGCAACAACCATTCAAATAAAAACCCTACCATTTTGATCTTTTATGTATTTACTCTGACACAATCAACAATTTCCAAGAGAATATAAACATGAAATATAGAGAGAGATTATACAAATTTTGATCTTTTATGTATTTACCAACAACAACGGATGACTTTAAAGAATATACATACCACGACTTACCATTATTTCTCATTCTTGTACATCGTCGTCTTCTTCTCCTTCTTCAGTTCTTCTCTGTAATTTTCACGATTTTTACGATTTTTAGAGTTTATTTGATTTTAGCCACTTTCCTCACTTGCGTGTACACATCACGCCAAATGGATGACATGTCTACACACGTAAGCGCAGAGTGGCTCATGTGATAAGTAAAGTCAGCCAATCTCGCTGAGGTGGTTAGCCAAATCATCGAATAAACTGATATGTCTTTCCAATCGAGTAACTCTTTGCTGAGGTGGCCATACTCGTCTGCCAAACTTAATGACGTGTACACACACATCATCACTGTACCCTCCCTCTGTTTATCAATGTAATAACTACTGGACCTTCTTCATCTAATTTATAGGTTATATTAGATTTCATTTGAATTTTCGTTTATGAAGAATCATTTACAAGTGATCCAAAAAGCTTCATCATACCCATGGTGAAAGAAACAGGAAAGATTATATTGCTAGAAATATACTCTTGACTGTGAACTTCTGCTTGACCCTCAAGACCCTATACAACTTATCGTCTTACATTGGATGGCCCTGGCAGGATTATTTAAAGGGTGCTAGAGCAAGACAGAATCGAGAGTAGGAAACTTTGATTGGTATGGTGTAGGGGAACGCTTAAAGAACAGATTTTTGAGCCGTTGATGGATTCCATGAGAACTAGAGATTGAGAATTCCCAGGTTCGGGTCCGTAAGTAGTGACAGGTGATTTCTGGATGGTGGAAAAGTGACAGACTTTGCACTTAATGAAGAAACAGGTTGTTGATCAGAAGTAGTTTGTGGCAAGGAGAAATACAATGCTGATGCGATCATTTTGGCTGTTGGTATCTCCACTCTTCAAAAACTAGTCAAGAACGGGTATGATGTCTCACGTTTTCATCTCCCCGAATTTTCGATTCATTCCTTGTTTGATATTTGATTTGAAATACATTATTGCTGAACAATGTTAAAACCTGATTAACATTTTGTTGTCATTGTCGATATCGCCAGTAATGATAGTGCTTTGTTCCTTAATTTTCGATTCATTCCTTATGATGCAGCATTGTGTACACAGGAAGAGTTTCTGGCGGTTTTGAACCTGGCTTGCATTGACGTAAAATCTCTCTTAAACTTTGGTTTGACAGGAAGGTGAGAGCGAACGAATGTCCAGATGCCAATTCGTAATACATTCTTAAGTTTTAATTTCATTTTCTATACTTTGTGGTTGTCAATTTGTCATTGAAATGAGCTAGACTGTATGTCATAAATTTCACTCATGAGCAGGTTATCATTCCAAATGCAAGCAATGCTTGCTCAGGATTTGGTGATTCATTCACTTGGACCTTCTTCGACTTGAACTAAATTTATGATGGAGCATAAAGATGGCCCAGCAACGGTCTTACAAGCCGATTTTTTCTTCTAAATTCTAACGATTCGAATATACTAAAATCAAACTCGTTCTATGTATGTATTTCATCGACAGGAGAAACCATGTCACGGGACTTGAAGCTGCTAACCAGGTGGTTGACTACCTGGAAGACGGAAGCTTTGCTAAAGTTATTATGGCAGAGGAAGATGAAGCTCACATTGAGGCTTTTCGAAACCTGAACAGAAGATTCAATGAGATTATAGAACAAAACAAGTTCCATTATCAAATCATTTCATCCAATAATCTGTTCATCAGATATTTATATGGATTATATGCTCCTCTGCTAGTCTGCTGCTATATATAAAAATTATATATGATAGAATACACATTTCTAAGTTTGGTTTTGAATCAGCATGTGATCATATTAATAGAAAAGTTGTAGATTTTGATCAGCATGACTTTCAAACATTGTCAATTAAATATAAATATATTTGTCAAATAGTTCGTGTTTCAATCATCATTTGCTGTCAAATAGTTCGTGTTTCAATCATCAAAAAAAAAAAAAAAAAAAAAAAAAAAAAGCAAAATCCATATCAGAACAACAACCAAGAATACACAAAGTTAGTAGAAAAATCGGTATAATATTCATAAAACTACAAAATGTACGTGGATCATTTTACAAAATTTTGTGTGATCAAGACATGGTCGACTCAACAACTACAAACTAGCAATGGTTGGATAGTTTGTCCATGATTAAGAGAATGAGACCACAATGAGCCATGCAAACTGCATCACACGGTTGTGTGATAGGTCCATACGATATGGGGACAACAATCAGCTGCCATTGTCACAAATCCTGCCATTGTTTTGCTTTGATGATCACGTTGACATGACATCCGAAACATCAGTAAATGATGCTGTCTTTATTCACTAGCCACCATTATATATATACACCAAACTCCTATTGCATTCTACATCAGTTAACACAAGATATCTAGACGAGCAATTTAATCCCTAGAGCTTGTTTCGAAAACCTCATTCTATATTAGCTAACTGTTATTGAAACCCAACCAATGAGTAAGGCTTATAATTACCTGCTGAAGGTCAAACAATCGGCACAACATCAGGATCATCTTGAGGTACCTCAACATCCATACAATATCGTTTCTTTACAATCTTCAACAACCCATGAAAAAAATTTAAAACAAGATCAAGAACAGATTACCAAACTTACACATCAAAAAAGAACAACTAACTGTTCAACTAACAGAGGAATGTCAGCCTCTGCATTTCTAATTACCTTAAGAGCTTCAATTGCTCACTTAATGTCAATGCAAAAAAATTTCTTGCTTTCGGTAAAAACCTTGTCCAGGATTTATTGTGTGGAAAACTCGAAGTACACCTGAACTAGACAACGTTAGTGAAGTGATTATCATTTACTAATGAACTATGAACATATGTGAATATATTCCTTGCTGCCAATTAAACAGATTCTCTGAAAAGAAATATTGGTGAATGTCAAGATTTGAGAGATCCATTACCTTGGTAGTAAAAGTAAGGTGTCGCTTTTGTGCCGTTTGCAGTCATATTATGAACTATTTTCAATCTATCAACAGCAGAAGTGTTCATTGCAAATACTCTAGTACTCAAACTCTTTTGATTTTCTCCAAAGTAAAATGCTAAGTTTTGAACATCTGTGTCACTACAATTCAAATTTACAGAGAGAAAAAAAGAAAAAAAAAAGAAAAAAAAAACAGAGATTTGTTTTTCCTAATATTGATATGTTGTTAAGAAACTAGAAACATGAAAGTTAACGGAAATGAAAAGCAGGCACCCCCAAGAATCAACAAGCAACTGCTTTAGGGTGCACTAGGAGGGTTACCCCACCACACTAAATGAGCAAAGAAAGCAACGATGCAGCTAACTGATACTCATATTCAATTCAATTCCTGATAAAGCAAAGAAAGATACAACATATAAGAATTAGGTCTCTTCTATGCTAAAATGAATATTCTCAAAAAACTTGATTGAAGACCATATATTGTACTAAATTCTCATAACCTGTTAGGAAATTATTATGCATATATATTAACAACGATGCAGCTAACTGAACAAGAGAGAAAAAGAAAAACAACTAAGAATTTATTAAGTACATGGCTTGTCAAACTGTGTTATTAGGCAGGACTAAAGTCTCTGGAAACTAATAAGTTGTGAGTAAACATTAAAACTATCTCAACTAGTGCATTATATATATTTAATAGACAAGGAAGAACAAATCAAAATGCAGTAATTTGAAATTGAAAGACATACACAAATCAAATGGAAAAAGACGGTCAATGAAATATCATAGCTTTGACATCAAATCCCTGAAACAAAAAACACCCATTTCGCAACTATCACAAGATTGGTGCTTTTTCTAGAGAGAGAGAGAGAGAGAGAGAGAGAACCTGCTTGCAGAGGTGGTGAGCAGCACCAAGGCCAGCCCAACCAGACCCAACTATGACAATCTTCTTCTTCTCCTTCTCTTCTCCATTGTTGTTCTGATCTCCATTTGCAGGGCTCTGAACAGAAGCTATTGCTCTGCAATGGAACCCACTTCTACGTCAGGTTGATAAGCAAAGTGTGGGAGTCAATCTCCAACAAGACAACATCTTTTCATTACACAAACTGTTACAACTCCTCCCAATAGCTATTCTTTATCTCCAAACACCCCACCAGATTTTTTTCCTCTCTTTTCACTTTTCCTGACCACAATTAAAATGATAAGAAAAAAACTTGTTTTGATAACATCAAATACTATTCTCAGCCACAAAAAGCCAAATCAAAGTCTATATATCATCAGCTAACTTTGCATTAATTTTTCCAAAGATTCTTCTTTCTTCCAATAAATTAGTGGTTGACAAGTGTCAAGAACACAGATGCAATTACAAGTTACAGTTTATTTTCTAGTTTCTACTCTGAAATTATGGCTTGCACGAATGGGGATGTGAATTGGGTCACAATAAAGATTGGTGCTTTTTGTCTTAAAATGACCAAACTAGTGTAAAAAAACGACAATTTTTGGGAAGTGGTTACTTGTAGAAAAGTGCAACAAGTGAATAATGAATATCAATGAAACAAGAAAAAATGGTTAAGCTACAACAATGAATCCTCTTACACTACATTTGCATAATCAGTTGTTTGCTATAATAATAATAATCCATGTACAATACTAGAGACATCATAAAGTATCTCAATCAATCTTAGCTAGTGCCTTATATTTAACAGAATCAACAAAATGAAGAAACGAAAACAGACAAGTAAAAGCAAAACATGGAAATCAATCATAAACGAAAATGCAGTGATTTGAAGTAATCTGAAAAAGATTGAATAAAAGGAAGAAACTTTGTAGTTGAAATGGAGTAATTTGAAGGGAAAAAGATAGTCAATGAAATTACATGCTTGGTATTTTGTTTGGATGCTGAGATATGATATGTGAGTATGAGCATCTCCATCTATGGAGTTTTATCAAGTTCTTCAATCACAGACCTGAGATTTTTCTCTGTGAACTTTTGTCGAACACTTGAGTGCTCTAATCAAAACTCCTTTATAATCGTTTTAGGAGAATCACAAGATTGGTGCTTTTATAGAGAGATGGAGAGGAGAGAACCTGGGTTGCAGAGGCAAGTATGACAATCTTCGTCTTCGTCTTCTCATGCATCACCCAATTTGACACCGCCGCCGTTGGATCATCAACTGTTTTTGCACAACTACGAGAGAGAGAGCCTCCATTTTTATTTTTCTTCACCAAAACGAAAGTCCACGCCTGTCAGGAAACAAACAAAAATTTATGACATGTCGTGGCACGTCATCTTATGCTCGCATGTGTGGGCACGTCATCGAGTTTTGCTGACATCTTAGCAAATGGTTACTCGCGTGGATCGACATATCAGTCAATATGATTACGTGTCTGATCACGTGAGTGAGATTGGCTGACGTGACTTGACACGTGAGCCACTCAATGCTCAAGTGTGTAGACACATCAGCCAATCGGTGTGACGTGCCCACACACTTCAGAAAATTGGCTAAAATCAAATAAACCCTAAACATCGAGAAAATTGCAGAGAAGAAGAAAGAACCTAACAATGGAGGTCTAACTAAAAGCTTAAACTTGCATCAGCATTCGCTACAAAACCCTCCATTGCTGGACATGACAAAATCACAGAGAAGAAGAAGAAGCCTTCGAATTCTATCATCAACTTTTCTCTACTGATTTACTGGTAACTTTTTCTACTCTTATTCATTTATTATATACATTGAAATTTTGCTGATTCGTTCGTTTTATTGGGTTTTGTAAGCTTTAATTAATGTGTTGTATTTGTGGTGCTGATAGATTCATGTTTCGAGTGATGATAACTATTATTTGGCAGAATATTTTTGCTTTCTTATTGAGCTCATTTGACTGTAAAATTCTTAATTGACTGCTGTTTTGGCTCTTTGAGAAATAGCTTGAATTATATGTGTTGAAGGAGCCTGAAAAAGCTCATGTGTTATTCCATGTACAGGGGTGATGGCAGTCCTTGAATTGGAAAATTGTATAATGAGTTTGCTGACAGGAAACCCACCTGGTATCACAAGGCAATGTGTTCTTGGCAATCCAAACTCATCTTCTGCTACTTCAAACAGCTCTCTAATGAGAAATTTCAAGGGAATCGGAATCACGAATCGCCTCAAAATGACCCTTCTCAGCCGTTGATGATGTGCTGCAGCTCTCTGCATTCACAACAACCCCTGTAGTTTCCGCTTGCTAGCAGCCAGTTTCTTTGCCATTTTGATCAGCTTAATTTTATAGAGTTTAGACTGATCATGTTGTATCTTTGTTTATCGGTGTAAACTATCTTGTAAAACTATTGGATCTCAACAACACTGAAATGCGATGTTGCTTCTTTTGTGCAGGGAACTCATACATGTGATTTCAATGTGAAACGGCTAATTGTAATATTTCAAATGGTTGGCATCTTCTGATATGTTTGATTTTTGGATGTGTACTCATACAAGACAAAAAAACCAAGCATGATAACTTGTTTTCAAACTACTAACAGATAATACTGAAAAACATATATATTGTAATATTTTAATAAAAAAAAATTAATATATATATATATATATTCGGTTATTCTACCCGATGGGTTTTACCATTTTTATTTTCTGAATACAGAATTTAGTATATGTTATATTGTTACCATACACGTTTTCAGATTTTAAAAATGAAACAAAAAACATTATTTTCATTTTCATTTTTATTTTCTCTTTTGAATAACGGCAATTGGCATACCCTTAATTTCTCAACAACAACAACAATAACAGAGGAAAAAAAAAAAAAAAAAAAAAAACCAGCTAGCATTCGAGCAACAACTAATAATATCAAACACAAGTCTTTTACTACAACAAATTTGATCATACAATGATACAAGAGAGCAAGTTTTATAATTTTTTTTCTAGAACTTGCTCTGTTTTTTTCATTTGCAAACCATTTATTCATTAAAAATAATAATAATAATAATAAACACAAAAACATACTTAAACAGATTAAAAAGAATCGGGATCAATGTCTTCATGATGAGCCAAAATTGCTAGGAGGAATTTTAATAGTTGGTGTCAAGACTGCCTTGAACTCCCAAAGCTCAAACTTTCCTTCAACAAAATCATAGTGTCCACCTCTCAACGCCAGAGATTTGTTTTCCAGACCTTTTTGAACATACGGATAAGTCAATAGATTCGATAAAGACAGATTCACAGCTTCCTGTATAACAATTTATCCAAAAATATATGTTAATTAGAGAGTACTCTTATAAACATTATTGTTCTTTTAATTAAGCACATTTCAACATATGTAATTAATTTGGATTTACCCTTTCACATTTTGCTTTCTGCTTTTCAAGTGACAAGTGAGGGTATTGTGCTTTGACCTTGATCTTAGCAGGTAACGCAATCTTGACCCAATCATCAACGAAATCACTGATTAACACATTTTAAGTAAACACAAATCAATAGTGAGAATTGTTGATTTTTTTTTTTCTTTTAATTTTATAAAATTGAATCATATTAATAATTTAGACTTACTATTTAGTAGAACCATCCCCCGGAAGCTCCATCAACCTCTCTATCCCACCACACCTACTATGTCCCATGACCAAGATATTTTCAACCTATAAAATTTTCATCTGGTTAATTATTATCATATATATTTCTTGAAAGGAACATAAAGAAATTAAAATGAGATGAAAATTTGAAGTTTTAGTGTGTGAGATAATTACCTTAAGATGTGAAACTGCATATTCAATGACGGCACCAACATCTGAGTATCTCAACTGAGCAATAGACAATAATACCGTTAATTTTTATAATTTTTTAATATATTACAATAACGGCAACTCGAACTTGGAAAATTAATGGTTTGATAAATACCTGATTAAATGCAGGAACTAGGTTACCAATGTTGCTAGCCATGAAGGCTTCCCCGAGATGGAAATCCAAGACATGAGAGGGACTGACTCGGGAGTCTGAGCAAGCAAATACTAGAAACTTAGGTTTCTGTTCCTTTGCGAGTTGGTTGAATATATCTGGATGTTGGCTGCAAAATAATAATTTTATGGCACCAATGAATCAATAAATGTTTAAAATTATATGTTTTGAGCCAAAACTTAAAATGAAAACTTTGAAAAAATCATAAATAATAATATGATAAGTAGTGAAATTAATCAATTAATCAATCATACTCGAATATGCAGGTCTTGAAACGCATAAAGCCGTCTACAATTTTTTCTACAGCTGGGTCTTGCAACTGATCAATCACCTCTTCATCACCGTCTTTGTCTCTGCAAATTACATATATATATTAGATTATTAGTTGCGTACACAACAAATATATTGAAGATATGTATATTAAAACGGATCACCAATTCATGAAGAGGTAGGTAATTTAATTTATCACGATAAAGCTGACAGTTTTAATAATATGCATGCATATATTACAGTTAATCGATACGAATTTCTATTTTTGTATGATTCGTATCGGATGATTTAATACAGATAATTTTTGAAACTTCAATCTCTCGCCACAAGATAATTAGAGGGTGTCCCGTTAGATAAAATAACGGTCACTATAAACAATCATTCAAAAGATGATATGTAATATAAGATAATATATGTACGTGCAGTAGCTACCTCAACAGTTTCTTGAACCGAGGAATGAACCCCTTAGATGTGTGCTTATGAGCCATGAGAGCTAGCTTTTACTTCTGTAAAATTCAGACAAACATAACACTAAATTAAGTACAACAAAAAAAAAACATATATATATATATATATAAATCATGCATATATATCATTGTTGAGATCAACGATTACGAACCGTTTATCTTCGAAAGCTGAAGGAGCTTAAGTTAGCTAATCTTAAGTAGCTGTGTTTATCAGAATACGTATGAAACCAAAAGGCAAGACAAGTAGCAGATATGCAGATATTGAAGCAACTGAGAGTTCCTATATATAGGGAGAGAGGTTTGAGGTTTTGGTCTGTTATAGATGTTTCCGCGTAAGTCATTGGTCACATAAAAAATACCTCGAAACACATTTGATCACTTCTAGACGTAACAAAAACAAACCAAGTCTCTCCAATAAATGAACTGATCAAAGATACACAGTGTAAATTTTTTCCATAGAAAATCAATTTTATACACTGCACTTTCCCAATTGCCGATTAAATTAATTAATAATGGCCGCCGGCAACATTGTTGAATTGACTTGTGCAATTGACATTGTAGTGGAACCAATTAGAATGAAACGCATTCTTTTTTTTTTTTTTTTTTTTTCACATTTTGATCTCATTCAATAGGCAGGTGGCTGCAGGTGGTGTGGTGTTGTCACCTTTAACTTTTTCTCTCGTTATTCACGTTTAAATTAATTGGTTGACAGTAATGACTGAGAAATTAGAATCATCAATGAATGTACTTTTTTATTCACAATAATGTTAATAAATCCATATAAAATTTCATTTTTTTCATCCCACTACATAGTATGTGAGGTGTCAAATTGTAAATAGATATATAGGGTAGGTGAAATAAATCATTATTAATATATATACACTCACAATTTAACACCTCACATGCCGTATGTAATAGGATATAAAATATAAAATTTTAGATGACATGTGTAGCATTACTGATTTATTTATTATTTATTATTACCTCATTGACCGGAGGATCCTGATCTCTCTCCCAAATAATCGTCAAATTATGTCAAGGGTCAAGGGATGCAACTGAAGAAAATTTCTTTGCATCTGTTTCCTTTCCTTTTCCTTTCTTTTTATTATTTTTATTATTATTTCTTTTAATATTTAGGGATTTTAGCAAAATTGAACCTTACTTGAATTGAAATTTCACAATTGCCACATGCATTAAAACAAATGCAAACTTGACCCAATATACCCCTGATTAACACACAATCATTATATTTAATTAATAGGGGTGTGTAGCGGGACACTTTTTCCCGATGTTCATATGTATAAAACAAAATAAAGTGATCCGATATAAATTAAGTGACCTTAGGGAGAAAAAACATCACTATCTTTTATAATGTTTTTTTCCTTTAGATCAGTCCAATTTTAGAGAGAAATTTTTTTTTATATTTTACCGATTTTCATGTGTAACTCCAAGATTTAATCGGATCCAATCTAATCAATCATGTCCTCAAATGCAATCCAATCCAATTGATTGAATCGGATCCTATTGGATTGAATCACACACCCCTAATATTTAATGCAATTGTTAAAAGGGAAATTATCATTTCCCCCTTGAGGTTTGCCATATTAGATAAACTAGTCCCTCTAGTTTCAATAATGGCCAGTCAACCCCCTGAAACCCTAAATATTGGTTATTTTACCCCTTCTGTCAAGTTTTCCATCCAAAATCCATTTGACCGTTAATTTTTTTAAATTAAAAAATACATCAATCAAGGATTGAATCTTCAACCTTGTTGTTAAGAGCCCAACGTTCTAGCCAGCTAAGCTACTCCAAGTCATTGTTGAAGGATTGTCGATTTAAATATATATATATATATAATTTGTTTAAAATAATTAAAATATGTTTATATAATTTAAAATAAACTCATATATATAATTTAAAAATAAACTCGTATTTAATAATAATATTTAAAAACAAATTTGTGACAAAGAAAAAGAAAATACGAAAAAAAAAGGAAAAAATTCAAAAAAAATATATTATTTTTCTTTCTTTCTTTCTTTCTTTTTTTTAAATTTTTTTTTTTTTTTAGAATTTGTTCCCTTTTCAATTTATGAGCTTTGATTTTTTGGGGTTTTTTTTTTTCATCAAATTGAAATAATATATTTTTTTTGAAAAGGTAAAAAATTCAAAAAAAAAAAAAAAAAAAACTTTATGGGCTTTGATTTTCTAGGTTTCCTTTTGTTTTCTGATTTTCTTTTTCTTTTTCATAATTTTTTTTTTATATATTATTATTAAGTATGGTTTATTTTAAATTATTTATATAAGTTTATTTTAAATTATATAAACATATTTAAATTATTTTAAACAAATTATATAACTATATAACTATATATATATACATACATGCATTTAAATCGATAATCTTTCAACAATGAGCTGGAATAGCTTTGTTGGTTAGAGAGGTCGAAGGTTCAATCCTTGATCGATGTGTTTTTATTTTTTCATTAACGGTCAAAGGGATTTTGGATGGAAAACTTGACAGAGGTAGCAAAATAACCAATATTTAGAGTTTCAGAGGGTTGACTGACCATTAATGAAACTAGAGGAACCAGTTTATCAAATATGGCAAACCTCAGGGGGGGAAAATGATAATTTTCCTTGTTAAAATCTAAACAATCAATATCTTAAACTAAATAATCTCAGCTAACCATTACATTTAATGCAGTAGTTAAAATCTAGCTAAGCAACCAATATCTTAAACTAAATACCTTTCAACAAAAAAAAATCTTAAACTAAATAATCCCAACTAAAATTATTTAAGTCTAATGACATAATCTTAAACACTCGGTGTAATTTTATCTTATTTAAACTCATTTCCTCGTTATTTTCATTTGAGAGCATGAAAGTTTGGAGAAAAAACTAGCTAGTGGGTGAAAATGTTAGTATCACAAAGAGAAATGAATATATTTATTGAATGCATTGATATTGGTTGAAAAAAATAATATACTTTGATGGTTTAAGGTTGTTCATATATATATATATATATATATATATATGGGACGATCTATAGAACACCGGTGTATCTGTACACCGTATAAAAAATATTGCGATTAAAGTAGTTTAGATCAGACTTTTTCAAATTACGATCGCAATATTTTCTGCACGGTGTACGGAAACACCGATGTTCTATATATATGTTATATTTTGGGTCATCTCAGGTCACATGCATTGATGATTGATCATTGTGCATCGAGTCACCAGGAAAATATATTTTGTGTTTGAGTATAATGTTGTTAGACTTATTAGTATTTACTAGTTGAGTTTATTTAGTTTAAGATCTATTTTCGCTATTTTGGGGTTGTGTGTTAATTAGGGGTATTTTGGGGTAAGTTTACAACTATTTTCATGCATGTGGCAATTGTGCAATTTCAGTTCAAAAAATGGTCAATTTCGCTAAAATAACAATTATTTGTGATAATGACTTTTGAATTAAATTATATTTACTGTCAATTACTTGTGAGTAATGTTTACAGAAGTAGGTTTTGAATCATTATCTAATACTAATATAGTGCTCTTTTAGTTTCAAAGACGTAACTATATACATGAAGAGATCAAATCAAAACGAATAAATTATTTTCAAAGATAAAAAGGTGATGCAACTTGTTTACCAAATTCCTTTTTCTAATTGATTATACAACATCATCAAATCTAATTTTTATATAATTAGTGATAAGACCGAAGAATTGTCAAATTTAATAGTATGTTATTGATGTATTAAATCTAATAAACATCGTAATTAAGATGATAAAAATAACACGTAATTAACTCTTAATTTTTCATTCTCTTGGGCGTTGGCTATATATGTACATCTCTTTGGTGAAGCCAAGATTTTGGTTTTGGGAGGGGCAGAGATAAAAAGAAATTCATGTTTGTACAAGATAAATATGTTAATATTTAAAAACTAAATTATTAAAAAAAATAAAAAATAAATGTAATACCGTTTAGTCTCAGAAATTAATAAACAAAATAAACATAAGTTTTATGAATCAAAATACCGCTCTTTAAAATCTACAAAAATCATTTATAATTGAATCTTTACTCATATTTAATTATTGTAATCGATAATCAATTTCAACAAAATATATGCATACTCAATAGTACTGTTTAATTGTAAAATTATCTTATTGATGTTGAGTTCGACCTCGTATTGCAATGTAATAAGCATTAATATCTAGAATATCAATGTTGCATTATGTCTCACAAAATGGACTTACTATTTTAGTAAATAATCTATCACATCCAATATTTCTTAGTGATCATGGTTAATAATATTCATGATATTTATTCATTAGATACATTATTAAATAGGAACATATGAATAATTTTTTTCTTAAAACAATTATGGTCACAGGCTCATAGCTAATGATACTGCCTCACATAGTCATATCAAACTGTCTTACATATATTGTTTATACCAGATTTTAAATGGTAATAATTATGTTTGAAATTAAAAAAATAATGTGATGTGTCAAAGATATTTTTACCTCTATAACATATTATGATAATTTTATACATAAAAAATTTGTTGAAAATATTTTTGTTGGGGGCCATGGCCCTGTCGGTCCTTGCCTATCTCCTCCCCTGAATTCTCTTAATTCTCTTACATATCAACTGTGACCATATCTATCGACTCCTAGCAAAATTTAGAAAAATCACGTGTGAAAGCTAAAGAGTAGCTTTGGAAATTAGGTATCTGGTTAGATAGCTTTGAGATAATTCCTTGCCTCCATCAACATTTCAAGGGGGATTAACCTCATCAAAATCAACCATTAATATTTGTGACGACCAAATTAATTATTATCTAAATTAATGTTACGACTTACGAGAGGCATAGATTGAATTTGGTGGTCAAATATTTAATGATGATCTTCATTAATTTGACTCTTAGCAGAATATTCCAAAGACATCAAAATTCACCAGCTCCTGCCATGGTTTCCATGTGGAATCCATGTAATTTTTATATCTCGTTAATGTCTCAATATTTTAAATAATTGTATTGGACTTTTTTACCTGCAATAATTTATATATATGAGGATCTCTCTCTCAATAATTCAACATATAACTATGTGTGTATTACCTAGATATAAAAACTAGGTTATCTTTCATTTCCTAATCGTCAGACAAATTGTTTCCAACCCAAAAACTGTGACACATTACATATCAATATTAGCCATCCACGTCAATATTAATCACTTTAGTTTGTTAAAAAAAAAAATTATTTCAAGGGGTTTAAGTCCCAAATTTGCCCCTATTAAATCATAAAGTGTGAAGAGACTCATCATCCAATACAAAGGTATATTTCAAATCGTACTTGTAGAGGTTTATCTCAATAGGTTCTGGTAGATTTCTGACCCGATTGACATATATCATACTTAAAAAATAATAATAATAAAATAAAAAAATAAAAAAAAATAAAAAAAACAAAAAAAAAACTATCAGTATTCAGAATAAACAATATGGAGGTGCACTCTTCGTACATTAAATCAGAACATCCATGTTCAAAGAAATATTTTGGCCATCATGAAGAAACTGAACAAACAAACAAAATCCAAAATACAGCCTGGAAAGGTTGTTCAAATTGTTAATTATTAATAGCAATTGGGAAAATGAAAACGAAATATATATTATTTATTTTTTTCTAAGGACATAATTTATACCAACTCAGATGAGAAATCCTTTAGAAAAATCAATTCGACTTTACTGTATAATAAGATAGAAAGCGCCCACTTGAAGTTCAAAAGTACTTTTGAGTGTTTTTTTAGGTCTTTATTTATTTGTAAATTTAAAAGTAAGAATATAAATATTTTTGAGTTTTTACAAGAGATGGATTCTTTAATTTAATTGGTCATTGACTACTATGAAATGTTGTTTAGCGGTGGTGAATGACATGTCTCAATTCGCCACGGCACTACCGTAAATGATCAATAAAAAAAATGGCTATTGATGTGATGCCAATAAGATAGGTCTTGAAACAATACATTGTGAAATGGTAAGTTGTTAGTTCTTCGCTCTCCTGATGAAAATTACTAATAATATGTTTCTTTTGCATTTCAAAATAAAATAAAATAAAAGGGAATGTTATCTACCTTTCCCATTTGTTTTTTTCATTCATTGCTCGACACGTGTACATTTTTTCATTTAATAAAAAGCTCTCACTTTTTACTACAAAATTTGTTTACGTCTTTATTCTTTGTTAATGAAATGATATAACCAACCATCAGAGGTAAAGATGTAAACAAGCCTTGCAGTAAAAAGTGAGAACTTTTTATTAAATGAAAAAGTGTATGCGTGTCAAGCAATGAGTGGAAAAGACAAATGGGAAAGGTAGATAGCATTCCCCGACAGATATTTTGTTTTGGTCCCTATTAAATTACAGTTTTGACCCGTAGTTTCAAAACAGTACACTTATACCCTTTATCGACCATAATGCATTCTAGGTTGGTTTTTCATGTCTGAATGACAAATGTAGGTCTCGGAGATAGGGTCCTAGAACACTTAGGATTAAAATATAAACACAATCAATGGATCATAAGGTCTAATCTAAGTCATTCAAACCAATTCATTCAAATCATAGCAAACACATAGACTAGTTTATAACATATCAAAATAATAAGCTTAAAACGAGTCTTATTTACTTTAATATTCAATAAAAGTATCTCATTGATATTCAAAGCTTGGTGTGTTACCTCTCCATACATGTAGATGAATAATTCAAATTACAAGAACCTTACATGATACCATTTGCTTATTTCCAATACAACTGAAACTTTACACATTAAAAGTAAATCAAATGATGTTAGAAATCCATCCACCAATGTTTGTTATCATCAAAATCAAACATTAAAGCCTTAAGGCTAACAATAACATTGCTCCTAAATAAGATGAGAATCCCCTTCTGATATAGATAGGAAACCACTCCTAAATATATTATAGGAAACTATTCCTCATTATAATAGGAAACCATTGCTAAATATAATAACATACAATTATTGATTCAAGTTTTACAACCCAACACAATTGATAAGACCTTTTGTTGTTATGCAAGGAAACCTCATATTTAAACCTTACTCGCATCATAGTTTAAAAGATTTGATTTATATTAAGATTAGTTATTTTATTTTTATTTTTTGAAAAAGGAAGAAATTGACTTGCACTAATTTGAGTTTTTACCCAAATACATTCAATGTGTAAGCTATTACTAATAAATGATGAATTATAAAATTCAAAACCAAATTCGTGAAAATATCATGAATTATGTTATGTTTGTATAAGGGATGATGATTACTCATTTAACTTATATAACATATATGAGATGTACGCACCGCAAAACGGTGATAGGATTTCTTACCTTCTATATATAAGACCCGTTCTTTCCCGTTCTTTTTGAAAGCAGTATAAATTGAACTTATATCTAGCTTTATTATTCATATCACAACCATCGTTAGTCGGCTTGACTTAAGTCACTCCCTTTTTTTCTCAATCATCAAATCCATCACCCTCTTTTCACCATATTTTTTTCTCTAATTATATTGTATGTTCTAGACACAAGAGCATACTATTATTTCTCATTTTTACCGAAATTATTTGTTTTAATTTTTGGTTGAAGTTACTAAAACGGTATAGCATCTCTCTCTCTCTCTCTCTCTCTCTCTCTCTCTCTGTCTCTGTGTATATATAAATTAATTAAATATTATGTATACACGTGTATTTGATGGTTATCCACCATGTTCTTTATTTTTCTTCTAATTATTGATGTTGTTGATACTAGCATATGTGTGATTCATCCGATGATCATTTTTGTGATATATTTGATCATAGATCTCATCAAATTATCAGATCTATGGTTAGGTATTGATCTTACATAGTCATGAATAAAGTATTTAGATACATCTAATTTGGCAATTATAATCTTTGTTGTCTTTCACATAAAAAGTGTGTCAATTCCTAGTATATTTAATTTGTCACTCTTTTAGATCATTTGATCATTGATTCTCAATAGGTCAGTATGCAATCAAGCGGTGGAATAAACAACCGTGATCAACGGAACAATGTTGACCTAACCCTAAAATTAGGATTATCAAATAGTCTTGAGGATGATCAAAATCAAACCCAACGACTTGAATTTGTTCCCAATATAGCACCACACAGCCAAGAAAATCTCATGCTTCATAGTCCAGATTATATTCAGGTATGTATCTGTCTTTATTCTTTTCTTTACAATTCATTATGCGGTTTGAATTTTGAAATTAAAAAATATATATATTATGATTTTCGTTATGGAATGGTAATGTATATGATTAATCTTCGATTTGTATTTTCTTTTTTGTGGTTTAAAAAGTATGTTATTTTAATGTCTTGATAAGAATAAAGTTGCACAAAACCCCCCACGAGGCCACCCCAAATCTAAATAGGGATGCCTCACCCCCATTTCTCAGATTCCCAAAATTTTACTTTTAATTATTTAAATATTATAAAATTAATTTATATTTAATTAATTTAGAATTTTAAGTTAACTTTATTATATTATAACTTAATTATTTAACTTAACTTTAATGTTTTTATAATTTAATTATTTAACTCAACTTTAATTTTTTTTCACTGATTTCTAACCCTAATAGACGAAGTGTCTAAGGAGTAATTGTATTTAGTTTGGATTAGATTTTGAAATTATTTATTTTGAATTAATATTTGATAGTATTTATATGATATTTTCAATTTTAAGTCAAATTGGGGAAGTAGGGGAAATGAGGTCAAACATGGTGAAACAAGAGATTGGAGATCGAAGGATATGGGAGAAATGTGAGAATGATAGAAATGAGTGGGGGCGGGGTCCCGGGGATACCTCCCCCACAACACACCCATCCCTATTTGCCCCGAATAAAGTAAATTATCAATGTAAACACCTTTTCTTTTAGTCTTTTTATTTTTCTTCTACCATCCTTTAAAAGTGCATTTGTAAATATTTTTAATTTATACAACTAAAAAAAATTTAAATAGTAAAAGAAAAAATTTTATAATATATTTTTTTAAAAATAAAAACACTTGTAAGAGTTTGGGCAAATTACTCCTATGTTGGCAGCTCGAATCCTACCAATGGTGAAAACTTTCAAAAAAATATCTGGTCCCGAATTGTAATAGATAAAAAAAAAAATTAAAATTAAAAAAAAAAAAAAAAATCTTTCAAATGCTTTTGTTAGAAACAATGTTTACATTACAAAAAAAAAAAATTTAACCGCATACTAAATAATCCATTGAATTATTTGGTGAGAAATAATAACAAAGTAGATCATATTTTCCGGCTGTTGCATAATCACATATAGACTTTTCTAATGTATATATATAATTTTTTAAAAAAATTAATTCAATTCTTTAAACTTCAATATTTGGGTAATGTTTTTTTTTAATATCTTTAAACATGATATTATAGTATTTTATGATTTTTATTTTCTTACAAAGTTCATACTTCTTTTTCTTTTTTTTAACCAAAGCAGCTTGCATTCATTCATATATAAAATTCTATCAAGAACGGTGAGAGTTTATAACCATATGAATCCAAAATGAATCTCTCTACTGCTATCTCTCTCTACTATCTCTCTCTACTACCACAAAGAACACAAGCATTGATATTGATTTATTTTTATTTTTATTTTTATTTTTTTTATAAAACTCGGAAACAAAAACAGGAACATAGAAATCCATAATCATAACCCTAAGAGAAAACAACCTCATCTCAGATTCAGTCCACAATGACTCAGACAAACAAAAAAATAAACTAAAAAAAGGTCCACAAGCAATAGCAGCATAAAATAAAACTATGGAGGAAGCTCGAGGGTATTTTTTTTTATGTCAAAATGACATTTTTACGGTTGTTTTCTAACGGCCGCCGGCGTTTGGAAACTCCCTAGCAAAATGTCCAGATCCACCACAGTTGTAACAGTTGCCGCCTCCGCCACCACTGCCATAGCTTCCACTACCGCTTCCACCATAAGATCCACCACCTTTGGAGTACCTACCTCCACCACCATCGCTGCCTCCCTGAGGACAATCCCTAGCCATGTGTCCACTCTGGCCACAGTTGTAACAACTGCCGCTGCCACCACCACCACCGCTTCCTCCATAACCCCCACCACCGCCGCCATATCCTCCACCACCACGGCCACCTCCGCCTCTTCCCCCACTTCCATAACCACCACCGCCTCTATACCCACGATCTCCACCGCCACCATAACCTCCACCGCCACGGCCTCCGTCGCCTCTTCCACCACCACCACCGCCTCCTTCGCGGCTGGTTCCTGGAACAGGGTTTCCGTTGGGTCCAATCACATCTGCAGCCTTGGTGCGAGACCCATCAGATTCGATGACGAACTCGACCTCCTCGCCTTCTCCGAGGCTCCTGAAACCATCGGATCTGATGGAGAACTGGTGGACAAAGTTCATACTGTTAATCTGTATATAAATTAGTGTTAGGAAATAAAAACCATTTACATTACCTTTCCTATTTGTTGTATATTTCCTTTCCTATTTGTTGTATATTTCCTTTCCTATTGTATAGCCTAACTACTAGCTGGACAACTCATTGTCCCTTACTTATAGGAGTAGTCGTTTTTGCTTCCTGTACAAATACCCCATTAAGCATCAATAATATTATTCAAGTAAATTCAATATATCTTCCATCTTTTCATGGTATCAGAGCTTTGTTAAAAATTCTGTTTTTGTCGCTGCAATTAAAATTCAACGTGTAGCATCTCTCTCTTTCAGCCATCATGGCCAATGATGAGTTACCACCAACTCCTTCTGTTCCTGGCAAAGAAATTGTCGATTCTAATATAGATCCGTCAAGATCAAATATCTCAAATCCATATTTCACCCATCATTCAGATCATCCAGGTCTGGTTTTGATTTCCAAGCCTTTGAATGGAGACAATTATTCTACTTGGAAAAGGGCTATGACTCTGGCTTTAAATTCCAAAAACAAACTAGGTTTCGTCAATGGTTCAGTCAATGCACCTTCAAAAACAGCAGATCCAGAAAGTTATGCCGCCTGGTCTCGATGTAATGATATGGTCCATTCTTGGATCATTAACACTCTCAGTCCGGAAATCTCAGACAGTGTGATTTATTACTCCACCGCTAATGAAGTCTGGGAAGATCTTCGTGAACGATTCTCTCAAAGCAACGCACCTCGTATCTTCGAGATTCAGCGAGATATTGCGTATCTTCGACAGGAACAACTCTCTGTCTCTGCTTATTACACCAAATTGAAAGGTCTATGGGATGAACTGAGTTCCTATAGCGATGCAATACTTGGACCACAGCAAGATCAACAAAAATTAATGCAGTTTCTGATGGGATTGAATGATTCCTATAGTGGTATTCGTGGCCAAATCCTCCTGATGCAACCTCTCCCATCGATTCGTCAAGCTTATTCCTCTGTTTCTCAAGAAGAAAAACAACGTCATCTGAGCTCGACACATGCCGCAACTGATTCTGGTGGAAGTGCTGCTATGGCTGTTCGAAGCAATCACAGTAACAAGTCCACACCATCGGCTGTAACAGGTAGATTCGATCGGCCATACGGTTCTCATGATTTCAGATCACAAGAAAAACCACCAGAAAATTTTAATGGAGGCCGCCGGTTTGATCAAGACAAGAAACGTTCAGGTTATGGCAATGGCAGAGGACGCCCTCACTGCACTCATTGTGGTGAATTGGGCCATTGGGTTCAAACATGTTATGAGTTACATGGGTATCCAGCAGGCCATCCAAAGGCTAAATACAATACAGGCGGCCCAAAACGTTTCAACCACAACAACAGACCTGCAGCCAATAATGTGTCCGAATGCCTTTCTAAAGAGGACAACAATCCGGTGGTTGGAATTTCAGAGACCCAATTGAAACAGCTTCTATCCCTTCTTGACATCAAAAATGAGGGATCTGGTTCTCAAGCAAATGCCGTGTCTAAGCCAGGTTTGTCTAAAATCACTTCCCACAACTGGATCATTGATAGCGGGGCGACGGATCACATTTCCACATCATCAAAATTATTTTTCCGCACTGATAAAAATTGCTCATTACCTCCTGTACTATTGCCTAGTGGAGAAAAGGCTAACATTATTGCAAGGGGATCATTGCCTCTGAATTCTGTCTACTATTTGAATAATGTGTTATGTGTACCTTCTTTCAAAGTTGATTTGATGTCTGTTAGTCGTCTAACGAGAGGCCTTAATTGTTCAGTAACTTTTTTCCCTTATTGGTGTGTTTTGCAGGATCTAGCTACGAGGAGGATGATTGGTTTGGGTAAACAACGTGACGGACTATACTATTTGGTGGCACTAGCAACAAAGAAATCCATGACAAACTCTTCTCTACCTCCACATCGCCCAACCTGCAACCTCACCATCTCATCCACAGATCTTTGGCATAACCGTTTGGGTCATGTGTCGTCTTCTCGTTTGAGTTTCATTGCTAAGACTTTTTTAAATTTTTCCGCTGAGTCCAATAATGCTTGCCCTATATGTCCTTTGGCCAAGCAGAGTCGTTTACCTTTTTACTCAAGTGTAATCTCTTCTATAAAACCTTTTGAAATAATTCATTGTGACATTTGGGGTCGTTATCGACACTCTTCTCTTTCTGGAGCTTTTTATTTTCTTACTATTGTTGACGATTACACACGTTTCACATGGATTTTTTTGATGCGACACAAAAATGAGGCACAACTTTTTTTAAAACGTTTTTTTACTTATGTTCGTACACAATTTGGTTCTCACATTAAAATTTTTCGAAGTGACAATAGTGGGGAATTTATTTCCCTTCGTTCTTTTTTTCATGATAATGGTGTCATTTTTCAACACTCTTGTGTTTATACGCCTCAACAAAATGGGGTTGTAGAACGCAAACATCGTCACATCTTACAGGTGGCTAGAGCTTTGAAATTTCAGGCTCGACTCCCCACCCAATTTTGGGGTGATTGTGCCCTTACTGCTGTCCACATAATCAATAGGCTACCTTCTCCGGTTCTCTCCCACAAAACCCCATTCGAACTTCTCTACTCCAAACCGCCTTCCTTTTCCCATCTACGTGTCTTTGGTTGTTTAGCTTATGCAACTAATGTCCGTCCTTCTCATAAATTTGACTATCGTTCCATACCGTCTATTTTTATCGGCTATCCTATTGGTCAAAAAGCTTACAAATTATTTGATTTGTCAACAAAAAAAGTTTTCACAAGCCGAGATGTCAAATTTCATGAAAATGTCTTCCCTTATGCGTCTGTCCAGCCTTCTTCTGTTACATCAGGCCCACATCCCACTTCTGGCCCAATTCCTATTGTGGGCTTTGACATTCCCTACTCGTTTGACCCTGTTCCAAATACCCATCCTCCTTTACCACTACCGTTTCCTTCACCAGACACATCCTCTCCTCCACCAATCACGCCTCTTCCTTCTTCGATTTCACCTTCTACTTCCCTCTCTCCACCTCCATCGGATTCCTCATTTCCGGTACCACATTCCTCGTCAGATCCCTCTTCTTCAGCACCCAGTCCCGTCCATCCACCTGACCCGACTCCACTTCGCTGTTCCAGCCGCCATGCCAGTCCACCGGCCAAACTTCGTGATTACGTCTGCTCCACAGTTTCCTCCAACCAATCGTCCTCCTTGCTGCTTGGTCCGACCAAAGGTACGAGATATCCACTGACGAATTTTGTTTCGTATCACCGTTATACGCCTGCCCATCTCTCTTTTGTTGCTCAGATCAGTGAGGCCACTGAACCAACCTCTTATTCAGAAGCTGCGGCACTTCCTCAGTGGCGGGATGCCATGAATTCCGAGTTACAGGCTCTCCAAGCCAATGGCACCTGGTCCCTCGTCCCACTTCCAGCCGGCAAGACTCCTATTGGCTGCCGATGGGTATTTAAAATTAAGCATCATTCCGACGGTTCAATTGAGCGGTACAAGGCTCGTTTAGTCGCCAAGGGCTTCACCCAGCTGGAAGGTATTGATTATCAGGACACATTTTCCCCGACTGCCAAAATCATCTCGGTTCGCTGTCTCCTTGCCTTGGCTGCTTCTTCTGGCTGGTCTATTCATCAGTTGGACGTTCACAATGCCTTTCTCCATGGCAATTTGACTGAAGAAATTTATATGTCTCCGCCGCCAGGTCTTCGGTGACAGGGGGAGGATAACTTGGTGTGTCGCCTTCATAAATCTTTGTACGGTTTGAAACAGGCATCTCGCCAGTGGTTCGCAAAATTTTCAGAGGCTATTTGCTCTGCCGGATATGTACAGTCTCGAGCCGATTACTCTCTATTCACTAGAACACAAGGCAAGTCTTTTACTGCTCTCCTAATATATGTTGATGACATTTTAATTACTGGGAATGATCCTGTTAGTATTGCTGCAACTAAGAAATTTTTACATAGTCATTTTCATCTCAAAGATCTTGGCAATTTGAAGTACTTTCTTGGTATTGAGGTCTCTACTTCTAAGAAAGGAATTTTTCTCTCCCAACGTAAGTATGCGTTAGAAATCATTGAGGATGTAGGTTTGTTAGGCGCAGCTCCTATTGATACTCCCATGGAACGCGGTTTAAAATTATCAGACAAGGGTGATTTACTCAAAGATTCGAGTCAGTATAGAAGATTAGTCGGTAGATTAATTTACTTGACTGTTTCGAGGCCAGATATTACATATGCTGTACATGTTCTGAGTAGATTCATGCACCAACCTCGAAAATCCCATATGGAGGCAGCTCTTCGGGTCGTTAGATATCTAAAAGGGGCTCCTGGGAAAGGTTTGTTCTTCTCTTCGAACAGTGATTTCAAATTGAGAGCTTATTGTGACTCGGATTGGGCAGGTTGCCCCCTCACCAGGAGATCTACTACAGGTTATTGTGTCTTTCTTGGACCCTCATTGATATCTTGGAGGTCAAAACGACAGAAGACGGTTTCTCTTTCTTCTGCTGAAGCGGAATATCGTGCAATGACAGGAGCATGCTGTGAGCTGACATGGCTCCGATATCTTTTGAAAGACTTGGGACTTTCACACCATGGACCGGCTTTACTATATTGTGATAACAAGGCTGCTCTACACATTGCAGCCAACCCAGTTTTTCATGAGCGAACTAGACACATCGAGATGGATTGTCATTACATTAGAGACAAGATTCAAGATGGTTCTGTGACTACAAAATATGTAAGCTCTACACATCAGCTAGCAGATGTCTTGACAAAGCCTTTGGGGAAAGAGTTCTTTGTTCCTATGGTTCACAAGTTAGGAGTGCAAGATATCCACTCTCCAACTTGAGGGGGAGTGTTAGGAAATAAAAACCATTTACATTACCTTTCCTATTTGTTGTATATTTCCTTTCCTATTGTATAGCCTAACTACTAGCTGGACAACTCATTGTCCCTTACTTATAGGAGTAGTCGTTTTTGCTTCCTGTACAAATACCCCATTAAGCATCAATAATATTATTCAAGTAAATTCAATATATCTTCCATCTTTTCAGTTATTGCCTTCCTGATAAATTTTAAAATTCTTTTGGCAATAAATCTTTTTTTTTTCTTTTAATGTTGTCTTTGTTGTAGTATTTCAGTATTTTTTTTTAATTATATATATATATATATAGTAATCTTAGCAATAACATGTGTGATATTATTATTAATTTATCGTGCATATTGTATACCCACAAAAAGTATACATATATAGAATATGCATTGCAAATAATATGCTAATACCTGAAGTGAGTTTTTGGTTTATCAATTTCGCTCACCTTTACTTTATGTTGGTAAACCATATGCATGTTTATTAAAACAAATATCTTTTACTTCTCATTCTAGTCTAACATGTTAGTATGTTACACGATTATGAATCCATAATCTCCATGACCTATGAAAATTCATAAATAAAAAATAATTTATTTTAATTTTATCTATATTAACTCTTCAAGTATTAATACACATTATTTTTTTACCTTTTTCATTATTTTCTTTCACTATACACATAAAAATTTTATTTATATTAATTGCAGGGACTGGATACTAACTATATATGAAATGAGTAATGAAGGATGACTAGTAAATGACAACAATATGTCAACTTTTAAGATTTTAACTAGTTCAAAGTCTCAAATGAGTAAGGGAAGTTCTAAGATTCGTCTTGATTCTGCAGCATCACGCATTATCGCTAATTGGGCCGTATATGATGAGACAGAAATGAATGATTTCGTTGATCTGGTTAATTAAGTTCATGTTTTTTTTAAGGTCTGAGTGCCTTTTTAGATTAGCGTGTTTTAGGGTATGCGTGGCCCTCTGCTTTTATTTTTATTTTCTTTTTTCTTTTTTTTTCACCTTTTTTTTTTTTTATTAATAAAAAAGCTCTATAAAGTTTGTTGTCAAATAAATATATATATATATATATATATAGTAAATGACAACAATATTTGTACTGGACAAACCCTTTACAGTGTTACCAACAACTCATATGCATGGCCACCACCGAGGAAGAGAAGAAATTTCCGACCAAATATACATGGATGTGCTAACCAATTTCCAGGTTCTTCGTCGGAGGTACACCGTACACCATATGCATGTTTATTAAAACAAATATTTTTACTTCGCATTCTGGTCTAACATGTTACAAGACCATGCATCCATAATCTCCATACCTATGAAAATTCATAGAAAATAATAATAATTTATTTTAATTGTATCTATATTAACTCCTCAAGTATTTATACACACTATCTTTTTACCCTTTTCAATATTATTTCCTTGCAAGAAATTTTCAACCAAATGTGAAAGATTTTCTACCCAATTCTCAGGCTCTTCATCGGAGGTTCCTCTCCAATCTACCCATCATCATCCCCACACAAATTACATGATCATGAATCATAATCATCATATGCTACCTCCACCGCCACTACCGAGTACCGACCATGAATGATTACACTCTTGTAAACATACCAACGAGCTGGGTTAATCATGAATTCATGGTCATTTTGGAGGTGGCTTAAGCTCTGGCGCTATTGGTTCAAGTAATCCGAAACGAAGCTTCATAGATCCTCAGAGGAGATGTACCGATTATTACTGCAATACTAGTGAAGTAGTGATACTCTCATGTGGCGCAACGGTCCTTTAGGCCACAAGGTAAATGAATTTATAATTAAAATTTATTAGTTTTAGTATTAGTGTTATCACTTAATTATAATTAATATTTTATTTTGAAGATCTTCTTTACTTATTTAACATATTTTTACTTGAATTTAGCACGAAAAAAAATTGTGCCGGATCATGTAGCTTTTATCTTATACATACATGCTTTCTTATTAATCAATATTCAATTATAACTCATTTATCTACTCATATGTGTGTTGTCTATGCATGGGCACCCTAGACAATCTTGAATTTTTATTTATTTATTTTTTGATAAATCTTGATTTTTTTTTATAAAAAAAAAAAAAAAAAAGTTTAGAAAACAACATGAATTTTATCAAAATAACCGATGCATTTGCATTTTTTTTTCAAAACCAAATAACACTTGTAATACGTCTCATCTCAGTTTTGAAAACATCATTTTTTTTTTTTCATTTACTTATTTTATCAAAATTGTGCTCAATTTCTTTGTCAACATAAAAAATTGGACTTCAAATTATGTATGTTATGGTAAAGTATATGAATTTGATATTTTTTCATTATTATTTTGAAATTCTAGCTCAATCTGACGTTCAATCCTAGTTACGTCCATACTTACTACATCATTTGAGTTGAATTTTCAATTAATTTTTAGGGTTGTATATATAGTATTACTCAAATAATATAGATACTACCACAATATTTTATTCTTTGTTTGTGCTATGTAATGATTTTTTTACTTTTATTTATAAATAATAAAATTTATATTTAATTTTAAATTATGGTTTTAGTGTTGAATGATTGATTAGTTGATTATTATTGGTTATGAGTTACAATAGAAAAATGAAATTGGCAAAATATTTGACCAAAATGTTCTATAATTTTAGGTTAATTTTATGTTATGATGTATAAAAAAAAATGATATAATTTAACGTTAAGTTTATGATATTACATTATATATATTTTCAGTTATTGTACCCGATATTGGGTTTTACCATTTTTATTTTTATAATACAAATTTTAGTATATTCTATCAGACATGTTTTCATATTTCGAAAATGAAACAAAAAAAACTGTTTTCATTTTCATTTTCTCTTTCGAATAACGGCAAATGACATACTCTTAATTTCTCAAATAAAAATAAAAAACAAACAAACAAACTAGCTAGCAACAACTAATAATATCAAACACAAGTCTTTTACTACAGAACATTCGATCATACAAGAGAGCAAGAACTTGCTCGATCTGTTTTATTCATTTGCAAACCATTTATTCCTTACCATAAAAAAAAAAAAAACCACAAACACAAAAACATACTTAAACCGAATAATAAGCATCAGGATCAATGTCTTCAGGAGGAATTTTAATAGTTGGTGTCAAGACTGCCTTGAACTCCCAAAGCTCAAACTTTCCTTCAACAAAATCATAGTGTCCACCCCTCAACGCCAAAGTTTTGTTTTCCAGACCTTTTCGAACATACGGATAAGTCAAGAGGTTAGACAAAGACAAATTCACAGCTTCCTGCATAACAATTTATCCAAAAATATATGTTAATTAGAGAGTACTCTTATAAACATTATTGTTCTTTTAATTAAGCACATTTCAACATATGTAATTAATTTGGATTTACCCTTTCACATTTTGCTTTCTGCTTTTCAAGTGACAAGTGTGGGTATTGTGCTTTGACCTTGATCTTAGCAGGTAATGCAATCTTGACCCAATCGTCAACAAAATCACTGATTAACACATTTTAAATAAACACAAATCAGTAGTGAGAATCATCGAATTTTTTTTTTTTTTTTAAATTTCGAATCATATTAATTAAGACTTACTAAGTAGTAGAACCATCCTCCGGAAGATCCATCAGCCTATCTATCCCACCACACTTACTATGTCCCATGACCAAGATATTTTCAACCTATAAAATTTTCAGCTGGTTAATTATTATCATATATATAGTTCTTGAAAGGAACATAAAGAAATTAAAATGAGAAGAAAATTTGAAGTTTTAGTGTGTGAGATAATTACCTCAAGATGTGAAACTGCATATTCAATGACGGCACCAACATCTGAGTATCTCAACTGTGCAATAGACAAGAATACCGTTAATTTTTATTATTTTTTAATATATTACGGTGATAGCAACTCAAACCTTTAAAATTAATGATTTGATATACCTGATTAAATGCAGGAACTAGGTTACCAATGTTGCGAGCCACGAAGGCTTCCCCGAGATGGAAATCCAAGACACGAGAGGGACTGACTCGGGAGTCTGAGCAAGCAAATACTAGAAACTTAGGTTTCTGTTCCTCTGCGAGTTGGTTGAATATATCTGGATGTTGGCTGCAAAATAATAATTTTATGGCAACAATGAATCAATAAAATGTTTAAAATTATCTGTTTTGAGCCAAAACTTAAAATGAAAACTTTGAAAAATCATAAATAATAATATGATAAGTAGTGAAATTAATCGATCAATCATACTCAAATATGCTGGTCTTGAAATGCATAAAGCCGTCTACAATTTTTTCTACAGCTGGGTCTTGCAACTGGTCAACCACCTCTTCATCACCGTCTTTGCCTCTGCAAATTACATATATATATATTAGATTATTAGTTACGTACACAACAAACAGTGTTGTAAAAGTCGCTAGGCGCTAGTCAAGCGGCGACGCACCGCCTAGTGTCTAGAGGGACTAATCGGAGACTAGTCGGGGACTAAGTGAATGGCCGGAAGTCAGCTGTCGGCTGGCGGACGATAAGCCGGGGGGCCGACCGGAAATTTTTTTATACTTTTTTTTTCCTTGTAATTGGATAAATATCAAAATATTTCAAATATATTTTATATATTGAACCTAAAATTGAAAACAACTAAACAAAATCTAACATACTAAATCAAATTCCAGCCAAAGTAAATCAATTTCTAAGTTCCAACCAAAGTAAATAACTAAACATAATCCAATAAACTAAATCAAATTCCAACCAAAGTAATTCAAATTCCAAATTCCAACCAAAATAAACAACTAAACAAATTATCCAAGTTTCCAACAAATCAACAAGAAGTAAAGTGGAGTAGAATAACTGAATAAATTATCTAAATTTCCAGTAAGGTAACAAGTCAACAACAAGAAGTAAAATAGTTGTAATTCACTCATTTAGACTTAGTTTTTGAGGTTTTTTTTATTTTTTATTTTTTATATTTTATTATAACCCCCAAAACGATGTCATTTTGGGGGTTTTGAATTAAAAAATAAATCAAATAAAGAAAAGCGGTCAAAGTCGGGTTGACCGACTAGAGTCCTAGTCGCCAATTAATCGATGTGGTCAGCGATTAGACGGATTTCCACCTACATCGACGATTTAAACGAAGTCAAGGCGTTTGGTCACCGACTAGCACCTATACGGGGACTAGTCAGCCCAAGTCGGAAACTTTTGCAACACTGACAACAAATATATCGAAGATATGTATATTAAAATGGATCATCAATTCATGAACATGCTAGCTACTTTAATTTATGACGATAAGCCTGACTGTTTTAACTTTTAACATGCATTTATATATTACAATGAGTTAATTTTGTATAATTTATAATATTGGTTTATTTAATACGTATCTTTGAAAGTTGAAACGCGATTCCTCGTCACAAGGCAATATATAATAGGTGTCCAATTAGATGAAACGGTCACCAAAAACCATATGATAATATATGATAATATATGCACATGCAGCATCAACTATGTATATGCAGTACCTCAACAATTCCTTGAGATGTGGAATGAACTCCTTAGATGTATGCTGATGAGCCATGAGATCGAACTAGCTCTTTTACTTCTGCGAAATTCAGACAAACATAACACTAAATTAAACTAAATACAACTAAAAAACATATATATATATATACACACACATCAATCATACATATATATATATATATCAACGATGAGATCAACAATTACGAACCGTTTATCTTCGAAAGTTAGAGGAGAAAGTTAGCTAATATTATGTAGCTGTGTTTATCAGAATATGTATGCAACCAAAAGGCAAGACAAGAAGCAGATATGCAGATATTGAAGCAACTGGGAGTTCATATATATATAATATATAGGGAGAGAGGTTGAGGTTTTTGTCTTTTATAGATGTTTAGTCATTGTTCACATAAAAAATGCCTCAAAACACATTTCGGGGCTATCCGGTACCCATTTTTACTGCCTATTTCGTTTTTAAAAGCAATTCAAAAAATATAAAAAACTGTTTTTTTTTTTTTTAAGGTATTTTTTTGAAAGTTTTCACTATCATTAAAATTCGAGCCGCTGACCTGGAAATCATTTACCCAACGTCCAAACCCGTTCATCTATCAACTGAATTACACCTTTATTGATAAAAAAAAAAAAAATTAAAAACTAAAAATTAAAATTAAAAAACTATTTTTTACTCTAACGTGTTACATTGAACAACGTAATAATGTTTTTCTTGAATTTATTTTAATTTTCATGTGAAGTGGCCCCATATCATTAAATAAGTGGACCTATATTTTATTTTAAATAAACTTTTTTTTCTGCTGCCTTCTTTCATCTTCTTTGTCTTCTCCATTCTTCCCCTTCTTCCTTCTTTCTTCTTCCCCTTCTTCCTTCTTTCATCTTCAAATTTAAAAGAAAAACACATAGTTTTTTTACTCTTCTTCAAATTGAAAAAAACGCAGATTTTTTTTTTATTTTATTACTTTTTATTCTCCTTCTTATACTTTTAATTATACTCTGAGACCACCTCTAACCAATTACACCAATTTAGTGTAACTTTATGGTAAATGGTAGCAATTTCCACACCAATTTTTTTTTTGGATCAAGATCATCTGCTATGCTGATCTTTTTTCTGATCTAAAACACTTAAAAATATGACTTTATATTTAAATGAAATAAATAAAATAAATAAATGACATCCATTGATTACACATATCAACAAATCTATTTAGGACAAGACAAAAATTAGCTCAGCAGAGAATTCAAATTCTTTTTTTTTTTTTTTTATCTCCAACTCATTGCACTAAATGTTACTCTAAAAATAATATTCCCTAAATATTCCTGTTTTTATTATTTCTCAATAATTAATATTTCACTTCTTAATTAACATAATATTATGATAAGTTAAGAAATTAACAAATTAATAAATTAAGAAATTAAATTAAATTAACTAAAACATTACATTTATTATTAATTGAACTTCGACAGTACACTTCATAAAAGGAAAATATATATATATATATATTTATATATATTTTTTTTTACCAATATTTCAATAATCTTGGAGAATCCGCAAATGATCTCTTGGAGTATTAAATTGTTGTTGTAATTTGTTCTTGTAATTTCTATTGTATTTTTCCTTAATGTTTTTAATGTTTTTATTAATGTTGTGTGTTGCTTTAATTGTTTTGTTTTCAATTTAGTATTTTTTTTTTTATTAACATTTAGTCATTTTTGTACTAAATACTTAATTTTAGTTTATTATAAACATTAATGTAAATAATAATTAAATTGAAACAAATATAAATTAAACAAAAGCATTAGATAATTAAAATGATACAATTGGAATAAATTGATTTAATATGGGTAAAACTGTGATTAAATAAAACTTTTAAAAGGATACAATCATAATAGATTTTGTTGAACAATAGTCGATCTGTGAATAAGTATAAATTTAGGGACTAAAAAAAAGCACATCACTGCACTATTTCTTCATTATCAAGCGCAGGTGCTTGCCCTGCTTCAAAATAGCGTAGGAGATTGGAGCCTGGTTAGAGAGGAAAGTTTGCAACAAATTGGAGATTGGAGATTGGGTTGGAGATGCTCTGAGTAAGGTATTTGGTTGAATAGGTTGTGTGCATAATGAATGTTTGGGATTTGAAGAAATCGATGAGAATTTGTTAGTTTGTAGTGGTCGATCTATGATGTCACCGTGGAACATTGCACTTTATTATAATTATATTATTTATTAATATAATAATATATTATTAATTATTTAATAATAAAATTTATTTACAGTGTTGATATTACATAAATTTTATATTTTTAATTAATCTACTAAATAAGTTTTTAGTGTTTTTATTTTTAGAATTTTGTTTTCTATATAAGTTATCAGACAAATTTTCAGATTTTAAAACTGGAACTAAAAATTCTAATTTTATTTTTGTTTTTAATTTCGGAAAACAGTGAATAAAAAACGCGAGACACGTCCAAACTAAACATCAGAAAAAACAAACAAGTCTCTCGAAATATCTGAAAAAGTATCAATAAACAATGTTTGTACTCTGTACATTCTCAATTATTAATTAAATTAATAATGGCCACCAACAACTTTGTTGACTTTGTTGACTCGTACAATTGACCTGGTAGTAGGGCACTAGGACCAATTAGAATGAAAAACTTTTTTTTTTTTCTTCATATTTTTATCTTATTCAACAATCAGGTGGGGTGGTGTTGTCACCATTAAGTCATTGACTTTTTGTCTCGTTTGATATCGATCACGTATAAGTTAATTGGTTGACAGCAATGACTGAGTCGTTGATACTATTATCTCATTGACCAAAGTGGTCTGTCAAAAAAAATCGTCAAATTATGCCAAGGCATGCAACTGAAGAAAATTCTTTGCATCTCTTTCCTTTCCTTTTTACATGTTTGGGGATTTTAACAAAATTGGCCCTTCCTTGAATTGAAATTTCACAATTGCAGCATGCATTAAAACAAGTGCAAACTTGTCCCAATATACCCCTAATTAACACACGATCATTATATATGAGAACACTTTTGCTCACCCCCCTTTTAAGGGAGTGAGCATTACCCCTCTCTCCATCACTTGATATATGTCAAGGGAAGGGTATTTTTATCCAAAAACTGTTATGTATTTAAACAAAAATACCCCTTCCATGGACACATGTCATGTGTTAAGGAGGGAGGTAATGCTTACCCTCCTTAAAGGGGAATGAGCAAAAATGGACTCATTATATATAGGTAATAGGGGTGTGTAGCAGGAAACATTTTCACAGCCCAATTTTTGCCTAATGTTCATATGTATAAAACAAAATAAAGTAATAAGTCTCATAATTTGGCCGATTTTGTCTGATCAAACCCGATAGATTTTAAAATTTAAAATCTAATCCAATCAATCATGTCCTTAAACGCGATCCAATCCAATCAGATCCAATGGATCCTATTGGATTTGATTGGATCACGCACCCTTAATATTTATTGTAGTTGTTAAAATCTAAGAGTATCTTTAGTGGTATAAGAAAATTTGAATCATTAAAAGTTGCCACATCAGCATTTAAGGATTGTTTCCAGGGATTGCTAAAATCGATGACTGTATAGTTCACAATGACACATTTTATTTAAATCAAAATCTACTTCTGCCATATTTTTTTCATTGTTCCTACTCATTATTATTTCACAAACATGTAGCATTTATATATAGCTCCTGAGTGCTGATATTGACACCTATAAATATGATAAATATACTCATATTTGAATAAAAAATTTATTTACAAAAATATTCCAATAGGAATTTACCAATAAGGACGAATTAGTTTAATTAAAAATAAACTAAATACTATGTACACCCATTAATTACACTCATATCTTCAACTATATCACTTTATTAAAATAAAAATAAAAAACTAAATCCTAATTCTATTTTAAGTATCAAAATTTTAGTTTTTGTAAAAGAAAAAACAAACTTAAATTATTTTTACTTGAAAATTGAATCTTTTGTAGGAATAGCTGGTGCCATTGTTATGTGTATTCCTCCGACAATATTGATATGTGTTGTGTTGTCTTTTTCTTCGATCAAAGTTGCAGCTGTAAGCATTGTTGCTGTGGTGATTGGTCTTGTAATGCAGCCTTGTCTCAAGTATGTAGAGAAAAAGAGATGGCTCAAGTTCTCCACCAATGCAGACCTACCAGATCTTCATTAATAGATTGAAATGTATCAACCCCGCGTAACATATGTTGACAAAAACCCTTCATCTTCTTTGTTCCCCAAGTAATTACTAATTTAATCTATATAATCCAATTCAATTTCAATGCGTAGCAAATTCACCCCCAAAAAAATTATAAATTTTCATTTTTTTTATTTAACTATTACCATTATTAGCCTTTAGGGACCTCAATAGTGTAGGTTTGAAAAGCAACTCTCACTGTAGAAAAAAGGTATACCCAGTAGCGGATGTACAGGAGGGCTGCCCCGGGCTGTAGCCTGGGCAGCCCTCTAGAAAAAAAAAAAAAATGTATAAGGGATAATTACATAAAGTACCCCTAAATTTTTATAATATTATAATCATATAATATTTTTGTCTAAATTTAATATAATATAAATATTTTATTATTCAAAGTAAGTTTTAAAAATACAAATAATATTATAGCCTCTAACATTATAGAATTAAACCATTTTTCAACTTTAAATAATTTTTTTTCTTTAATTACATGCTTAAATAATTGTTTATGCATTAATTTTACAATATATTTCATATTTTTGAGTGGTCCTTATTGAATCGATATTATCTTATTATTAAAAAAAAAATTAAAAATACTTTCATAAAAAATTATATAAAAAGTTTTTTTATTCTTAATCAATACCTCACATGTATTGCACAAACTTTATTATATCAATATTCATTGAGGAAGAAAATCAAAAGAGTTTTCTCTATAGTGCACACCAAATTTAATAAATTTAGTATGAGAATTTGTGAACCATTAATTAAACATTATAATATATCAACTAAATAAAAGTAGATAAATCCAACTATTGATAGGTAAATAGCTGACTTATAATGTTAATACGTACTGAGAAAAAAAAATACTATTTATCTATATAATTTAGCCCGGGCAATAAATAATTCCTGGGTTCGCCCCTGGGTATACCCACATTTTATAATTTAATCTTTAAATGTGAAACTCGAACCCCTTTTATTATAGTAAAAGGGGACTTCACAACCACTTTATTATAGCCATGCCAATAGAAATCTTACACTTCAAAAGATTCTAGCCATGCCAATACTTTAATTTCCTCAACCTGAGAAATTCCTTGTGTTTCAGGTGACCATTCAAAATCTTATTCATCTCTAGATGTTAGTTCTAGAGAAATTTGATGTATTAATAACTTAAGAGGGTTTATAAATAAATTATATTAAAATGAAAACATTCATTAAATAATGGTACTATTTGTATTAAGATGGATGTTTATAGTAATGTTTTAATTTTAAATTTTAGGCATGAATGCACTTATAAATATTGATGTACTTATTATATTTATGGGTGTCAATATCCATATTCATACCTCATATCAAGATATTAAATACTTTTTTTCTCTTTTCTTTCTCTGCACATCAAAATGATGGATTTCTCTTTGAATTTCTTTCGTCACTAATCCGGTAAGACCGATCAAATCAATTCTCTATTTTTTTGGGTGAATTAAATCTTAGTTAATAAATATTTTGCCCTAAAATCAACATTGATTGTTGTTATAGAACCATAATAAAATTTTTCTTTTATTTATCAGTAGACAAACAGGGTAAAAAAAAAAAAAAAAAACTATAAAAGACAAGAGAAGGTATATGATATGAGTATTGATCCATTCGTAATAAAGAGACAAATTTTACCTGATTGAAATTTTTAAAGTCGAAACAATGATGAAATGCATAGACGATCAGAGAGAAAAAAAAGAGGGAAAAAAACAACAGATGAGAGAGAAATAATAAAATTACAACAATTATTTTTCAATCTTCAAATTTGATTATTGAAAAGACAATTTGATTATTGATTAAAGCTATTGCTAAATTTTAATGACTTTGTTGGAAAAAAAAATAATTTTGAGATAAATAATCAAATTTTGATTACTCTTATACTTTTGAAGATACCATTAAATATGCTTTAAGCAACCAATTATAATATTTTAAGAGAGTTTCTTCTAACAATCAAATATTTTTCTTTTTACAATTCATTTATAAAGACACCCCATTCTAAAATTTAAGTTAAAAAAATTCTAAAGAAACTTTCTTTTTTCCAAAATTATCTCTTTTATCTTTCGTCACTCATATTCCAAAGAGTAAAGACACTCATTTATTATTTAATATTACCAGTTTTGAATACTTCTCTTTAGAAAATTTGAAACAAAAAAAGAAAAAGAAATATGAAGTAATAAAATAAAAGTAAAACTAAACAAAAGAAACAATGCACTTATACCCCTTATCGACCATGATGCATTCTAGGTTGGTTTTTCATATCTGAATGACAAATATAGGTCTCAACCAATCTAGATAGGATCTTAGAACACATGATTAAAAGATAAACACAATCAACGATCTTAAGGTCCAATCTAAGTCATTTGAGCCAATCCATTCAAATCATATCCAACACATAGAGTTTATAATATATCAAACTAATAAGCTTAAAGCAAGTCTTCTTTGCTTTAAGCTTCAATAAAATTGTCACATTGATATTCAAAGCTTGGTGTATTATTTAGATAAAACTAATCCGACAATGGAAATCTTTATTGTCTTTCACATAAAAAGTGTGTCAATTCCTAGTTTGTTTAATTTGTCACGCTTTCAGGTCATTTGATCATGGATTCTCAATAGATCAATATGCAATCAAGCAGTGGAATGAACAACCGTGATCAGTGGAACAATGTTGACCTAACCCTAAAATTAGGGTTATCAAATAATCCTGAGGATGATCAAAATCAAGCCCAACGGGGTTGATTTCATTCCTAATATGGCACCACACAGCCAAGCAAATCTCACGATTTATGGTTCAGATTATACTCAGGTATGTATTTGTCTTTATTCTTTTCTTTATATTTCATTATGCGGTTTGAATTTTGAAATTTCAATAAAAATATTATGATTTTCCTTATGGGATGGTAATGTATATATATATGATTAACCTTCGATTTGTATTTTCTTTTTTATGGTGCCAAAAGTATGTTATTTTAATGTCTTGAGGGTTTGGGGTAAATTTCACCCCAAATCTAAATAGCGATGCCTCACCCCCATTTCCTCGTATTCCCAAAATTGTATTTTAATTATTTAAATATTATATAATTAAATCATATTTATAATTTTAAGTTAATTTATTATTTAACTTAACTTAATTTTTTTCCCCTAATTTCTAACCCTAATAGGCTACGTTTCTAAGGAGTAATTGTATTTAAATTGGATTAACTTTTGAAATTATTATTTTTGGATTAATGTTTGCTTGTATTTATATGATTATTTTCAATTTTAAGTCAAATTGAGAAAGTATGGGAAATGATGTCAAATATGGTGAAACAAGAGATTGGGGATCCGAGGATATGGGACTATGGGATTAATGTGAGAATAAGAGAAATGAGAGAAATGAGTGGGGGCGAGGATACCTCCCTCACAACACCCCATGCCTGTTTGCCCCAAATAAGGTTTGGGGGTGCAGGGATGAGGAATGGGGTATGGGAATGGGATGATGGCCCCATTTCTCATGAACATCTCTAGGGAAAGTAAATTTTCAATGTAAACATCTTTTCTTTTGGTTTTTTATTTTTCTTCTTTCATCCTTTAAAAGTGTATTTGCAAGTATTTTTATATAACTAAAAAGATTTTTTTTTTTTTTTAAGTATTATAAGAACTATTATTATAGGATTGTCGGGACCTGTCGAGATCAAAAAATATATGTGCTGCCCGAATATCTATAAACTCCACACACATTGATATGAACCTCGCCGGTTTAATACCTAAGATCGTTCTAAGCTCAGGTTTTTGGATGGAAAACCGCGACCCAACACCTATAAAGAGATTTGAACCTTGGTATAAGGAGAACGCCACAATCAAGGATGGAATACTTGATTGATAAGTCAAGGATGAACGCCATAGAGAAAATCTGATAAGTTCAAATAGTTCTCAAAGAACAAAAGAGAAAAAAGAATCCTTTCAATTTTTAATTCAATCAAAGTTTGCCGAAATAATACATTAAAGGGTTCCTTATAAACTAAAACCCTAATTGACAAGAAAGGAAAAAAGAGAAATCAACCAAAAGCCTTACAAACGGGAAAGACAATAAAACTAAAACTAAAACAAGCAACTATTGACTTGCTCCCTATTTGGAAAGCTAAAACTGGAAACAAATCAGCCTCTTAATTTGGGAAACAAATCAACTCTTTATTCTCTAAAAACTAAAAAGGAAAAAACTGAAATTAAATCTCCTCCACACACCCTAGCTTGTGCTTCACGCCTAAGCTTCTCTTATTCGGCTCAATTAATTGCGTTTATGACGTTAATTAAGCCTTGGTCTTCATGTGGACTCATTTTGGACTTTAAAACTTCAAAATCAGCTCAAGTGTCTTGAATCAGGCCTTTGAGTGCCTCTTTGAATCTCTTGGCCCTTGCTCTTGTTATTGGACCAGCCGGAACATGTAATGGATCCCTTAGTACAGCTCCCTTATTCTCATAATTTGAACCCCTTACCACTTATGTAGAAGAGGAGTGCACTACCAGTTTCTGCTAAGAGGTAGTGTGAAACTAAAAAGAATTTAAATGATAAAATAAACAAATATAATTTTTTTTTTTAAAATAAAAACAACATGTAAGAGATTCTTTCAAATGCTTTTGTTAGAAACAATGTTTACATTTCAAAATATTTTTAACCACGTACTAAATAATCCGTTGAATTATTAGGTGAGACATAATAACAAAGCAGAACATATTTTCCCATTGTAGCATAATCACATATAGACTTTTCTAATGTGTATATATAATTATTTTTTTTTTTTAAATCAATTCTTTAAACTTCAATATTTGGATAATGTTTTTTTAAATATATTTAAACATGATATTATAGTATTTTATAATTGTTATTTTCTTACAAAGTTCATATTGTTAATCTGTATATAAATTGGTTATTGCATTCCCGAGCAATTTTAAAATTCTTTTGGCAATAAATCTAATTTTTTTTGTCTTGTTAATGTTGTCTTCGTTGTCATATTTATGTATAGTAATCTTTGCATAACATATTAACATGTGTGATATTATTATTAATTTATATAAAACTTGTGCATATTGTACACACACAAAAAAGTATACATATGTAGAATACGCACTGCAAATAAGATGGTAATACCTGAATTGAGTTTTTGGTTTATCACATTTACTTTATGTTGGTAAACCATATACATGTTTATTAAAACAAATATCTTTTACTTCTCATTCTATTCTAATTACATGTTACACGATCATGAATCCATAATCCCATGACCTATGAAAATTCATAGAAAAAAATAATTTATTTTAATTTTATCTATATTAACTCTTCAAGTATTTATACACATTATATTTTTACCTTTTAATTTTCATTATTTCCTTTCAATATACACCTAAAAATTTTATTATATTTATTAATTACAGGGCCTGCATACTAACTATGAAATGGGTAATGAAGGAGAGAAAATCTTCAATGAGATGGTCTCATTGACATGACAATGAGACCATCCAATAGAAATGCATACTTTTTAAGTTTTAAAATATATTTTAATATTTTTAATAATAATACTATACTTCTATTGGGCGGTCTCACCATCTATCCATGAGACAGTCCCACCGAAGATTTTCTCAATGAAGGAGGACTAGTAAATGACAGCAATAATTATCGTCACTGCCTTTACAATAATTATTACCAACAACTCATATGCATGGCCACCACCGAGGAACAGAAGAAATTTCCAACCAAATATTCAAGGATTTGCAACCCAATTTCCAAGCTCTTCATGGGAGGTACACCATATGCATGTTTATTAAAACAAATATTTTTTACTTCTCATTCTGGTTTAACTTGTTACAAGACTATGAATCCATAATCTGCCTACCTATATTGAAAATTCATACGAAAAAAATAATTTATTTTAATTGTATCTATATTAATTCTTCAAGTATTTATACACATTATCTTTTCACCTTTTTCATTATTTCCTTTCAATGTACAAATAAATTAAATTTTTATTTATATTAATTGCAGGGACCGGATACTAATTATGAAATGGGTAATGGAGGAAGATAGTAATTAAGTGGCAACAATATTGGTACTGGACCGACGAGGATGGGAAGAAATTTTCAACCAAATGTGCAAGGATTTTCTACCCAATCTTCAGGCTCTTCATCGGAAGTTCCTCTCCAATCCAAACTTTATCATCATATGCTACCTCCACCACCGCCACCGCCACTACCGACCATGAATGATTACACTCTTGTAAACATCCCAACTAGCAGGGTTAGTCATGATCATTTTGTATGTGGAAGCTCGAGCTCGGGCACCAGTGGTTCAAGTAATCCAAAACAAACCTTCATAGATCTTGAGAGGAGATTTATCAATTATAACTACAATGTTAGTGATACTCCCATGTGGCGCAAAGGTCCAATAAGCCCCAAGGTAAATGAATTTATAATTAAAATTTATTAGTATTTGTATTAGTATTATCACTTATAAATTATAATATTTTCTTTTGAAGATCTTCTTTAGTTATTTAACATATTTTTAGTTGAATTGAGTACGAAAAATTTACCGGATCATGAAGGTGTTATCTTATACATACATGTTTTCTTATTTATCAAAATTCATTTTTAACTCATATGTCTACTCATATGTGTGTTGTCTATGCATGGGCTGGGGTGGGCTGGGGTTCGGGCTCAAGCTCACCCTAGCCAATCTTGAATTTTTTTTCTTTTATATAAATACAATTATTCTACCCAATCGATTTTACCATTTTCATTTTTAGAATACATATTTTAATATATACTACTAGATATGTTTTCACATTTCGAAAATAAAACAAAAAATAATGTTTTCTTTTTCATTTCTTTTTTCGAATAACGGCAAATGACACACCCTTAATTTCTCAAATAAATAAAAAACGAACAAACAAACTAGCTAGCAACAACTAATGAATAATATCAAACACAAGTCTTTTACTACTGAAAATTCGATCATACAAGAGAGCAAGTGTACAAGAACTTGCTCTGTTTTATTCATTTGCAAACCATTTATTCGTTACCAAAAGAAAACACAAAAACACAAAAACATACTTAAACCGATTAAAAAGCATCAGGATCAATGTCTTCATGATGAGCCAAAATTGCAAGGAGGAATTTTAATAGTTGGTGTCAAGACTGCCTTGAACTCCCAAAGCTCAAACTTTCCTTCGACAAAATCATAGTGTCCACCTCTCAATGCCAGAGTTTTGTTTTCCAGAGCTTTGCGAACATATGGATAAGTCAATAGATTCGACAAAGACAAATTCACAGCTTCCTGTGTAACAATTTATCCAAAAATATATGTTAATTAGAGAGTACTCTTATAAACATTATTGTTCTTATAATTAAGTACATTTCAACGTATGTAATTAATTTGGATTTACCCTTTCACATTTTGCTTTTTGCTTTTCAAGTGATAAGTGAGGGTACTGTGCTTTGACCTTGATCTTAGCAGGTAACGCAATCTTGACCCAATCGTCAACGAAATCACTGATTAACAAATTTTAAGTCAACATAAATCAACAGTAAGAATTAGTTAAAATATATATACATATATATATATATATATATATATATATTATGTCTTATTAATTAAGACTTACAAAGTAGTAGAACCATCCCCCGGCAGCTCCATCAGCCTATCTATCCCACCACACTTACTATGTCCCATGATCAAGATATTTTCAACCTATAAAATTTTCTATCTTGTTACTATCAAATGAGAGAGAGAGAGATTAAAATGAGAATTCAGAAAATTTGAAGTATTAGTGTGACTGCGTGAGTTAATTACCTTAAGATGTGAAACTGCATATTCAATGACGGCACCAGCATCTGAGTATCTCAACTGTCGAATAGACAAGAATACGGACTATTATTATTTATTTATTTACTTTTATATAATATAGTGGCGGTAATTCAAACCTAAAAAATTAATAGTTAGATAAGTACCTGATTAAATGCAGGAACTAGGTTAGCAATATTGTGGGCCATGAAGGCTTCCCCGAGATGGAAATCCAAGACATGAGAGGGACTGACTCGGGAGTCTGAGCAAGCAAATACTAGAAACTTAGGTTTCTGTTCCTTTGCGAGTTGGTTGAATATATCTGGATGTTGGCTGCAATATAATAATTTTATGGCAAAATTGAATCAATAAAATGTTTAAAATTATCTGTTTTGAGCCAAAACTTAAAACGAAAACTTTGAAAAATCTTAAATAATAATATGATAAGTAGTGAAAATAATCAATCAATCATACTCAAATATGCAGGTCTTGAAACTCATAAAGCCGTCCACAATTCTTTCAACAGCTGGGTCTTGCAACTGGTCAACCGCCTCTTCATCACCGTCTTTTTCTCTGCAAATTAATTCAACATAACATATATAATATTTCAGGCTATATATATATATAGTTACGTACACAACAAATATATTGAAGATATGTATATTAAAATGGATCATCAATTTATGTCCAAAAAAAAAAGGATCATCATGCTAATTTATCACGACAAAGCTAACAATTTTAACTTTTAATATACATATATATATATATATATATATATACACATTACAATGAATTAATTTTGTATAATTCACATTGGTTTAATTAATACGTATCCTGTGCACGGCAATAATAGGTGTCCATTTAGATGAAACGGTCACTATAAATCATCACTTAAAAGATTATATGTGAGATGCACATGCAGCATCAATTATGTATATGCAGTACCTCAACAATTTCTTGAGATGCGGAACGAACCCCTTAGATGTATGCTCATGAGCCATGAGATTGAGCTAGCTATTACTTCTGCAAAATTCAGACAAACATAACACTAAATTAAACTAAGTACAACAAAAAAATATATATATATATATATATATCACCGATGAGATCAACGATTACGAACAGTTTATCTTCGAAAGCTGAAGGAGCTTAATTAGTTAGCTAATCTTAAGTAGCTCTGTTTATCAGAATATGTATGCAACCAAAAGGCAAGACAAGAAGCAGATATGCAGATATTGAAGCAACTGGGAGTTCCTATATATAGGGAGAGAGGTTGAGGTTTTGGTCTGTTATAGATGTTTCCGCGTAAGACATTGTTCACATAAAAAATGCCTCGAAACACATTTCACTTCTAGACGTCACAAAAAACAAACAAGTCCCAAAAAGTATCAATAAATGAATTGATCAAAAAAGATACACACTGTGGCACTGCTCTCTCTCTCTCTCTCTCTCTCTCTCTCTCTCTCTCTCTCTCTCTCTCATTTTTCCATAAAATTAAACCAATGTTGCTTCAAGAGGTGTAGCTCAGCTGGTCTTGGACAAATGACTTTCAAATCAGCGGTTCAAATGAGTTTCAAAAAATACCCAATCTAGATAAGTAGATAGATAAATAGATACCAAAGAAAAAAAAAATCAATGTTTATACAACATACGTTCTCAATTATATTAATTAAATAGTAAATAGGGGCGTAACTCAATTGGTAGATGAATGAGTTTGAGGATTGAATAAATGACTCTCAGGTTGATGGATGAGTTTGAGGATTGAACAAATGACTCTCAGGTCAGTCAGCAACTTGAATCCTACCAATAATAAAAGCTTTTGAAAAAATACCTAGTTTTGGATTAATAGATTTCGAAATAAAAAAAATACATTAATTAAATTAATAATGGCCGCCTCGACACTGTTGAATGTTGACTCATGCAATTGAGTAATTGACCAATTAGAATGAAAAGCATTTTTTTTTTTCTTCACATTTTTATCTCATTCAATAAGCAGGTGGTGATAGCGTGTGGTGCAGTGGTTGTGTCACCTTTAACTTTTCTCTCGTTTGACATCGATCACATTGGTTGGCAGTAATGCACAGACTAATTATAGTTTTTATTTTATTTTATTTCTTGACAGTATTTATTTATTAAAATTGTTCTCCGCTCGTCTATTTACTAGTTTTTAGGGGGTAATTATAATTTTTAATGATTTATTTTTATTTTATATTATTATCGAGTGATGCTATTCAAATTCCACTAAATATCATTTTACACTCTATTTTAATTTTTTTTTTAAGTAATGGCATTTTCATCCTTAATTAAAATTACTAAAAAGACAAAAGTAATTCTAAACACTCTACTTATACTTTTAGACACATCAACTCCAACACTTACCTTAGACCATCTCCAACCGTGGCGTCAATCTCCATTTTGTTGCAGCAAACCTTCTCTAACGGGAGCGCTATTCTTTGCGCCAGAGTGCAGCAAGCCTTCATCTATCGCCAGATTTGGCGCAAAAATCCTCTTGCGCTACTTTGTGTTACTACTTTTTTTTTAATTGTTTCATTGTTTTTGATTGGTTAAGAGAGAATATTCTTTTTAGAGTAGGATTTGGTGCAATGGGTTAGAGATGGTCTTAGTAGCCATTTTCTGCAACCGGAGCTCTTGTTCTACTATAGATGGATAACAAACGTAAGGATCACAACATAGTTGTTTATGTAATCACCGATGATGTTTGCTTGATTATAGCATCGTTGCATGGATTAGATGCATTGTGAGGAATAATCATCAAAAACACAATTATTCATAATGGTGAGACCAACTTCATCAGAAATCATTCCTTGAGACCAGCTTCATTAGAAGTCATATGTTGCTGGAACATCTCGGTCAAGTCTGAGAAGTGGGATTCCAATAATAACTCCTTTGATATTGAACTTGAAACCGGCCAATTGAACATGCATTAAGGATTCAGCTGAACATCTGCCAACTGTTGTATGTAGTGGACCTGCATATCTCTCCCTGGTAAGAAGCAATTCTCTTTATTTGAGCTCTGGGAAACTTCTCAAACCAATTCAACAGAAGTCTCTTCAGGCAAGACATCATTAATATGTTTTTTTATTTTAATTGAATTTATATTTATAGGATGGGGTATCAAAAGATAAAAAGGATAATTTTATAACAAAATTGATTGTCTTTAGAAGTTTTTTATATTTAAATTTTTAGAATGAAGTGTAATAAAAAAAAAAAAGGTGTCAAAAGATGAAATTGGATTGTAAAGAGAAAATCTCGTATTTTAGCTGATTTTCATATGTAAATCCGGTCAAGATCCAATCAAATCCAATTGATTTTAAAATTTAAAATCCAATCTAATCAATCATGCCCTCAAATACAACCCAATCCAATGTATCTAATGGGATCTTATTAGATTGGATTAGATTTGATCACACACACCCTTAATATTGGATTGGATTGAATTGTAAGGAGAAAATCTCATTATTATCTCAATGACCAAATTGGTCTCTCCCAAATAATCGTCAAATTATGTCAAGGCAACTGAAGAAATTTCTTTGCATTTTTTTATTTTTATTTTTATTTTTATTTTTATTTTTATTTTTTTAAATATTTGGGGATTTTAGCAAAATTTTCCCTTACTCGAATTGAAATTTCACAATTGCCGCATGCATTAAAACAAATGCAAACTTGCCCCAATATACCCCTAATTAACACACGATCATTATATTTAGGGTGTGTAGTGGGACACATTTTCACAGCCCTTTTTTGCCCGATGTTCATATGTATAAAACAAAATAAAGTATTAAGTCTCGTATTTTGGCCGATTTTCATATGTCAATCTAGTAAAGATCCAATCAAATCTAATAAATTTTAAAATTTAAGATCTAATTTAATCAATTATGCCCTCAAATATAATCAAATCCAATAGATCGGATCGGATCTAATTGATCTTATTGGATTGGATTACTTACTCCCCTAAATGCCTAATATGTAATGCTATTGTTAAAATCTAAGCAACCGATTATAATGTTTTAAACTAAATAATCTCAACTTAACCATATACATCTAATGCAACAGTTAAAATCTAAGCAAATATCTTAAACTAAATATTCCCAACTAATAATTAAGTTTAACGACATAATCTTAAATACTCAGTGTAATTTTATCTTATTAAAACTCATTTCCTCATTATTTTCATTTGAGAGCATGAAAGTTTGGAGAAAAAAACTACTAAGGGGTGAAAATGTTAGTATCGATACAAAGAGAAATGAATATATTTATTGAATGCATTGATAATGGTTTTTAAAAAAAATTAAAAAAAAAAAAACATTTTGTGGGTTTAAGGTTTTTTATTTATTTTTTATTTTTTATAAATATTATGTTTTAGGTCATCTCAGATCACATTGGTTATTGTGCTTCGAGTATTTGAGTATAATGTTGTTAAACTTATTTAGTTTAAGATCTTGGTTGGTAAAATTTTCACTATTGTATCAAGTGTAACAGTTGTGTGTTAATTAGGGGTATTTTGGGGTAAGTTTACTACTCTTTTCATTTTCATGCATGTGAAAATTGTGCAATATAATTTAAGTTCAAAAAAGGTCAATTTCGCTAAATCCCAAATATTTGTGATAATGACTTTTGAATTAAATTATATTTACTGTCAATTACTTGTAAGTAATGGTTACAGAAGTAGGTTTTGAATCTTTATCATCATTATTATTTTAATACTAATATAGTTCTCTTTTAGTTTCAAAGACGTAACCATATACATGAAGAGAACAAATCAAAACGAAGAAATCATTTTCAAAGGTAAAAGGTGATGCAACTTGTTTACCAAATTCCTTTTCCTAATTGATTATACAACGTCATAAAATCTAATTTTCATCGTAATTAAGATGTTAAAAATAACACATATAATTAACTCTTAATTTTGCATTCCCTTGGCTATACATGTACATCTCCTATATATCAACTGAGAGCATTTCGACTGACTCCAAGCAAAATTTAGATTGATTACACCCAAAATCAGTCATTATTTAACACAAACATATATATTATTACGAAATGTGGATATTATCACTTGCATTAAACTTTACAAAATTTACAGTAATATTTAACTACACTAAACTAATGTTATTTATATAGAGCTAGAGTTAATCCAAGTGTGGGTATATAAATGAATATTCCACATGTTTTTCATACAAAATCCGATTTCACAACGTCATGTAATATATTTTGTAATGTTATGGATCTCGTACGTTTTTCTCTTAGAGAGTCGCACCAAACAATTCACATGCTAAAGATTACAAAAAATTATAAAATGAGGAAGAGATTTTTCTTAAGGCAGGTGAAAAAGGAGAATGAGGAAGAGATTTTTCTTGAGGTAGGTGAAAAAAGAGAATCACGAGTGAAAGCTAATTAAGGAGTAGCTTTCGGAATTAGGTATCTAGTTAGCTAGCTTTGAGATAATTCCTTTCCTCCACAATCCACAATCCACAATTCCACATCAACATTTCAAGGGGATTAACCTCGTCAAAATCATCAATTATATATTAATGACGATCAAATTAATTATTATCTAAATTGTCACCCAATAGTACACAAATATCTGTATAAATTCAACCATGTGTTACGAGAGGATTAGATTGAATTTGGTGATCAAATTAATGATGATCTTAGTTTGACTAGCTCTTAGCAGATTCCAAAGAAGTACATCAAAATCCACGAGCTCCTGCCATGGTTTCCACGTTGAATCCATGTAATTTTTATATCTCGTTAATGTTTCAAATGTTTAAATAATTGAATTGGACTTTTTTACCTACAATAATTTTTATATATGGAGATCTCTCTCGATATATTTCTATGGATGTATTACCAAAGTAGGTTATCTTTCGTTTCCTAATCGTGAGAAAAATTGTTTCCAACGCAAAAAATGAGACATATATTACATGTCAATTTTAGCCATCCACGTCAATATTAATCATTTTAGTTCGTTAAGTAAAACATTATTCGAGGGGCTTGAGTCCCATATTTGCCCTCATTAAATCGCAAAACATAAGGAGACTTGTCACCCAATCTAGTGGGAGTGTATTCCAATTCATACTTGTAGCGGTTGATCTCAATAGGTTTTGAAATAATATATTCCTGACCCGATTGACATCATACTTCAGAAAAAAAATAAAAATAAAAATAAAAAAAAACTATCATTATCCTGAATAAACAATATGGAGGTGCACTCTTAGTAAATAATTTAATTAGAGTATCCATGTCCAAAGAAATATTTTGGCCATCATGAAGAACCTGAACAAAACAAAAAATCCAAAATACAGCCTGGAAAGGTTGTTTAAATTGTTAATTATTGGTGACAATGAATATATAAATATATATATATATATATATAATATTTATTTATTTATTTATTTATTGCTAATGACATAATTTATACCAACTCATGTGAGAAAAGATTCAAGAAATCCTTTAGAAAAATCAATTCGACTTTGCTGTATAATAAGATAGAAAGCACTCGGGGCCCCGTTTGGTGCTCGGGATTGGATTGGACTATTTCATGGATTTGGATTGGATTAAGATGAGACTGGAATTATATGGGATGTAATGGGATTGGACTGAATTGGACTAAATTAATACTATACTGTGTTTGGAGAAAAATGGAATTTAACTAAAATAGTCTGATCATATATTTGGGTAAAGCATGAGATTGTACAAAATAAAAGTTTTATCTTAAAAAAAATTAAAAAAAACCAATCATTTCCACCCACTCCACCAACCCACATCCAATGTCAACGTCCATCTCTTCTTCTTCTTCTTCTCTGCTTTCTTTCTCTCTCTTTTTTCACACAACTCCAAATCTCCGATTAACAATTTTCATTCACAAATCCAACAATCAACTACATCTCCATCTTTATCTCTTCTCTTCTCTTTCTCTTTCTTTGTTACCTGGAGAAAATTTGAATTTTCCCCTTCTCTTTCCTCACATCTCTCTCTCATTTCTCTCATTTCTCTGTTACAAATATGGTGGAAAAAAATTTTAGATCGGTGAGAGGAGATCGCACCGATAGTGAGAGGTGAGAGGTGCGGCGGCCGACAGAAGATGGAGGCATGTGGACGTCTTCTGGTGGCCGCCGATGGAGGGAACAAACAATGAGAAATAGTCTCGTGATAAATATATGCGGGGTGAGTGTTGGGTTTATTTAGTCTCATGATCATGAGACTAAATTTGCCTTTAGGATTTGTAATCCTTTGTCCAAAACGATGCCAAACACCAGATTGAGAATAAAATAGTCCAATCCAGTACGCCAAACACGCCTTGAAGTTCAAAAGTACTTTCGAGTCTTTTTGAGGTCTTTATTTATTTGTAAATTTAAAAGTAAGAATATAAATATTTTTGAGTTTTTACAAGAGATAGGTTCTTTAATCTAATGGGTCATTGACTACTGCAAAACGTGATTTTGTGGTGAATAATATGTCTCAATTCCAGTTACTACCACGGCACTACCGTAGATGATTAATAAATAAATAAATATAAAAATATATAAAAATATATAAAAAATAAAAATAAAGGGTCATTGATGTGATGCCAAAAAAGGCTTGAGAATTTAGTCTTGAATGATGTAACTTCTTTTTCTCCTTATGAAAATTATTAATAATATGTTTCTTTCCATTTCAAAAAAATGCAAAGTTTCGAAACAACCCAATAAACATGTATATAAACAAGAACATGCAAAGTTTTTATTGTCTACTGAAATGCCAGTGGTGCTAAGTTGACTGGGTTCAATCACAATTCCACGAACTTGAACTTGAAGAGAATTAGATGTTGATACCAAATTAACACTCAGGAGAATGCCCAGCCAGAATCATCTGTCTCCCAGTACATTCAAATCAATATATCCTCTTTTGGTAATATATTCAAATGGTGTCAAATATTTCTCAATTCAGAAGCAAACTCTTTGTAAATTAATGACAATTTTGAATCAAATTTACTTGTTCAACTCACATATTTGAAGAATTGCTTCACAGCTTCATTGGAAGGGCTTTCTCCATTATCGCTTCTGGTGAAACGAATGTTAGCAATGAAACCAGTACCAAACCGTGACTTGCGGAGCCTACCCTTTGCCATGATTCCTATCTGGTCACCTAAAATATCAGCCTCTTCCATAGAGTGTGTCGTTAGGATTATGGCACGTCCTCTCTTCGCATTCTCTATAATGTCCCATACATGCCTTCTTGATATTGGATCAATACTAGTTGTCTGGAACAATCAACACAAAAAACTGAATAAAAGAACCCTTTTTAAGTGTAAATATATGTGATGGAAAGTACTTCAATATGAATACCAGTTCATCAAGAATGATCAACTTAGGATGACCAATGAGAGCTATCGTAACACTGAGGCGGCGTTTCATTCTTGCTCTCACTTTGACTGCTTCAGTGAGTCTCACCTCAGCTAATGAGTTCTCAGCAACCTGCATTTCAGTAGAAACATACGTGCCTTAACAAAAAGGAGTCATTCGGGTTCAAGTAAGCTTATAAGGTTTTCATTGAACATACCGATTTGATTGAAGCTGTGAGGAGGCCTTTAATAGAAGCAAAGAGGTGGAGGTGCTCTCGACCGAACAATTCATCCCAAAGGATATCGAACTAGAAGAATTCAAAAAGGTTAGTTTATGTGGCTAAAATTGTGCAAACACAAATGCCCAGGTATAGAGAGCAACATGTGGACAGACTCCTGTTATTCTTCGGATATTTGACAAGCCAGTGGAGCTTCAGATAGAATCTCCATAAACGAATGTTGTTGACACGACAATATATATGTTACTACACAGACACTCTTCTTGCCTACATTCAAATCCCTATGAAACTGTGACAACAGAAGAAAAGTAATTTACCATCTCCGGCAGTCACTAATTAAACAACTTATTGTTGTAATTTTTCCAGCTCTGTTGGGTCCAAGAAGACAAAATAACCGATCCTTGTCAACATTCATCCATAAGTCCTGAAAGTTAATCCGTAAAGCATCACTGTCTACTGATTAAAGAAATTTAGGCCATAGCTCAAGTTTATAATCATATATATATACATCACAATTGTCATTTTGTTCCTTACCTTAACAACATGAAAATGCGATGTTTTTTCACGTTTACAGCAACCCATCTTCCTTGTTCCAGGATGTCTTCACAAGGCCTCGAATCTGAACTGCAACATTAGATTCTACTATATCTCCCTTGGCTTGTTATTGTCTGGTCTAACATGCTCCAATGCTGGGACTGAATCAGTGCGGCAACAACCGCATTCTGTTAAGAGAAAGGACAAGAAAACATTACTTTCAAATGTTAGTCAACTATATAACTGGAAAGCACATTGTAATATTTCAAACTCGGTTACGTACCTTCCGCCTTGTTTCCAACTCTCCATGTCCAATACCCTGGCATTACACGGCAAAATATCGATTTTCAGACACCCGATGCATTTGGAGTTAGTTTATCAAAGTAAATAGCCAATATAAACTCTAGAACAAATGTAGCCATGAGCCAGTTGTAGACATCATTCTGTCACAAGAACATGAGAAAAACAGAAAAAGATAAAAATAAACTGGTGACTTCTCAATAGAAGGGTATAAAGTTAATTGAACCATAGTAGAGTTTTTTTCATTTTGAAAGTGTTGTTGTACATAAAATTGTCATCAAACAATCTGCATCATTCAACAGAACTTGTTACATACATGACTAAATGAAGAAAACTCAATACCTGCTGCAGTTTGAGTTCTTTTTCTGTGACTAATGATCTGGTTTGAAACACAAAACCAAAAATGTTGGTCTCATGCCTATATCCGCAAAACAAATTTTTTCTTTTTTGTGTAAACTTCTTCCCATGCTGGGTGTGCAAATTCCTTCAATCCCACAAACCAGATAAAATTTGGATCTGACCAGCAAAAATTACATCTTTTCATGTGTTTTAAAAACATATAAAATAAAATTGCTTAATAAAAACAAGCTTTCAAGACAAGATGATTGTCACTCAGTGCAAGCCCCATGCTTTCGAGAAAATCAAACAGCATATGTACCTCTAACAAGAGATCTAGCGATTTCACGCGCTGCAGCAATCTAAAGTGGGATTTGGAAATCAAATGTAGGATCTTCAGGGAGGTTGAGACGATGATTATCCAATTGAGTTTTAGTAGTACTAGTCTGTATGTCATAGCTTATCACACTAGCATTTCTTTCTTCAAAATGCAGAGCTCCTGGTGATGACAATGGATTCTTGATAAACCAATCATTCACCTCACCTTTTGTTTTGAAAGATTTAACCTGCACAACACAACAATGGACTCAATTTCAATTTTTTTCAAATGGGGTTTTGGTTTAGATCATAAAAATTGAAACTTTAAAGATTAGACCTCAAAGCATCCACATTGATGATCAAAAGGGATCCACTTTTATAAGACCCACTTTTTTTGGATCCAATACTTGCTACAATAGTGAGAAAATGGACCTAAGAAAAGGGATTTATTTGTGGATTCCACTCAACAAGAGCCAAATTGGGTTCCAAATTTAGAATCCAATTTAGGTCTTGCCCAATGATTATGTTGGGTTCCCAACACCTCCCAATCATTGGATTTGAGTTGGGCTTATAAATATATATATAATTTAAATTTAAATATATAATTATTAATTTCAATAATTATATATATAACAAAAAAATATAAATAAATTTAATATATATATTTTAATTATTATAACTTAAATATATTATTATTAATTTCAATAACTGTATATATAATGAAAAAATATAAATAATTTTAATTTCAATTATAAATTCGTTGGAACCGGAACTAAAGCTTCGGAACCGACGAAACTGTTGGAACTGGAACTGAAACTGAACCGTCGAAAACCGAATCAGAACTGAAACCGAACCGTCGAAAACTAATCGGAACCAAACCTTCAAAACCGGAATCAGAACCAAAACCGAACCTTAAAAAATGGTATCGAAACTTGTTTTGAAGGTTTGGAACTAAAACTGGAACCGAACAGAACCGAAACAGACACCATGTCTAATCGTATACAATATTTTGTTTTAAATATTTATTTTTATTGTTGATGTAATTCGGTTGTGATAATTTTAAATTAATAAAAAAAATTATTTTTAATTAATTATAATTAGTTAAATAATTATCGATAGTGTTGATATTTAAAATATATTATATAATTTATTTATTAATATATATATATATATATATTATTTTAAAGAAGAATAATGATTGTGTGGAAAAAAGTTTAAAAAAATGGATCCACTTTCTCTTTTTCATTTTAGCCACATTGTGGGGAAAAGAGACTCAAATGGGAAGACCCATTCTTTAAAAAGAAAACCCATTTTTGATGATGTGACAATAAATGGGTCTTACCAATGTGGATGCTCTTGGGTGGAGGAATCTTTCTTCTAGGATTGTTGTTCATTATCTCATCAACGATCTTTCACCGAAGGTCCACAGGAAGTCAAAGCAAGGTTTCTTGGCAAATTTTATTTTTGAACTTTTACGGAGGAATTTGGACCATAGATTTAAGAGAAAATCTACGGTTGCCAAGAGGCGTGAAGCGGATCGCGATCTACGTGCTTTGTAAATGGACAAGTGATAATGAAATTTTAGCTTTGGAGTAATTGCACGAACACCCCTGAAATTAAGTCTAATTGTACGTATATATAACTTTTGTTTAAAATTACACTAACGTCAACTACCGTTAGTGTTCAACCGTTAAAAGTAAACAACTGAGGGGTAAAAACGTCTTTTTATCTATTAATGTAATACATTTATTATATAATACTTAATTAATTAATTTAAAACAATTCAAAAAAATTAATTAATTAATTTTTAAAAATGGATGGAAGGAGATCTTCTCTGTCCATCATACAATCTACACCATTAAAAAATAATTATTAAAAAACAAAATATTTAAAATAAAATATAAAACAGTCCTAGATACATTTTAAACATATATTTTTAATTAAAATAAAAAACTTAATCTGAAATTGATAAAGATCCGGAAAGATCCAAATCCGAATCTCTTCATAAATTAATTTTTAAACATAATTAAAAAAAATAATTAAAAAAAAAAAAAAAAAGGGCTTGAGATCCAAAATACACTTGTCAAAAATAGTGGAAGGAAAAGAGAAAAGAGTATTCTTAAAATTTTACGAACGCTAATTTAATCTAACAAGGTCCGATTTGCAACACTTCCCTTCTACATTGGCGAGTAGGAACAGGAGAAGTTATCATTATACGAATTCTTTCATTTCAAGAGATTAACGGCCATTAATTGAAATACAGACTCTCGTAGGAGGAAAATGATACTTTCCCAAAAAACAAACAAACGGATAAAAACTAATATTTAGTCAAAAGTTAAGGACTAAATTATAATTATACCTTTGTAAGCCTATAAGTACTTGCGCTTCTGTCGGAAGACTTTAAACTACTTAGGTTTTGTATACTAGGTTATTTATTTCTCCTCTTTCGGTTTGCGATTTTCAAATGCATGGCAATCTGGTATAGAATCGATATCTTGGAGGAAATTGCTAGGCAAATAAAGTTACCGGAAGACTTTGTTGTATTCAGCGGTGTTTGTAGGTTATGGCGATCCGCTGCCTCGAAGAAAAATTCCAGATTGAGAGCTAGTGTGGTTCCATGGCTGATGCTACCACCCAAAGAAAAAGGGAGCGATGTTCGCAGTTTCTTTAGCCTATCAAAAGGTATTTCTCGTCAAATAAATTTACCAGATGCTAATTTGAATAAGTGTTTTTCTTCAAAAGGTTGGCTTATGGTGATTTATAAAGATTGGAGCTTGTATCTTTTACATCCCTTTTCAAGTCTTCGTATTGAACTCCCACACATCAAGACTTTTCATAATTGGAAAGCTCTTTCTACATTTGATAATGCGTTTTTTTTATCAGTAAATGTGTTTTATCAACCAGTCCATCTTTAGAATCAGAAGATTATACATTGGTGGTTATTTATGGGGGTCTTAGAAAATTGGCATATTTTAGACCAGGTTTTAAAACTTGGATCACAATAGATTCATGCCAACTTAACTATTGTGATGTAATTTATTACCAAGGGCAGTTTTATGCCATAGACGTCAGGGGTGGAATAACAGCTATTGATATCAAGAGCGATAACACGGTTGTGGCTAAGAGAGTAGTAGCCGATTTGCCGCTTGAGCTTGTTCCTCTGGAATTTTGGACGAAATTTTATTTAGTAGAATCAGCTGGAAAAATTTTGGCGGTTGCACGAAAGTTAACTGAAGTTACTCAAACATATGCGAATTATGGAACTACTGGATTTCGTGTTGTTGAATTAGATTTGAGCAGGAATGAGAATGAATGGTCACCAGTCAAGAATTTGGGTAACATAGCACTATTTGTGGGAGACAATTCTTCTTTATCGGTTCAAGTGTTTGATAATTCTAATTTCAAACCGAATTGTATATACTTCACCGATGATTGGCAAGAACTTTATTTTTGCAGTAGATCTCCGGAAGGCGTTGGAAGGGATATGGGAATTTATAACCTACAAGATGGAAGCATTGAACACATTGAGACACATTTTATGTGTAGGTGCAAGTGCAGTTTATATCACCCCTTTAATCCACCTATGTGGGTTGAAGAGAGCTTTCAATAGTCTGTTTTGTTTTGTTTTGAATTTGAAAGGATTTGGTTTTTCTAATTTGTCATATGTTAATGACTAGTTCTCAACTCTTGCTGTCCTTGTTTATGGCATCTAATAATCAGTTTCAGATTACTTTTTCTTGATACAGTAGTTGTTAACATGTGTGATGTTGTGTTGTTAATTTCTGGATCAATTGCAGCATGATTCTTGAACCTGTTTTAATATAGCTTTTCTTTTTTTCATGTTAATGGAAAATTCATAATACATTATTCATTTAGAACAAAAATATAAATATAAACAGTTTATATATAGTAATTTTATCAGAAAAGCAAAACAGGTTGATACGATGATTATCCAATTGAGTTTGAGTAGTACTGGCCTATCACACTAGCATTTCTTTCTTCAAAATGCTGAGCTCCTGGGGACGACAATGGATTCTTGATAAACCAATTATTCACCTCACCTTTTGTTTTGAAAGATTTAACCTGCACAACAAAACAATGGACTCAATTTCAATTTTTTTCAAATGGGGTTTTGGTTTAGATCATAAAAATTGAAACTTTAAAGATCAGACCTTATGTGGATGAATCTTTCTTCCAGGTTGTTGTTCATTATCCCATCAACGATCTTTCGGATTCTCATCTGGTTCCTGCCGTTGCCGGCGGTCCACTGGAAGTCAAAGCATGGTTTCTTGGCAAATTTTATTTTTGAACTTTTACGGTGGAATTTGGACCGTAGATTTTAGAGAAAATCTACGGTTGCCAAGAGGCGTGACGCAGATCTTCTCCATAATTTATTAAATTTAAGATCCGTAATTTATTAAATTTAGAGAAAATCTAAGGTAGATTTTATATAAATTTATTATATAATACTTAATTAATTAATTTAAAACAATTCAAAAAAATTAATTAATTAAGTTTTAAAAATGGATGGAGGGAGATCTTCTCCATCCATCATACAATCTACACCATTAAAAAATAATTATTAAAAAACAAAATATTTATAAATAAATAAAAAAACTGTCCTAGATGCTTTTTAAACATATTTTTTTTAAAATTAAAATATCTAGATCTGGAAAGATCCAGATCCAAATCTCTTTCTAAATTAATTTTTGAACATAATTTTTTTTTTATAAAAAAAAAAAAAATTAAAGCTTGGGATCCAAAATACCCTTGTCAAAAATAGTGGAAGGAAAAGAGAAAAGAATATCCTTAAAATTTTACGAACGCTTCTAACAAGGTGTGAGTTGCAACACTTCCCTTTAGGGATGGCAACAGGATGGGTCGGCGTCGGGGAATGCAAAACCATCCCCATTCCCGCCCCCCAAAACCATCCATATCCCCGCATTAAGAGAATCGTGGCCAGGGGCGGGGATTCTCCGTTGGAGGGGCATTCTCCATCCCGCCCCATTCACCGTTTAATATAATTATACTATTTAAAAATTACAACTTAAAACAAAGAAAAAATTATAAATTCATATTTAGTATAAAATCAAAGATTCTAAAAATAAAAAATAAATAAAAATAAAAATAAAACTTCTAAAGTTTAGTTAAAAAATATATATTTATGTTAAAAAAAAAATTTTTGAAACATTAATGGAAAATCTTATTACATACATTTATACTATAATAGAAATATTACTGGTTTTACAAAGTCTTGGATGCATGCATAAATAAAGAGGAATTCTAGACGATCGTCAATATACGATTAGAAACAGCATAATAAACACCAATAAGACAATGAATATGCAGTCTAATCTAAACACTTTGCAAAAGAATAACACTTCCAAATCATATGATGATATCAACAACACATTTTATTTCTTTAATTTTGTAGTTCCACTAGAACTGAAAAATTAATGTTAAATGATTTAAAAAAATCTGAATATTATATATTATATTATAAATATATTTATATATATATAATATCAGGGCGGGGAGTGCTTCCCCCGTCCCCGTCCCCGTCCCCTTCCCCGCCCCACTTTACCTTCGGGGACAAGACTTTGTCCCCATCCCCGTCCCTGAATATTATCCCCCATCCCCACCCCGTTCGGGGCAGAGCCCCACAGGGCCCCGGCCCCACGAGGAATATTGCCATCTCTACTTCCCTTCCACATTGGTGAGCAGGAACAAGAGAAGTTATCATTATACAAATTCTTTCATTTCAAAAGATTATTGATTCCCGGCCATTAATTGAACAATAATGCTAAACATCTCATCTACAATCCCACTATTTCCATCCCGACATATGTGGTAGTTGAGGTGTCACTTGGTGAGTTGATACACATTAATTTATGTTTATCTCTCTTACCTATGTATTTACTCACCAATTAATGTTTGTCTACTCACCAAGTGATACTTCAGCTGTCATATGTGTTGGAATGAAAATTGTGGAATTGTAGGTGAGATGTGTAGCGTTACTGTTAATTGAAATATAGACCCCATAGGAGGAAAATGATACTTTCCCTAAAAACATATGAACGGTTAAAAAGTAATATTTAGTCAAAAGTTAAGGACCAAATCATAATTATACCTTTGTAAGCCTATAAGTACTTGCGCTTCTGTCAGAAGACTTAATACTACTTAGGTTATTTATTTCTCCTCTTTCAGTTTGCGATTTTCAGAGGCATGACAATCTGGTATAGAATCGATATCTTGGAGGAAATTGCTAGACAAATAAAGTTACCGGAAGACTTTGTTGTATTCAGCGGTGTTTGTAGGTTATGGCGATCCGCTGCCTCGAAGAAAAATTTCAGATTCCTAGTGTGGTTCCATGGCTGATGCTACCACCCAAAGAAAAAGAATTCGCAGTTTCTTTAGTCTCTCAAAAGGCATGTCTCGTCAGATTAATTTACCAGATGCTAAGTGCAATTGTGGGATACAGGTTCCACCCAACTTCTCAAGAACTCATTGGTCACTATATGAGGAAGAAGTATCTTGACCCTGATTGTTCTATCCAGAAAATCAAAGATTTTGAGCTGGTTGCAGGCCGCCGTGACTGTTGCTGCTCAAACAATAGGCACGCATGCCGCCGCTGTCCTAGCGGCTGCTCAGGCTGTCGTTGCCCTAGCCACCGGAGCTCAGTCAGCCGGGGCTGTGAGGTTTCCTAAATGTTGCCGGAGCTGTTTTTCTCTCTCCGCGTGCTGGTGCCGGCCGCTGCCGGAGCTTTGTGTGAGAGCATTTTGTTAGCCAGCTCTCCAACGCCTATATTCTCTTCTGTTGCCTTTGAGCATTTTGAGCATTTTATGAAGAATTACGATTTCTCAATTTCGACTCTCTATCTCTATGTTTTATGCAATTTGGTTTTATGTTTTTAACAAACCAATAGAGTTTGTTTGTTCAATTTTCACTTTAATAACCAAGACTATATATATCAGTCTCTATTACCAACTCATAATCTCAACTGATCTTGTTGACTTCAAAGTAGAACAAATTTCTTGTGGATTTTGTTTCAGTTAGTACCGTAAAACTCTCTTTCTCGTACACTTGCACACACGAACACCATATGTTAGATAAAATCCCACAGTTAATGTCCCTTGCAAATTTTACAGTTACTCTCCAGAAATGAGTTTGAAGAAATTTTCATGGGTGGTGGTCTTGCATTACTTGGTTCTTACACTTGTATTCTTCTTAAAAATTCATGGTGGTTCAGAGGCACTGAGGTAGTATCTGTAAAGTTCTTGAAGTCTTCTCATTAAATTTCTCGGCCACACTTTTGTTTTCAAGTTCTATTGGGTGGAAATGGCACCTGCAGAGACTGCAGCTTTACAATTGTTCTTTGGTTTTTCTTCTTAATGGGCTTGTTTCTTGTTTTCAATTTTTTTAATTGAATTGAAAGTTCAATTATTTATATACAAATACATGTTACTTTTACTTTTAAACCATACATTTGAACTCTGCAGCAATGGATCTACAGGAGTTGGCTGTTCTAGCTATAACTGGATTGTTGGTTGGTTAAAGTCCCTTTACTTCAATTACATAGTGCAAAAATATATATCATGTTTGTGTTGATGGATGTTGTCTACTTTTTTGAGAAAAATGGAGAAATAAGTAGAAACACAAAGCTTGTAACATCTCAAGAAGTGGCCTTTACAGATTGAGTTTCGTGGGAAAACTGATTATGCTTCTAAAAATTGCAATTACACTGGCTTCGATTTTTCGTCCAATCCTTGATTAATGTTCAGTTCTATTGCATTTTGGAGATACAGTCCCACCTACAGCATATGTAACAAATGAGCTAAATGTATCTGTAAATATTTCTTTCACTGAACCTTGTACAGGTGGAGGAGGTTTTGGATGTTCTTCTGTGAATGCTTGCAATGTGAGTAGGTGGCCAACAAAATATGTCAAAGTTTAGCACTTGTTAGATTTTATGTCAAAACTGTGTGTGTTTGTAATACTCAGTTGTTTAGGATATTTCTATTGATTCGACTTCGTTTACGACCAACCCGTTCAAGGGACTCGTGCTTTGAAGACCTATGTGAGTTGGCAAATATATTTATATTTATATAAAAATAAACAGACAAAACAATAACTCTATTATAAATCATTGTTTGCATATAAACAGTATTATATGGTGTTGTACTTGTAAAACCTTTTCTTTATTAAGCAAGTATTGTGAGGCTATTCTTGTTAGCAAATAAAAAAATTCATTTAAAACTCAAAGTAATTTTAGGGAGAAGAAATATTAGATTATTAATGTAATTTTTAATCTCCATAATTTCATCTAAATATGGTAATAAAATGGAATTTTATATTGGAGCTTCAATCAATAAAGAATCTAAAATCTGTATTATACCATGACTTATTTATATATATATATATATATATATAGTGAGTCTCTCATAAAGGATCCCTTATTTTAATTTCGGTAAGGACCATCATGAAATCATATCAATTCGAATGAATTTTGATCTGAATTTTTGTGTGGATGATAAGTTTATTGAAATCTACCTATGAATAAAATTTAAGAAATTTTCAAGCACTAAAACTATTTTTCCTGAATTTCCTATATTTCGCCTATTTTTCCAATGTCTTCATATTTAAAAAAATCGGTAAAAATAGTTTGAGTAATTGAAAATTTTTTAAATTTTAATCATCAGTAGATTTGAATGAACTTATTATCCACAAAAAAAAAAAAATCAAATCAAAATTTATTCAAATCGATGTGATTTTATGGCGGTCCTTACCGAAATTAAAATAAGGGATCCCTTATGAGAGACTTACTATTTATATATATAGTGGTTCTATCATAAGGGATTCTTTATTTTATTTTCGGTAAGGATCTTGATGAAATTATGTCGATTTCTATGAATTTTGATCTGAATTTGTTTATAGATTATAAGTTCAATGAAATCTACCCAACAGTAAAATTTAAGAATTTTTCAAGCACTACAACTATTTATCCTGATTTTGTTAAATATGAAGGTATTGGAAAATGGACAAAATATAACTTAAATAAGGGTCAGGTTATATTAACTTAAATTTCTAACTTCAATATATCAAACACCCTTTTACTCATGTGCTCTTTAATTCAATAGTTAAGATATTGAAGTCAAACAATTGAATTAAAAATTTGAGTGTGTTTTTTTTTTTTTTTTGCTCCACGAGAAATTTGAGTTGATATAAACTAACTCTCTCTAAATATATATATATATATATATATATATATAATATTGAAATTCTGCACTTTCTACTGCATTTTATGATTTTACAAAGAACACTTCTCACCGCATTTTATGAATTTACAAACAAATGTAGGACGATTTCTTGTCAAATACAATTACTACATATTATATTATTCTTTCTTTCTTTTTTTCTATGACTTGTTATCATAATCCAAATGTTGACATAAATTAACAGTCTAACACTAAAATAGGAACTCAAAGTTCACACTTCACACACTAATCAGTAATATTGTTTAAATAAATACATTAGGTATTGTTTTCGATTTTTATTTTATTTTCAAAATAATGTAACTAAAATAAAATAAAAATTAATTAATAAGAAAATTAGTTTAATTTATTTTTGAACTATTACAACGACGGTCCTACACTTTATGATATTTATATCTTTGAAAACGAAAAAGAAAAAGAAAAAAAGTCCAATAATTTGATTTGATTTGATTTGGTCATCAACTGTTTTGTTATAGAAAACACTTCAAGTATTTTGCTAGTCCAAGAGAAATATATTATTTATATATATATGGGTGGTCAAATATTTTCAAAGTAGCTGGTTCATGATGGATGGTGTTTGTATTGTAGTATTGTACTTGTTGATGGACAAAGATTTTCACATATGGGGTGGTTGGTACTTCTTTTGTATTCTTGTGAAAGGGTAATTCTGTTATGTACTTCATAAAATATTGAATCGATACATGCCAAGCAATTATGTGAAAGGCTAGCTCTCTACACATGTACTTCCTGAATCATAAATATTGTTATGCAAATTAACTAATGGTTACAATTATTATCATAAACATAATTTATTAATACTTTTAATATTTCAAACTAAAAAGGGTACTACCAATACCATGGTGTTTCAAAGAATAATGTTTGGGTACTGACCGGTCAATCTCTAAAATACAGACTCACCAATGGGAGTCATGGTGTTTCAAAGAATAATATTTGGATACTGATCAGTTAATATCCAAAATACTGACTCTATCAATGGGAGTGTAGCACGTGACCCAATTTGTAAGATAAATGTAAAAAGTAAAATAAAAAAGACCACGTACTTCACTCCCATTAATGGGATCAGTATTTTAGATATTGATCTATCAGAACAGTACCCAAGTATTATTCAGTTTCAAATGGGATTCAATTAATTAAAGTACAATCATTTCCTATAACTTATTACTTAAATATCATCCCTCTCTTCAATTACATTTGTACTCATGTACGGAAACCTGACTTAAGGCCGTGTTTGGTGTAAAGTTGTTAATAAGCTTCCACATTTAAGTTTCCAAAGCTGGCAATAAGTTTGGTGTAAAGGCCGTGTGTTGTTGTGATCTTATTTTCAAGGTTTTCGTTTTTTGAATTCAAAGATTTTGATTCTGGTTTATGATTTTCTCACATCATCAATATCTTTTGTACATTTTCAAAAAACTTCGTATTTACATTGAAGACCCTCAGAATCAAAGTTTTTACACTAAAACCCGGATTTTTACCCTTATAAATCTTTTAATAATATTTATTTTAATTTTTTTTTTATAATAAATCGGAGATGTGTCAAAATTTGCCTAATTATTATTTTTTGTTTTTTTATACTATTTATTCATCTATCTAGATCAAGTATCTTTGTTTGAAAATTTTTGCCATCGGTAAGATTCAAATCATTGACTTGGAAATCATTTACCCAAACCTAAACTCAAACTCATCCATCCATCAGCTGAGAAATCTACCTAAATAATTAATAGTTATGACAAATAAATAACTTATTGTACATTATTTTCTAACAAAGCAGTTGATGTGTATTATTTTTTAAAGTTGAGCTTTTTTATGAAAAGCTTTTCAATTAAAATGGCTTTTCACATGATTAATATTCAATTACAAACGAAGAATAAAAGAATCTCGTTATTTTAATTAAATTATAAACATGTTTAGTATAATAAATAAAAGAAGAAGATTATTATTTTAACTTGTAACGCACTTTATTATGACTTGATTGGAAATTGCATCGTGACAGTAAATTATCATTTTCATACATTAATTTATCTACATGCAACTAATCTATATGAAGACAAAACAATTAATAATAATAATAATAATAATAATAATAATAATAATGAAAATTGAGAAAAGTAAAGCAAGGATTGGAATTGTAGACAAACAATCACTGCCCATCTCTTTTTCTCTCTTCATTTTTTCGGTAACATTCTTATGATCTTGTTTTTTTTTTTTTTTTTTTTGAAAATCCATTAAGCCTATCTGGCCATTATAGGCCCAATTGGACCAAACCGATCAAATCCGGTTCGGTTTGTTAAACCGATTTTAATTTTAGAAAACCGGAATATTTTCGGTTCAGTTCAGTACTTCGGTTTTACCCAAACCCGAACCCGAACCGAAGTTTGCCCGCCGCTTGTTCATATTATCTACATCGTTTTGGCGTCATTCGGTGTTTTTCAAGAGAGCAGAGCAAATGGCAACTATGGGCTTTGGGATGCGCGAAAACCACTTCTGATTTCGCTTGACATCATCGTCGTTATCATCTCCAGTAAGCAGCTCTACTACTACTACTACTACTACTTTCGACCTCTATTTTTATAACTGATTGTCGTTCTTATTATTTTTATTTTTATTATTTTCGAAATTCGTTTTAGGATTTCGAGTACTATGGCGACTGTATCTCCGGCTCCTCCAAATCCGACGGCTGAGGATCCTCCTACCTCAGGTTTTCATTTGATTTCGTCTATGGTTAATCTTTTACTGTTTTTTTTTTTTCGAAATTGAAGGAGAAAGAAATTAACTTGGTGAGAGATTTTTTTTTTTTTTTTCTCCAGCCAAATTGCGTGGTGTAAGGCTGTTTGTATTGTATACTATAGTAGATGAATTTGTTACTTGATGTTGTTGGAATCTCACAACTCTGATGTTGAAGCTAATACTTTGTTTACTTATTTGACTAGAATGTTATAGTATTTACAAAAAGACTAGGAAATTGTAGAGAATATTGATGTTTGTTTAATTGATGTTAGGTAATCCCTGTTGGGGTGATTTGTTAATTTCGGTCATAGGAAACGTAGAAGAAAAATTGGGTATAATCAAGCGAAAATTCTTAGTTCAAGAGGGTTAGTATCTGCAATCTGCATATAACTATATAAGAGAAAATAGTGGTTTGTTTAAAGTTCCTTTAAGGAATGAAATAATCAACTATGTTACTCTAAATCTCTGTCAATACCCAATATAAAACATTATAGCATCTGCTTAGCGTGAATAGAATGACACCTTTGCATGAGGATTTTGTTCAAAAAGAGCTTCGAAAGTTTGTTATTTTGGCCGGTTACCGGTCGATTGATTTTTTTGGAAAGTATAAACAATGCTCCTCTATTTTTGTCTTCTAAATTTCAGCTACAGAGATTGTACAACCCAAAAATGAGGTGCAGCAAGATTCCCAGGCAGAGGCTCCTAAACCAATTTCTGAACCATCGGTGTTTAAGAACTCGGAACCAATGCGAGAGGATCAAGTGCAAAATGCTGTTAAATTTCTTTCTCACCCCAAAGTTAGGGGTTCTCCAGTCATGTATAGAAGATCTTTCCTTGAGAAGAAGGGTCTTACAAAGGAGGAGATAGATGAGGCTTTTCGACGTGTGCCTGTAAGCAAAGTGATTCGTATAGATTAACACTCAGTCACTCACAATGGCACTGTATTGTTTCATGAAGCAGACACCTGTTCTCTGTTTGTTAATATTTATTTGTTTTCCTGCCTTATATTTTCAGGATCCATCTCCAAGTGCACAAGCAACTAGTACTACTCAAGGTAAATGCATTTTAGTAATAAAGTAGGAGTTATCTCTTCCCAGCTGGTGCAGTTCTTGAGTTTGACCAAACTCTTCTGAAGTATGTATCACTGATGCTATTTTATTGTCTATTGTAATGAAAAACAGATGGGCAGGTGAAACCATCGTCAAACATTCAGCCACAGGCCCCAACACAAGCTCTGCAAACTGCAGCAGCTGCGCCTACTGGTGCCATTTCACCAGGTGGGTCCTTAATGCTCTCCCGGTTTCACTGGTACCATGCTGTTTTTGCTGTAGGATTGTTAGCCGTATCGGGTGCTGGAACCGCTGTTTTAATTAAGGTAACAACACATTGCCTCTTCTTAGCTTTCTGAAAATTTGGCAGTCGAACATGTTGATGTGAGACCTTCATAATTCTATTCCCGTCACTGACATTATATATTTCACTTGTGGGCATCTTTTGCCCAACTTCATATATACACTAGATTCTTATTGCTTAATATTCTTAAGCTTATCAGACAATCCGTTAACATATTTATTGTTTTAGAATTCTTTTGTCCCGAGGTTGAAGTCTTGGATACGTAAAGTTGTATTAGAAGATGAAAATGACATTGTGAAGAAAACTGATGCAAAACCAAGCTTGGCAGAAGAAGCAGCAGCAGCTGCAAAAGCAGCGGCAGCGGCAGCTGCTGATGTGGCAAAGGCAAGCCAGGAAATGTTGAATTCAAAAAATAATGGTGGGATTCTAATTGAATTCAAGTTTATTTATTTATCTAACATTTTTCTTGACTTGTCTTCTTCTTTTGCTGCTTGTTGTTCACTTGTTCGCTAATGAGAAATAACCTTTGTATTCTGCAACTTATTTCATTTTTCAGAGAAGAGATATTTTGAAGAATTTATGAGTTTATTAGATATGCAAGTTCAGGAAATGAAGTCTATGAATAATGCCATACGGAAGTTGGAAGGTAAATTATATATTCTTTCTGATCAAGCTTGCGTATGATAAAATTGTTCAGCACTTTCGTTCTTGGGTTGTCCACCACTGCCCAGATCTATATAGCACTTGTTACTGCCACTGTTATTTTGCTTTGTTGAGGATAATTATAATTACCGTAAGCATGCATAATGAAGAATTATCCAACTAGCTTAGCTTAAAAATACATATGAGTGGAGTTTTATCCCTTTCGATAGTTAGCTCCTCAAAGATCATGACAAAAAGAGTTGCCAAGCAATTGTTTTATCTGGGGAGAGGGAGTGTAGATTCCAGAAAGTAAATCTATCACAGCAAATATGGAATATATTTAATTATTGGGGTGCTCTTTGAAAATTAGTACCTGTCTATATTATTGAATATCCTTCTTTTCTGTATAATTATCAGGACAATCTAATTATTTTGGGAAAGCCTCTATTGCCAATCAAGAAGATCATAGGATCTCGATGACAAATGTAAAGGTGAGCTGAAAATAAGTGGTAGACTGAGAATGCTAAGTTGTGATTCAAAATTTAGTTATCTATGTTGAGTTGACACTAATATAAAATGCCTTTGCTCAGCAACAATACGCAAATGGCAAGGTGGACTTTGACTCAAGATCAGGTTGCTGAATTTACATTGTTTACTATTTTCAATGGTTTCATAGTTTTTTACATCTAGTAACTTAAATTTTCTGTACAGTGAGATCTTCCTCACCACCTGCACCCGTGGAACCCTCTGTTGCACCTCACCCAAAGTCATATATGGATGTAAGCACTTTTACTGAACCTTTATTTTTCTCAAAACTCATTAAACAATCCTACTGTTTCAGCTGAAATTTATTTAGCATATTTCCTATGGTGGATCATAAGCCTTTTCATTTTTTATTTTTTTTATTTTTTATTTTTATTTTTTTATTTTTTATTTTTTTTATTTTTAAATAAGGAACCTTTTTCATACTTGATGAACAATGAATCTTAGAAAATATTATCACCGATTTACAATGCTTTTCCTTGGCGAGCATTTGAAAGAATTCTGCTTTTTGATTTTTGTATCGTGTTGCAGATAATGGCAATGGTCCAGAGAGGAGAAAAACCTTCCAACATTAGGGTAATTGATACTACTTACAATGTTGAGATTGACTTGTTTGTTGGCCAGTACTGATTCTGTCATTCTGGATCCATATGCAGGACATCAATGATCAACCTCCCAACCCTAACCAGAATTTATCAAGTTCGCGCTTAGCACCAAGATCTAAGGTGTGTTTTTCTCATTAGATTCATGGATTATGGACACCTCTTTGAATGTGTTGGCTGTCTGAGCTGTGAGCAATAGGATTTCACAATTGCATATTATATGATTTTGGAAGAATTAGGTCCACTCATATAGATAGAGACCGTATTTCTGACGTTGTACAATCAATTATAAATATCTGCATTGCTATATCTGGCTGCATGATAGTGAAAAAGTACTCTGAACTATTTCATAACTTGATTTTTGCACTGTTTAAAAAAAACACTAATCTGTTAAACCATGTTTTCCACATAATTGGTCCAAAAAGGCCTCTGATTTGAAACAAGCTTTCTGAAATATGACCTTCACAAATAGGTAAACAAAGAAAAACGATCAATCTAAAATTTCTGAACATGTTTATTTAATCGCATTAAATTATATGGCTTGATATAAAGAATCTTTTAAGTCCCTTGAATTCACTCCCAACTTAGTAGTACCTTTTCTCCTCCTGAGTAGCCTTGGGAGTTTGGTCAGGCCCAAAATGGTTCGAGCCATGTACTTCAATCTGAAGTAGGTGCAGAAGGTTTAAATTACATGGTACAAGATGATGGGCAGAACCATCAATTAGACAATGAGAATTCAGTGCCTTGGTGGCAGCGGAAGAATGTTAGGATCTCAGAAGTTGAAAATGAAGATGAACTAAAGTCCGGACCTAATGGTGCAAAAACCCACGAACTACCAGTTAGGCGGACATGGGTTCCACCCCAGCCACCTCCTGTTGCAATGGCAGAAGCAGCCGAAGCCATCCGACGGCCGAAACCATCAGTTCAGAATGAACAGTTGGCTGGAGATCAGTCAGTTTCTCTTCCTTCAGATGTAACTGATGAGTTGCAGAGGATCACAAAATTATCTGAAACAGGAAGCGCAGAAGAGATTAATGGCGGGAGCTCAGTGCTGAACTCAAGTGAGATACAAGAAGAAAAAGAACAGTTCTCTGAAGCAAACTGAAAGGAGATTGCTTTATGTGATATTGTGATCAACATGAACTAAGGTACTCGAATATTTATTTTGGAGAATGATAATAATTTTTCTAGAATATTTTGGATCGACAAGTAGATACTTTGATCCCAAACCAAGATCCGTACTTAAACCGAGAAATAATACTCTTAATGTTGTTTATTTTACGTGATAGAATAAAGTTTTAAGTAGATACGAACTGTTTGTACATGAACTAGTATATATTATGCCAAGTCCTTGAAGTGTGCAGTGGAAGCCTATGATAACTAGTTGTGAATAAGTATCAGTTATCAGTTCAGTTCTGATCATCCGAGGATGAAATGATGATTTACAGAAATATTCATATGTAAAAGTATCTAAAATTAGGTTTGATTCATTCATGCCTTTCGTGTATGCACAATCCACGTTTGTCTGACTTTGTAATCTCAAGTGTAGAATTTAGATGATGGTGACATGGTGTTCTTTATTGATTTGAAAGCTTGGTTCATTGAATAAGGATTTTGTTGTCCAGACACGTTTTTTTATGAACATCTTAAGAGATGTTCAAGCGGCAAGTCCGATTGGACATAAATGGGCAATCTTCGGCTATTGAAAGAGCGGTAACTTGAACTTGAAATATTATCGGATTAAAACAGTGTTTCTTTATTAACAACTCGAATTTCAAACATTATCGGATTTGGGAGAATGCAATTTGATTTCTACTATTAAGATGATGAGTAATTCTACGTACCAATAGGGTCGTGGCATCAAGTAATAAACGCGTGGGTCCTGTATATTTTTTAATTTTTTTCCACTACCGGTTTTGGCGGTGCCGGGCCTGCGGTTATATATATATATTTACTCTAAGATGATTGATTCCATGAGTTTCACGTTGGAAAGTGGATCTCGCCAATCACGTGAGAGAGAGATGACCACTGACACTGACCACGTCTTCCTTTCAAATTTCTCTGCTATTCTTGTCTGTTATCACCATTTTTTTCTTGTTTCTATGTATATGGTGAAACACAATTCTAAAAAGTAATGTTTTCCTTTGAAAAAAAAATAATAATAATAATAATAATGTTTTAATATATTTCTTTTATTAACTTTTTGCATCTTTAATATATTTAAACACATCAAGAGGATTCATATAATAATTATTATTATCATATGAAATTATAGAGTGAGGGTGGTCCCTCTACTAAATGTCGTTATCACATTTAAGTAAAAAACTTAGATAATATATGATATGGTTTGTAATTGTGGGAATTGGGATTTTGGAGACAAGGACAAATGAGTTCCTCTGCAGTCCTGCATAAAAAGGCCAACCTTTAGAAATAAGGATCTTGTTTGATTTCGATTGTCCAAGATACCTCTGACTTCCATTTACACTACTGCTTTTACTTCGATTTTCACTTTCCATGCAAAAATCATAACACTGCTTTATTTCCCCAAAATAAAAAAATAAAAAGACAAATTGTTAATAATATGAAAGCATCTCTATCAACACAAATTGTTATCAAAACCAAAAAAACCTGTTTCTATCTTTTGAAAATTGATTTGTTTCTTCTTCAATTTAAAAATAGATGATATTTGGAGCCATTGAGATGGAATCATTATGAAGTTAACACTCGTTTATTCTAAATCAACCAATCAATAATCAATAATCAATTAATTCCAATAAAATTTTGCTTTTTAGTGATAAAATATTGAAACGGTTAATTGTCATTAAGTTTATCTACGGTGACAAAATATTTAAACTAAAAATCATGGTTTGTAACAATTATAAATAATTAAAAAACCTTTTAAAAAAATACCAAAAAAAGGAACCAGTTTTATTTACCATTTTAGACTCCGGAGACATAGCTTGCGTGTATATAGACGGACCACCGGTAACAAAAAATACCTTCAAAAAATTACCTTATCGAGAAAAGCGAATAAGTATATACCGTTAAAAAGATATATATATATATATATTAAAAAAATTCCACTTGGGGCGTGAAGTTCAACATGTTTGCAGTCTACTACTTATAAGAAGCCAATGCAATGAAATGAGGATCTTCTTTGATTTTGATAGGATAAGATACCTCATCATCTTATATTTTTAATTTGTTATTCATTATTCATTATTGGACACCACTGTTTACTATTTACTATTATTAAAAGAAAAGTCTTTTTTTTTTTTAATCTGTTTAAGTTATCGAAAAGATCTGTGGGTCTAAAATCTAAATCAACAAACAGCTTCCAACATATTTTATCAAAAAGGTTAGAGCTCCTACCACAGCTGTAATTAGGGTGCATGAAACGAGTACTAATTAATCACTCTTGTTGAATTTTAAGAATATGTTAAATCTATTTTTTTTACAAACTAATTATGTGATAATATACAAAATAATATATATATATATATATACACGACATTTACAAGTGCTTTTGTCACATCACGATTTACTTAAAGTGCAAATTAGATAAGCATGTTAAGCTTTTCTTTGTTTGACTAAATTATTTAATTAGAATTTAGAAGAGAGTAAGAGAGAGAATTAATGAGTTTTTGAGGCACTAGTAATTAAGCAACAATCACATCACTATTTCTCTTCCACTAAATCCACCGTTTGATTTCTTTTATTTGTGCTGCCACCACTATATAGTATATACCATTACTGTACAAATTAATATTATATATGAACGATTGAATATTTTTTTTAAAAAAAATTAAGGCATTAATTACATCTGATCCATGCACTGTAAAAATCATTTTTTTTTTTTAATAATATATATCCACCTATTTAAACCAGTTATTTTTTTTAAATTTTTTTTTAAAGTTTTATACCGATGGAAGGATTCAAACAAATGATTTAGGAGTCATTTATCTAAATCTTAAACCCGTCAATTTACCAGTTGAACTACGTTCCTGGAGGCTATAAAAATCATTTTCAAAGTCTCTTTTGCATGCAATTGCATCTCTATCTACTTCTTCTTCTTCTTTTGGTTTTCTAGGTTCTGTGCACTGTGCCAGTTCATGCAATATATAAATGCAGTACACAAGGAGAACATTTAATTCATATTCGAGTAATCCATAATTGTTGTCATGAATTTCATCAACTGTAAACTTATAATATATAGATTTTAATTACATTTGTATGTGTCTCTAAATGTACTACTTTCAGTTGGAAATATAATATTGTTGTATATTAATTAAAAATTACTCACATTGTCATATTTGATTTATGTCATTTGCATTTTATATATATGCATGCAAAAATCGTGTGTATTATTTTATATTTTGTAAAATGATAAAGAACAACTAGTACTCATCCTCCACGAAGTACTTCATAAATTAATGGTGAATAATAAGCATAAATGTTGGAAAATTTTTATTTTTATTTTTTATTTTTTAAAAAAAAACTAGCGTGCAGCCCGTGCGATGTACATGCTATTTAAAAAATTTATTTGAGATATCTTATGGATTAAAATTTTGATAAAATAAAATAAAATAAAATAAAATTGATTTTTTTAATAAGATTTAATATTGAATTTAATATCATTTGAATCAATTTTAAAATCAATGTAAATAAATATATTATTATTATTATGAATCAATTTAAAAATCAATGTAAATAAATATATTATTATTATTATTATTATATTTTTTAGATAACTAATTAATAATATTAAACAAATGCCGAGATACATGTATTAGAAAAAGGACTCTCTAGTCTCCATATTCATTTTTCAACACATGACTATTAAATTTTCACAATTGTTTGGTTTTGTTAATGCATTTAAATCTAGCTCCAAAGAATTAATTATGAATAAATTTAAGTTTGAATAAAGCAATAAGTGCATGTATATATATATATATATATATATAATCGGAAATTTTCCTATGAGGATGTCCTGATAGAATTATATAAGGACATTGAATGTGAACTACTCGTTTTACATACTTTGACTTGGTATGTATGCACTTGTCAAATAACTTTTATAAATGAATGACTCGCATTTAATATCCTGATAAAGTTATATAACGATGCATTGATAAGAACGGGACCGTATATATCATATATTATTATATATATATATTAACCATATTTAATATCAAACTTCTCTCACGGTACCATGAGGCACGGGTGAAACTCTATTATTATTACTATATATATATGATGAGAAGATGATTGCGTGTTAATTGTAAGAAAATCTCATGTGGACAGTCTCATTAACAAAATTTCACTTAATATAAGATAATATAGTATGGTTAGAGGAGTCCTTTGTTGTTTAATATATGAGTAAAAGTCCCATGGTGAATTACTTGATTGAATCACATATGTGTCAAGCTAATACTAGCTCAATTTGTGTTTTATAAGGGAATGGAGGTCTATGTTGGGAATAAAATTGTGAATCATGATTTAAATATACCAAATATTCTTTTGATAACATTCACAAATTGTTGGATAAAAAAAAAATTGCTAATTTCAATCACCCAATAGACAAAATTGCCCTTAAACTTTACATTTATGTTTTTATCTAAAACTGTACTCTTTAAATAGTATATTCTAAAGTAACCACTAATAGAGTAATTACATTTATGTTTTTAATTAACCAACAATAGTGAAAAAAACCAAAAAAAGACAAAAACAAAAACAAAACGACGTCGTACTTTTGCTGGAATCTATTAGTTGACTGACCGACAAAATCACTTTCTCTTTCACTAACCAATCCACGATTTGTTTAGTGAAAATTGCAGTCTCATCTTATCCAAAGATTTATTACATTACTATTTACTACTATCTACTGCTTCTCCCACTTCTGGTTGTTTTCCTTATTTGTTTTCTTCAATATGGAACCACACATTTATGCATTTTCTGTATAATGGTTTTTTTATTTTCATTTATATATATATATATATATATATAAACACATGACTGCTGAAATCACTGTCAAGTGGTTTTCTCTCACATCTTCAACTCTTCTCTGCTTCTAGTTCTCTTGCTTCTTCATCTGGGTTCTATTTCTCTAAGTCAGATTTTTTGAATAAGAAAGCAGACAAACATTTGATATTGTGAATTGATGATGGCGTTGAATATGCTCTCTCCAGCTGAAATCAAGGTTTCGTCTTTCATGGATACTACCATGACTCAGTATCGAGTCCCCAAGCTTTCAGGTTCCATTTTACTTCACTCTCTTGTCTCTGCATGCAATCGTTTGTTTGTTTATTTGTAATGGTATGAATCCTCTGAAGTGACGATTTTGGGGATTTTTACATTAAAGTTTTGATTTTTATTTCTTTCTGTGGGTTGAATTGCTCTGTCACTGCTGGATCTTGGTTTTTGTTTAATGGGATTAAGTGGGGTTTGTTATTATCTTGTTTTTAAGTATAAATTGATTATATGTAATATACGTGTCTGGTGTGTATTTGTTGATTCTTTGGAAAAATTCAAGTGGGTAAGTTGTAAATCCTGGTTATGATATTGAGAGTGTTGAATTATTCTTTGAAATGATGAGTTTGTACTTGGATTAATCACCTCTGAATATCTACGCATGCACCTTAATGTGAAACTGGTGGTCCTGGAAACTGTTATACGAGGTTTAATTAATGCTTGTGTTAGATATATGAAATTTTTCTATGATGGTATAATGTTCTGATGCCAATAAGAATACTTCTTACTTACAAGCAGCTTTAGTTTTTCAACAGTGAATATTGTTGTTGGCTATGTTTGACTCTTGTAAAATTTCGATTGATTGCAGCACCATCCTTGATTTCATTTATTATTGCTGAGTTTGGTGTTTAGACTAGTCTACTTTTATCAGCTTTGTCTTGTTAGTGATTTAGTTGATGTGCTTGTACTTTCAACTGCTTGAGTTTCTGTCTATTTCATATTTGGGTTGGAGTTTGAGGTTTGATGGTTTGTGATATAGGTAAATGCAGTTGGAGGAGAAAGGATAGTGGGATAACAGTGGGCAGAATTGTTCGTTGTTCTGCTCAGCCACCTCCTCCGGCCTGGCCTGGGCGAGCTGTTCCTGAGCAGGTTCAAAAGACTTGGGATGGTCCAAAGCCTATCTCAATCGTTGGATCAACTGGTTCCATTGGAACTCAGGTACTAGCGACAATTCAGAGAAAAATAAGTTGACACCATAAGTAATAAGAGTATAAGAAGGCTGGACACTCATCTTTTTTAATGTCATTGATTGTTCTTTACAACCAAAAAAAAAAGAAGATTTTTCGGGACAAACACTTTTGTTATAGGCTACATTTTGATAATCATATTGCCAAATGAGAAGAATGATTGTTGTTCAGCGACTGCATTTACCCTTAATCCTCCAATATTTACCCTTTTGCAAATCCTATGAATCAATGACATGTTATAACATGTTTTGGCCCTTCATCATGCAGACATTGGACATAGTTGCAGAGAATCCAGATAAGTTCAGAGTTGTGGCACTAGCAGCTGGTTCAAATGTTACTCTTCTTGCTGATCAAGTAATGTTACAGAACTTGCAATACTCTAGTTTGTATGATTTACATGAGTGATGGAAAATCTACCATTCATCACTTGATTTTGTGGGTTCACATAATTATGATCAATGATATACCACCAAATATCTAGTGATCATAATTATGATAAAACTTCTATCATTGATCCGGTGCCGGTCCTGACTATTCAGAGGCTCCTGGGTGAAATCTAAAAAATGGGCCCCATACCAACAAAATCATCCCCACCTCATCTTGAAATAAAAATTAAAATTAAAAAAATCCATGATTTTTATGTCTTCGGTTGCCCTTTTTTTTTTTTTTTTTTTTTGTCTTTGGTTGGTAGAGAAGAAATGAAGAATAATAATAGGTGATAGGAAAATATGAAACTTTAAAAAATTGGGTTTTGTACTAGAATAGAACGAATTGGGCTAATTTCTAATTTATTTTTGGTATTGTTTGAGCTTCTTTTTTTTTTTTTTTTTTTTTTTTTTTTTTTTTGACTTTTTTTTTAACAACTTAACCCATAACAAAAAATCACTATCATATATTTGGGCCCCTAGGCATGACGGGCCCGGGGCGGGTGCCCCCCACCCCCCGACCCACCCCAGGGCTGCCCCTGCATTGATCATGCTTATATATTTGGATTCACATAAATTATGATAAAAAAAATCTATCTTGAAGTTGTTTCATTGTCTTAGAAACTTAGAAAAAGCTGCCTAGATTTTTGGTTTTTACTTGTTATATTTATGTATTAAGATATTTTTAGCTCTTTCTTGTTATATGTTATTATTTAGTACTTTCTCTGAGAATAAATCTTTGATAATGAAATATAATCAAGTATATACAAACTCAGTGTGGAAGCTTTAGGAATCTATAATCTTTTGGCATTCTACAGGTGAAGAGATTCAAACCTCAACTAGTTTCTGTTAGAGATGAGTCGTTAGTTGGTGAACTCAAGGAGGCATTGGCTGACATTGAACAAAAGCCTGAGATTATTCCTGGGGAGCAAGGGATTATTGAGGTATACTACTGTCCAATTCCTTCTCTTTTTTTTCCTCTGGTTTGGCTGATGAAAGTCATTTGTATTATTGACAGGATAATGTTTTGAATTTCTTTTCAGGTTGCTCGCCATCCAGATGCTGTCACTGTGGTAACGGGGATAGTAGGTTGTGCAGGATTAAAGGTAAATACTTGATTTTTTTCCGATACATTTTATTCCATTAGATCATGATTTCTTACTCTTTTTTTTTTTTTTTTTTTTTTTTTTTTTTTTTTTTTTTTTTTTTTTTTGGCGCATATAATCCAGAATATCTGGACATTCCTTTCATGAATAATGGGGTGAAGCGAACCAAGATTCAGTTATCAGATTACACAAATCAGCCAACTAAGGTATTCTTTTGATATTTTCTTTCAGCCTACAGTGGCTGCAATAGAAGCAGGGAAACACATCGCTTTGGCCAATAAGGAGACACTGATTGCTGGTGGTCCTTTTGTCCTTCCTCTTGCACATAAGCATAACATCAAAATTCTTCCAGCTGATTCAGAACATTCTGCCATATTTCAGGTAAGAAAACATATACCTGTTAATTGCTGAGTGTACCCAACAAATGACATGGAAAATCTTTGATGCTCTCATTACATCTATGCTGGTCTTACCAAAAAGTCTTTCATTTACTTTTTGTGCTTGGTGAATTTTCTTTTTAGAACTTGCATGATCAGTTCATCTTTATCTGTCTCATAATTCTTTCATGCTAACTGTAGAGAGTTTAAAGATATCTCCTTTCTTCAGTGTATTCAGGGCTTGCCTGAGGGTGCACTTCGGCGCGTTATTTTAACAGGATCTGGTGGGGCTTTCAGGTGTGTAATTATAATTCATGTTAGAATTTTTAAAACTGTCAATCTGTCAGTCCACTTCTACATGGGATCACTGTCTTCTTCAAATTGCAAAAATAACTCAATTTGGCATTGTTAAAACTTCGTCTCAAACTTTTCTTGTACGAATGCTTATATATTTTAATTTAATTTCGGACATTATCAATATCCTGTTATTCTTTGGATTTCTGTATGTTGTATAGTATAATAGATAGATAGATAATTGATCTGAAACAGTAATTTTTTATGGCCAATTTTTTGAATGCCACCTATGCTGCATATTAACACTATAATTTATTGTCTACTTAAGAAGCTAGATTGAACAATCTAATCACTCATTTACTGTCAGGACATGGCCAGTGGAGAAATTGAAAGATGTTAAGGTAGCTGATGCTTTGAAGCATCCTAATTGGGTTATGGGGAAGAAGATAACAGTGGATTCTGCTACTCTTTTTAATAAGGTTTGTTTTCATCCGATTTCTCCATTGTATATTGCAAGTGCTCTGTTGTATCTCAATCACTTTGCTCGACTTATGACCAATATGTTCTTTTCCTATTTGACAGGGTTTAGAAGTTATTGAAGCACATTATTTATTTGGAGCTGAATATGATAATATCGAGATAGTAATTCATCCACAATCTATAATACATTCGATGGTTGAAACACAGGTATTTCTCTTTCCAGATGTCTTATGTTTGTAGCAGCAGTGTTATTGAAAAGGCACAAATTGGAGTGTACATCATGGCAATCTTTTTTTTTTCTTGTCTTTATAGTTATATTCTTTGTTTTCAGGATTCCTCTGTTCTTGGACAATTGGGGTGGCCTGATATGCGCTTACCAATCCTTTACACATTGTCATGGCCAGATAGAATTCACTGCTCTGAAGTAACATGGCCTCGCCTTGATCTTTGCAAGTAAGTGGTTTTTTTCTCCTCTTAGACTATGATTTTAAAGAACTTGTTATTTCATTAAGAAAATAGAACTTCCATGTGATTATGCTTCAAAGTTTCCAAGTACTTTCCGGAGGTAGTTTTACTTTAAAAAATGACCTATTCATTCAAGTCTTTCACATATGCTGGGAATGATTTCTTATAGTTCCCTATTAAAGTTGGATTCCTGCGTTTGTTTAATCAGTAATTATGCTTGTACCGTGAAAAATTACTTAAATTTTACCTCATTACATACCAAGTATGACTGTCATTTTAGTACATGTTTCAATTTGGAGGTGTAGAGCATGAATAAAGAGGAAGGATGGATGGTGCCTCTGTGTAGAAACATATTCATTGGTAGTTCAACTATTGACTTGTATAAGTCATGAAAGATGGACATGATAATTAAATTTGTTGCAAGATTTTATGTTCTTTATTCTGCTTCCATTTTGTTGAGCTTTTCTGTCAATGGATGGTATTTTGTAGCTCATTATATCTGAAAATAATGTTTTCAAAGAAGCCTTATTCTCTTAAGGCTCTCTTTTAGTTGTGATATTGAAATTACATCTCAGGATGATGTGACATTTGAAAATGATGAAAGTGTTCAATTTTCATTTCAATTTTTGTTTGGTGTGTGACTAAAAATCAAAATGGTATTTTGCAGGCTTGGTTCACTAACATTTGAGTACCCTGACAAAGTAAAATATCCGTCCATGGATCTTGTCTATGCCGCTGGACGGGCTGGAGGCACCATGACAGGAGTTCTTAGTGCAGCAAATGAGAAAGCAGTAGAGATGTTCATCGATGAAAAGTATGTATATTATTCTCTTAAGATCATCATGACCATATTAGCTTTTGAACTTGTAAGATTTATCTTGTTAAGTTGGTTTTTCTGGTTCTTTCAACCTTGCTGAGATTTCAATCTTCAAACTAGAAGAAGAAGAATGAACCCTAAATACGCGTCTTGTTGATGTTAATTCAGTAATGCTGCATCCTGAAATCCATAGTTACTCATATTGTTACGAGTAGTAATTAATTTCTGAAATTCATAATTTGTCTAACGATAAATTCAGGGTAAAAAGGTTGCATGAATTATTTTCACATAGTACAATCTTTTGACAAGTTGGTTCTCTTACAGCAAATCTGAACATTTGCATGCACAGTCATTGAATTTGCATACACTGTTCTAGTTTACAGATTCTTTTTAACTTGTAATGAAAAGATAACCATGAGGTAACTAGTTGTTTGCGTGTTTTCAGGATTAGCTTTCTGGATATCTTCAAGGTTGTGGAGCTAACATGTGATAAGCACCGGTCAGAACTGGTGATCTCGCCTTCCCTGGAAGATATAATACACTATGATTCATGGGCACGAGTATACGCTGCTAGTCTGCAGCTCTCATCCAATCGAAGTCCTGTTCCCACGGCTGCATGAGTGACAACTTAGCTTGCCTTGGGGCAAATCATGGAATGGATGCACTATTTGAAGAGCTGGGGGAGATGTATTTTCTTCATGCCAAGGTTTGTGGGGGCATTGAGCAATTGTATCAAATATTACATGAAGAGGGTCCTCTTTTAACATTTCCCAGATATTAATAAAAATAAAACTTATTTTTAGTTTTTCAGTATATCAGTCCACACTTTCATGCCCCTTGAAAAATTAAATACGAGCTTTTTATTCGCTTTTCTAATCCTAAAAGGTACACGTTAACACGATCCATATGAAAACAGGTATTTTCATATGCAATGTGTGTTCCTCTCTTGTAGGTTTGCAAGTGTTAAAGTGTGTGTGAATGCATTCTCTAATCAGTTGAAGCATTGAAATTACATGAATTGTAAAAGCAAAATGTTTTAAGTGTGTGAATGCATTCTCTAATCGGTTGCATTTTGAATTTAAGTTCTTGTACAGTGACACTGATATATAAGGCTTGCTTTATACATTATACCTTTAATATGATTATGGGAAGGGTACATGCCCTTAAATATATCTTTAATAATTGAACATAATGGTCCGTAAATCCCACCCTGTAGGCCTGTGTCTATGATTTAAAATAATACAACTTTTATGGTCTATAAAATTAACTCACCCTTAATTGCTATCAACAACTAATCACCAATAATAGTGGGACAGCTAATCTGCCTAGTTGCTCAATTGGTCCATTTTAGCCCATCTTTAGTAATGTAAGGCTGTCTGTTTTTGGAGAAAAACTTACGTGGTGAGATTGATCCAATAAAATTGAACCACATATGAAAGTGTTTATGTTTTCAATGTAAAGTACATTAACGTGATTTAATATCATTGGACGGTCTCATCACATGTACACAAGTTTTTCTCCTGTTTTTGATTAGAAGAAAAACTTATTTCAATGAAGTTCTAATCTGAAAAGTACTCAACAAAACAGTGTTATTGATCACTTTGGTCTTGGACTTGTTGGATGCTTAAGATAATATGTTCATATTAATCCAAATCTGGCGGTGCCGCCTACCTAAATCAAACATAAAATGAATCTTTGAGTGGGATTGTTTGTGGGAACATGAGATGGAACAAGCATATTTTTGAAGTTGGTGCATCAAATTCGAGGTTACTTCACTAGCCGTTTAACATGTAGACTTGACAAAGCTTTCTTGAGAAAATGCAATGCACATTTACACTAAAAATGAGTGTTCAAACAAAACTAACCCATCAACAAAAGGATGATTCATCAAACATTTTTTTGTCACATTGACTGACCTTGATCTTTAGTCTCTGTCTTCAATGCCCCACAATACCACAAATTTCCATAGTGTCATTTCTACGAAAATCAAAATCATCACCATCATCATCATCATCGTCATCTCTTTAGTTCTTTCATTGACAAATAATGACAACAATGGAAAACTTCACTCATCACAATATCACAATATCACATTCTCATTTCCACAAAAAAAGAAAAAAAAAAAGAAAAAAAAAAAAGGGTTTTTTGTAAATTTTTGAACTATATATGAAATGACCTTTTGTAATGGATTATAGTGTGGCTTCCATGTTATTGGGTCCCCACTGTGGAAGAAAGTTGCTGTTTACAAATTCTCTACCATCCAATGTTTATTAACAAGCATCTAATCCTCTCCAATTCACCATGCCTTAATTTTTGGGGTAGGATAGGTCAGTTTATGCAAAATGAAGAAAGTTGGTCCCTCTCTCTCTCTCTCTCTCTCTCTCTCTCTAGCTTTTCCAACTGTAGACTTATGCTTGCTTATACATTTGTAGTTGTGATGGAGATTTAGATAGAACATGGTCTGCCATTTTTTAGAAGAAAAAAAAAGGAGAATTAAAGTGGGGGCTCTTGTGAACATGGACAGCTATTGATCATTAAGAAATCCTCTCACCCACTCTCCCAAAATAAATCCAATCAAAATGGCTTCAGTTGCTGTACAGGTTGACCATTTTTACTATTTGATGCTGATATGTATATATATATTGCAACCTGATTATAAACTTAAATGTTACAACTGTTAAAAGTGTTTAAATATTATTAATATTATCGGACCCTTTCCTATCTGTTTAAGTTTTTGAGTCCGTTGATTACTAATACAGTATTGGGTTCAACTCTCACACGTGATTGCAAACCCTTTTCTATTGGTTTAAGCTTTTGAATATTTGTTAATTAGCTAATGTGCGAAATTGTGAACCATTATTTTTGCCCAAAACATATGGGGGCATGTTGAGCTTCTAGGGAAGGGAAGTGGAAAATGATGTGGAAGCCATTAGCCATGTAGTGTCTCTCTATGTGGATTTGATTGAATAACCAAGAGATATCTGTGTACCTCTGTGACTGTGACTCTGTGTGAGCGGTAATAACAGCACAGTGTTACATAACATTACAGGCTTTGGAATTGTATGCTCTCAACAAAAAGTGAAAAGTATATAGAAATTAAAAAAAAAAAAAGAAAAAAAAAGTGAAAATATCCCTCCATGACTCAGAGTACCCTACTCACTGCAATTTCTCAGTTACTCTTTATGGAAATGTGTAGAAGAAGCTGCAAACAAAGCTGAGCTTCAATCATTCACTAGTCATCTCTTTTCTTTATTCTGTTTCAGGTTTTCGATCAAAGATGAGAGAATGCAATAGTAGAAAGTTAGTAGCAAATCAAAAGACCAGTCTGATGTCTCTCCCAAATCTTAATTTTTACTTCCACTATATACGAATATGATTCCTTACTCATTAATCTGCTTTTCTTTTTATTACAAGATTGGATAACTTTTTCCATATTTTTGCCACATAACTCTCACCTTTAAGCCTTTAACCCACCTGAATAAATTTATTCCATCCAATTTTTTATTTTTTTATTTTTATTTTTTAATCCTAAAATCCCCCGAACTCTTAACAAACAAAGTTTGAAACTAGGGTTCCCTCCCAACCCCTGATGGGTATTCCATCCAAACTTATCGATGTTAAGTCCTAGAGGGCTCGTTTGGTACGCTGTATTGGTATTGGATTGGATTAAATTGGATTATTCTTATACAATCATGTGTTTAGTGATATTTTATATTAGACCGTATTAACTAATACAACATTACAATCTCTATACTTAGTATCAGTTAATACGAAACGAAATCCACCGTGTATTAGCTAATACAATACAGTGAACAGTGCAAACTAAATGAAACGTTTAATGAATTTTAAACTCTTAATACAATAGAGTGCTACACATCAAACGAGCCCAGAATGTTTACTATCGAAACAACCTTATCCAGTAAATATCACCGGCTTATCTCGGTAAACTTTTACCGTTAACTGTCTTCTAATGCAGAAAATTTCTAACTTTAAGAATTTGTTAAAAATAATAACGTATAAGATATCAAAATTTCTACAGTTTTATGTGCACTTTTCCATGTTCTGCGGCCATTTGTCTAGCTTCCTCTGAAACAGATCGACCCAATTCATCTTCAGAATATTTTTTTCACAGACATTTTCTGCATGTAAAGAAGCTTTAATATTCCCCTCTCTCTCTCTCCCTCTCTCTATCTCTCTCTATATCTCTCTCTATATCTCTCTCTTTCACTTTACACATTTTCCAATACATGTTGGTGGAAGAAGGAGAAGAGGACAAAAGACATAGACCAAGACCAAAGACCATTTGGTTTGGTACTCAATTGGGCCAACACAAATTACAACACTACAGCTTCTGCTTTAATTTGCCTTCCATTTTTCTCACTGTTACAATTTTTTTATCTTTTTTTTTTAAAAAAAAATTATTATTTTTAAAAAGTGACTAATAGAAACTAGGGAATTATTTTCACAACCATCCAATCACAAAAGAGCAAAGAGTGCCTTTTGGTGGGACCCAAAAAGCTGAAAAGCACTTGCTGTAAATCTGGGGTGGTGTGGTGGATGTTTTTGGTTTCTTCTTCATCTTCATGTATCTCACCATTTTCAACCATAGCCAAAACTTTGATTATTTTAATTTTCTTACTAATTAATAACATTATATATCATTATCTACTTCTTTAATTCAAATAGACAGTAGTGCATTGTATTTTATTGTTTTCTAAACCTACTTCGATTGTTGTATGTATTATATAGCAAAGCAAACCTTTTCAAAGAAAAATTAATTAATTAATTCCACCCGAAACAATAAATAATTAAGAAAAGTGGATTTCGAATAAGACTTCCATTAATTGTATGTTGCAATGTTCTAAACATTCTTGCGGAAAAAAAAAAAAAATTCAGAGTTAAAACGTACAATTTATACCAATAGAGGTGTAGTTTAACTGGTAGATGGACCAGTTTGGGATTTGGATAAATGATTCACAGGTTAACGGTTCGAATCCTACCAATGATAAAACCTTTAAAAAAATAATCGATCTCGTATATTGTAAAAAAAAAAATGTAAAATTTGTAGAGTTTATACATAAAATATGTACTTATTCAATGTTAAATTTGTCAAAATAAAACAAATAAAACAAGTAACGCAATACAACCCGACAAGTTTTGCTCATTTTGTTTGTTTCATATGAAGTTGATATTGACTTTGTAATTTTGAGAAGATATTTAAAGAAAAAATTAATTTGATTTCTTGATAAGAGCAGCTGATCGAGCAGGTACTTTAGACATACTTTTAAGATTTAATAGCACAATATCCCCTGAAATGTATGTGAATTTACAATATGTCCCTTGAATTTTTTTTTTTCGACGGTAAACCTTTCGAACTCTCATTTTCTTTGCACCACCCTTATAGAGATGTCCCCTCCTCAGAGGGTAATAAAATAAGTAAGTGTAAAGAAAAGAAGAGTTCAACATGTTTACTGCCGAAAAAATTATATTAAAATGACACATTACAAATTAACGTATACTTTGAAAGGGTCTGTTGCTGTTAAATCTACTTTTAAAGAATAGGTCGGATAATTAATTAATTATTTTCTTTGAAAAGTGTAGAATTGAGATAAGCCTGATTTCCATTCACATCAACCAAATCAAAGAGGGAGTGAGATGATAACTCAACATCAATTGTCAAATTTTCATATTTTAATGAACAATTAATAATTATTAAGACTGAAAAATCCAAATCTAAAATGACGTTGGTTCTTCCTTGTAGAAGCTTCAATATTAAATTATTAATCACATCAAATATCATTCAATAAATTAAACAAATAACGTTCTAGAAAAATTAAAAAAAAAAAAAAAAAATTCAAGCAAAGGAAAAGTATACATACATATATATACATACATTGTATTGCAAATACAAAGTCACACAAATTGGACCACTTCAATGTCTCAAATCAAACTTTTTTGATCTTTCTTTGGTTAGTGGAATTATCCTACCCCAAATAATAAACATAGAAAATATATGTAAAAAATAATCATTTCCACAAATGAAACAAATGAATTTGCTGATGGAATTCCCAATTCTCAAACAGTAACCCCATTAACGTGTGAGACCCACTTCAATTATCTCAAAAAATATATTTTCATTTTCAAATTCGGGGTGGACGGACGCATTTACTTACCGGTTTCCTGATTCCTGATTCCTCTCTAATCGTAATTTAATTCCGTTTCATTTTCATTATTGATTACTAAACTCATTATCATACACGTTTTTTCACAAAATCTATAGTGATGTACTTAAATAATTCAAAGGATAATTACACAAAATCAAATAGAGACAAAAATCATATCACTCATTTATATACATACATAGAAATCAAGAAAATATTCTTAAGAATCAACACACAATTGAAAAATGTTGATATTAATGTTCATGATCATAGATATGAATATATAAAACTGATAATATCAAAATGGATGCAAATTCCTACTCAAACCATTAACATTATTAAAAAACCCAACCAAGTCCCGCCTGTGAGGAAAATATGATGATCTCTTCTTGTCTTCTTCTCTAATGGAAGCTCTGTTTTTCTTCACATAATGTTCTTCTTCCACTTTCACTTTCCCTTTACCACCTTCCATGATTAATTTCTCAGAATTATTGTTCTTCTTGTGGGGTGCCAAAAAGACGAAAGTGTCCTTGCCGTCGCTGTTGCTCCTGTAAAGCAAGTCTCTGAATTTCCACCTCTTTGAAGATCCAGCGGAGTTGCTCTTCTTGCAGCTACCACTCATCGCCGCGGCTGACGGTGACTTATACCCTTTTTCAGGTTTCCAAACGCAGTACGTTCCCGGTTGCAGGTTCTCCAGGTCGTCGGCTTCAGATGAGGAACATGACGATGACGTCGTCGCCGTTTCACGGTCTTCATTCATGAGCTTTCTAAGTGGTAGCCTGTGTGTTTTCTTTGAGCTGGTGGTGGTGTTAATGGGGTTTTGGTTTTGATTATCTGGCGTGTGGTCCAAAAGCAGAGTGGTGTCGAAAAGTGGATAGATTGGTTTTATTTGACCGTTGAAGAAGATCTCATCGGCCGAGATTGGTGAGTCGTCTGGTTTTCTACAAACAAAAGCAAACTCAAACTCTTCTTCTTCATGATCTTCACCCTCCTCTTCTTCCTCTTCTTCTTCTTCTTCTTCTTCTTCTTCTTCTTCTAAAGCTAACGTTTTGTTCATGTTTTGGCTCATCTGTGCAGAAACTCTCTGTTTCCCAGTTGTCGTAAATATCAGAATCAAAACCAGACTCATGCCTGAATTCTTCAACAACCCTAGCTGCTATATCAACAAGATGGGTTGAAGAGTAGCTGTTAAAGCTCGGAGAGCTCGTAGACAGAGAGAAAATTGGGCTCGCAGCCTGCATTTGTATCTATAACAATCTCCAAAATGTTATAGACAGAGAAAAAAAACAGAGAGAAAAAACAGAGGAGGTAGGTTGGTTGAAATGAGAAAAAAAAAAATTGTGGGGATTTGAAGAGCAAGTGAGATATAAAAAAGGTGGCTTGAAAATGGAAATGAAAATGAAATTTGGAGGGTAGTGTGAGCGTACGCGCTTTGGTTGTGATTTGTAGACTGTATAGTTAGAAGTAGAGTTGGATTTGTGTGACGAATATTGAATGGGGCTATATATGTAATATGTTAATGTTTGAGAGACTTTTAAGTAATTTTGAATTAAAAGAGAGAAAATTCTTGTGAGTTTTCGATGGTAAAATGGGGCTATTTATGTAATACGTAACTCAAGAAACTTTGTTTGCTTTATTCACACGTAACAGGAGGTGGATGTTTATGGGTTTTTTTTTTTTTTTTTTTTTTTTTTTTTTTTTTTAACACGTGGAACAGTATTTGTATTTTGTATTCACATTTGTATTTATTTATATTTAATATTATAATATTATTAAATTATCCAAATTTAGTATTAAAATGATGTGACAACACCTTAATCTATTCAATTAAATTTTATTAGATTTACATGATTTAAATAAATAGAATAAAGTATTGTAACTTCATTTGAATATTAAATTTGAACAACGTAATATTACTTTTAATGTTAATGTTAATGACAGCTCTTTTCTTTCTAATTGTTTGAGTTAATATTGATGATGATTTTTGAAAATTTGATATTTAGGTAGGTATTTGAGCATTTTCATTGACTTTTTAGATGAAAGAAAAGGCTTAACATTTAATAGTTCTCAATACATCGATTTAAAAAAAAATAAAAAATAAAAAGTTTAAAGAAAATTATGATTATTAGGTACATTGAAAGAAAATTATGGAGTTTGTATTGTAAAAAGAAGAATCCATGAACCTAATTATTTACGATAGTAATGATATTATTATGGGTATATAGAAACTTGGAAAAGTTTTAATTGTTTTGCTATAACCAAAAATATGCAAGAAAACATTGCAATTTAGAATTTAATTAGGAGGTGTAAATTAAATAAACTAAATTTGGAAAGACATGTGAAGACGGTGACCACCACCATCAATGCGGCGGATTCCTATCACATCTCACCATCGCCGATTAACACGTGTCTCCAGCTGCTGACATATGATTAATCCATCATTCTTTTAGTGAAAATGACAAGGAAAATTATTTTGAACACAGCCACTAATTTTTTATTTTTATTTTTATTTTTTTTTATAATATATACAACCTTTCTATTATCGGTTCGTTCCGATATATTTTATATCAGGACGAAGAATTTAGACCATAGATTATGGAGAAGTTTTGACAAATGTATTACTATAAGTCAAAGTTTGTAAATCTAATAGTTCACATTCTTCGTCATGATATATTTTATATTATGACGAACTGACAGTAGAAAAATTATTAATATATATATAATTTATGTCGTATGATAAATAAATAAATAATATAATTGATTATAGGCAAAATAATAATAATAATATGATTGATTAATTATTATTATTATTATAAATATTGTAAATTGGTTGAGAAATGCATAGAGTTTCTCCTCCATATATTTGCATGCTTTTTCGAGACGTACTATATATAAATACATACTTCTGTCGATATTTATGTGTATATGTATCGAATCGTAGAGTTGTCTTTAAATTTTTTTTCTTTAATTATTTGTTCTTTTAGAAACCGAAATTATGAGTAGATCGTTTTCAAGGTGGCGAGTTTTGAACGCATTCAATTCTTTTGTTTTCGTTTTATGTCATCTATATATGTTGCATGTTCTAATTCTAGTAATACTCTCAAGTCTCATCACACCAACTTTTATATTTTATTTGAGGTGTTATAATTTACACTAAAATATTGATACGTTAATTATAGTTTCGCACATCAACTTTTAGTACAAATGATAGTATATCTTCCTTTTTACGTTAATGGTGAGAAGTTTTCGTTCTCTTCAATATCGTAAAATTAGTAGATGTCCCTTATTATAATGAGAGTAAATATCCGGATTACATATATAGTGTTTGATCTCGATCGAATTTATTATAATACTTCAAACCAGAGCAAGTAAGAGTGTACGACAATGTGTGGCATGTGGATTACTATATCTGTCAAGTTCTTCACGAAATGACAGTGCAGTACTCCTTTGAATATTTTTTTTGTTCCCTTTTAAATTACGAAGTTATGACTTAATTAGTAAATATCACTTTAAAATAAATCAGTGACCCAACTTGTCATCCAATCAGTTGGTAATTCTAGATGTAATCGTGCGAAACTTGTAGAAGGAAAAAAAGCTTGGAAAGTGTTGATGTTGATATTCTTTTTATTTTTTATTTTTTATTTTTTTATCAAAGATCCCGGACTTTGTCCAGGCACTCATCAGTCTGTCCTTCCCAACTGCGTGACTCGCCGTGGCATGTATGTTGGATCATGGAGTAGGACAAATAGGAAACCCTCGGCTCACATCTCTGGCCCCACAAGAATGCAAGCGGTTAAATCAGAACTCACCCCCACCTAGGTAGGATTCGAACCGCTGACGTTAGTCCCATATCCGTCCTTCCACCAAGAGAGCTAAACGTCCTTAGGGCTGACCACAATGTAATTGTCATTAGTAGAACTAAGGGCTTAGGTAGTTGGGTATTTAATCCCAAGCCTTCTACCACCAAGGCAACCACAAATGTTGATGTTGATATCATCATATCAGAGCCTTGTTTTTCAAAGTAATTAAATCAGCCTAATGATGTAATCAGACAATTAAATCAACGTTTAATTGTAGTACATTCACACATAACGCCTGACAAAACCCTCAAGAGAGAACAATCTTTGTTTACTGATCGACGTTGTTGTTATTTAATAAAATAATGGAACACTTGGGTACCGATCGGTTAGTATCCAAGGTATTGACCAACCAATGGTTGGTTACCACGTAACCTAAAACAAGAAGAAAAATGTAAAAAGTGAAAGAGTTTTGGCCATATGACAACATCCTATTGGGTGGTCAGTATACTTGGGTACTAACCGGTCAGTACACAAGTATTTTCCTTAAATAATTATTATAGTTTATATGGAATGTAGCATTTTGTGTGCCGTTACACTCACCAAATAATCGGGACATTAATGAATAAATTAATAGAGTATTTGATTGATCAATATGGGGGTTGAGCTAATTATTTAATTGGTATGCATAACTTTGTTTGTTGTGACCTAACAAAAAATAACTTTCATATTTTCAGGTTTTAATTATAAATTATATATGTTAATTGTAATTTATAAACAATATTATTTCGATTAATGAGTATGGTGGAAATCATGGGTGAATTGTGTATTAATTAATGAATTAGATGATTAAGCAGATTTAATTTGTGTTTTTTTTTTTTTTTTTTTTTTGAAGTCAAGGCTATACACAATTAATTAATTAATTAAAACACAGATGAAATGGCATTGTCATTAGGGTTGTTTGTGTAATATAGAGGTTATTAATTATAACATGATTTATTAGTTTTTTCTTATGTGATTTTCATGATGTGATTCATCAATTCCTCATCATCACATCACTTCCAAGCATTCACATACAAGTTTTCTATTATTATTTTTTGGTTGTATAGTATATGATATTTCATGATTATTTTCAACATGTTTAGAAGGGAAAACTTAGCTTGAAAATAAAGTTTTGAGAGATCAAAGCAAGGACAATAACAATCGAGAGTCGTGTGCATGATAGCTGATGATAATGTTAATAAAAACCCAACCACACACTCTAATATATCATTTATGATTAGTAAATACAATCAGTAAATTATACAAATATATTCAACAAATGTTTTACTTTTGTTGGGTGCTAATGAGTAAGGAACAAATTTGGATTTTTCTGTAATACTCATACTTAAAATACACTTTACTGAAACTAACGGGTCATATTATATGAATAATGAATCACAATTCACACGTATGAATTACGTTATTGACTTATAAGCTTGTTTTATATAATCTTAGCTTGTTTATGTAATTTAAAAAAAAACTAAGGTTGGGTTAATGTTAATTAATTAAAATTGAAAAAGACTATATAGATCAATCAAGACTAAGTTGACTCTTCTCATTTTTTATCTTATCCAAGTAATAATAGCTTTAGTCTCCGATACTAATACAACGATTTGGACAAAACATAAAAATGAAAATAAAGAGCAAGTCAATGAACATACCGTGTAGTTTTAGGACCCGTTTGATTTGGTTTCATAGAAAAATACTAAAATAGCAATTTACTTTTTGATAAATGATAGTGCTACGAAATTAATCAGAACCATTTATGTCTTTATATACGTGATTTTTATTTATTTATTTATTTTGGTTTATCCTTCTTCGATTATTGTCAATTGGTATCATTTTATGTGGACGGTGTTGAATTTTTTTATAAAATCCGAACACAATTTCTTAAAGCTTAATCATGCATATATTGAATAAAAAAAACGCAATAATAAAAACAAGTGAAAATACTTTAGACGGTTTTATTAGTTGAGATTTGAGAAATAATGAATTTTTTGTTGAATGTCAACAGTCTCTGGGGTTTATTTATAGTTGAGATCATCAACATTTGAACAAGGTTGGTCAACGTTGACCCGTGTTACTCAAATCATATATTCAAATAGATTGAAATCGCCATTTTCCCTCATTTGCAAGGCACAAAGAAGAATCAAAATTGGCGACCTTAGAGTTTGATAGAGGAGATATATGGAAGTCCGACCCACCCAAATAGAGCCCAATCACACGGCATGGGGCTTCCACTTTCTAATGCATTATTTTTGAATTACAACAAAAATGTGTTGTTATTTCCTCTCCAAACATGTCGAATTTAGCTTTTACTAGCATATTTACTCCCATAAACCTACAATTCCACGAATACCTCGAAAAATTGATAAAACGATTAACTACTTTATTTATGAATTTTATAGTAATAGAAATACATATTTACCTAATCGTCCACAAGCAAAGTTGGTCCTGTTCCATCTTTTAACATTTTCTACTCTTTCGTTTTGTTCTCGGTTAATTTATAATGATTGTATTGGTAGAGAATCCTTTAAATTTTCCTAGTTTTACTATTTCTTTTTTGGCCTGCGTGCGTTTGAGGTTTTTTGAGCTTTGTCCTCTATTCCGTTGTGTTTTTTTGGATTCTTTTGTTTATTTTTTCCTTTTTCTTTGTATTCATGGTTTCTGATTAGGGGTTTTTCAACATATGATCTCTTGTGATGCTTTTTCCCCCTAGGTCAGTCCAACTTCATCAAAAAACAGAAATACATGTTTACCGAAACATAATTTTGAACTTGCTATTCTCTTGCCTAGCAAACAAAGATTTACCTTAGTGGAAAAGATGATTCATTTGGAAGAAGATGAGATTCCATACTCAATCTCATAGATGCATATGGAATTCTATTTACTCACTTTAAATTGAGTCCCCCACTAGGATTGGAAATCCTGTACTTTACATATCCATACAATTCAAACAGTTTTGAATTCATGACAAAGAAAAAACGGGTAAATCTCTTTATTATTGAGAAATTACTAGGGTTCCCTGTTGGTATAAAGAAATAAGGGCATTCTCATTGTTTGGTACAAATCCCAACTAGCTATTCGCAAGGGCCAACGTGATCTCCTTCCCCAGGTATCCCAGATGAGGGAACCTTAAAAGAGTCGTCAACTCCAACTACTGTTCATGTACAATCCATACTAGATCTGACCAACCGCCAACTACATTGCATTGTCAGAATGCATGTATATTTGAAAGACCTCATTGTGGTCTGGACTCCCCACACATGCTCCTAAAATGTATATGGTGAGACTCGAACCTGACCACCAATGTTGAAGGGAGGTGTACAACCACCTATGCTAAGAAGTGATATACATTGATTATCGTTTCTTATTGTATCTAAAAAATGGTTTAATTGGTTGCTTGATTCTTCAAGAAAATGACCACCATTGAATATCTATTCTTAAGAAACCTCCAATACAAACTTTGCTTAATTAATTATATAAGAATCCACAATAAGTCAACTACACTAAAACTAGTTGTGTAACAAATTGACGACTAAAAGCTAGTTGAAACAGCTAGAACATGTAAGTATGTAACCAATCTTAACAGGTTATAGTCTGAAACAGAATAATTAAATAGTGATTAGTTGGTAAATGTTTTCAAATACATGGTGCTACTTGATGATCAAGTTGAATTAAGGCCTGAAAATTATAAACAAAAACAAGGACTGCCCCGACAATAAGTCTTGCTCTTCGAGCTTTAAAGACATTTCATGATTCCATGAACGAACGAATGAATAAATACAGGATATTTCACGATTCCATAAACGAACGAACGAATAAATAAACGATTGTTGAGAATAAATTCTTCAGCTTCCACAACAATTGTATCGCGTGATATAAAAGAGAAAAAATCGAATATACATAAAAGTACAACGCTGCTGTTAGACTGCCACTACAAATCTTCATCCAGAGTCTGGAATCTGTGATAAATCCCTTCTTCACATCACCATCTACTCTGTTCCTGGTTCTATCAGGAACTTATTTTCTGTCAAATCCAGTTGGTGACCAGAGTTACTGGAGAACCAAACATATATGGTTTTTTAATAAGATATACTGATGCACAACTTGATAGATACAACTACAAGATGGCAAATCTCTAAATGGGGAATCAAACTAAAAGGGTACTTCAAGCAATCATTTATCCATGAAAATTACAAGTAACTAACACCACAGAATCCATCAACTATGAAATTCAACAAAAGCAAGTATAGTTTTCTATCAACCAAGCAAGCATTAACAACGAATGATGCTGATGCTGATGCTTTCCAATCAAGTTGCTACAAAGAGGTTATCTTTTTTCAATGATTAAACAAGTAAATTATAAGTTCAAATCGATCAGACATCTGCTTCGTAAAAGCATCAACTTGGTTAATAAAACCTTGTCATTCACTAATCAAAATTCCCAATTAGATTTTTAGACTTTATTCCACTATTATCTTCCAGCTCATAACAAGCATATAAAAATTCATACGCTAATGGAACAGCATAGTCAGTAAAGTAAGGTTCTATATACCGAACAATAACTTATTACGCTCAATTTAAGAATATTCATAGAGCAATATAATAAACAACCAAAACACAGATATAGCAGAATATATGCTTGTTGACTGCATCATCTTATTTATAATTCATTTGCTCGTGTTATTATTTTACCAGGAGATCCAAAACAGCATAAAAGAGCCTTTAAAGCAAACCCATGGTGGACATATATTCATTATGTAGCCATACCCATCAGTACAGCACGAGAGACAACGAATATTACGAGAAATCAATCAAGGATTTCAAAGAAATAAAACATTTGTAACTAAAATTCTGTGTAAGAAAATCAAAATTCTGCCTAAGACTAGATACGCAATGGTTTCCAAAATGAGAAGAGAAACTAAATTGATAAAAGATATTATTCTTACTTTACATGTGAAAGTTGAAAACATCTTTGAACATAGTGATCTGAACTAATTTCTACTATTGCTTCATCGTCGTCGTCATCATCAGCCTACTACTAAGAACTGTAAACATAATTGTTCTATTACTTTCGAGTTCTATAAGATTTGATGGCTGAAATCAACAACTTGTCACCTGCTATCTGCCTCACTCGTTGTATGAGTTCAGGACGAGGTATCTTCTTCTCCTGAAAACGAAAAACCCCAAGGAAGTGAGATCATAAACAATGAGAATAAAGATAATACTTAAAGAAAAAAAACAATGAACCAATACGTATTCAATTTACCTTGTGATCTTTGTAATACTTGCTTATTAAGGCAATGGTCGTTGGAGGCAAATACTTCGATAATACTGATATCAGAGTTGGAAATGGCATCCAAGGTGAAGTTGGCCTTATCGAAGAATCCCGAACTCTTGCAAAGCCTACACAATTACACAACTTCATCAGTGACAACAATATAGACACTTCATTATAACAACACCATACAAGAGTTCCTAAAGGGGAAAAAAAAGGCAAGTCATTTACCGTCTAAGGCGGAGGGAGCCTTAAAACTTATAATGTACTCCGGCAAGATATGAGTGTTCATGTTGGTGCACCACACAACGTATTTTTTAGGCATTGTTAAGTTGTCCACACCGGAATCAAACTCTTCGGAACTCGGATGATACTGATCAGAACCAGGATGCACAACCTCTGTCTTCCCCAATATAAGGCGGCACAGCAACAGATGTCGCATACCATCTTCATCTACAACCGAATCCTTCAAACTGTAATCGAAGAAACAATCATTAGCAAAGCACAATTCAAAATATTCCCACATCAAAAATAAGCAGCAGATCCAACAACACTTTTTTCTTACCATTCCATAGCAGAATCATCAGGAGAGAAATGGACGCCACGGCCGTACAATCCATTGTCATCAGGCTTCCCAAAACCCAGTTCCACAATCTTGCAAAGCTCCTGTTTCGAGCCAGCATACCAAGCGAATTTCAAATTCGAATTGCCCCCACATTTGTTAACCATTGCCTTCTCAAAGATTTGAAAAGATTGTGTTCTAGCTTGTCCCATGACACCACGGAATGGATTCCTATGAATGGCAACAATCTCAGCTTGTGTTCCACACACCAAACCCAAACCCAAACCCAAACCCAAACCCGAAACCAATCTTCGCCTAATGAGATTAAAAACTCTATCCCCTTCTTGTAATCTAATCAACCCATCATAGAACGACGGGAGTGGATCATTACAGGGACCAGATACGGAACTTTCGCAATCCGACATGGATGAAAGATCTTGATCATGAGTTGTAGAATCCAACTCTGAATGGGTGCTATTTGCTTTCTCAATCTCAGATGGATCGGTCAAATTCTTGGAGACTAAAGGCCCTCTCATGTTCGCAATCTGAAGAAACTAAAACTAAAACTAAAATTCTAAAGCTAAAACTAAAACTAAAACTAAATATAAATAAATAAATATATATACACAATCTAATTGGAGATAAATAAATAAAAAAACCTGGAACTAAATTTCAAAGAAATCTCGACAAATTAGAATAAACAATAGTAATCTATGATGATGCTATACATTGATGATACATATGGTTTTAATAATGAAGAAGAGAAATCGAAATAGAACCTGAAGTAATCAAAACCGTGTGTAAAACGTTAGTTTGAGAGGAGGGTTTTGTGTGATTGATTGATTACTCGTAGAAGATGATTATTGAAAATTGATGGAGGGAAATATTAGAGAGAGAAAAGCTAGTCATGTCATGTATGTATTTATAGGTAATTATTGATGGAACCGCCCCGCCAAGGCAAGTTAGGTTTTTATTATTTTTTTAGGATTTGGATTGTGGGATCATATGGCGGTGCGGCGCTGGCTGTTTTAATCTGCGGCCTGTCGTTTTGGGTTTTAGGAGAGGCGGTACCCCTGAAATATTTTTCTGATTTTAAACAACCGACTTGAAATTACTATTTGACCCCTTCCTTTCATGATTAGGCCTGTGACTGAGTCACCGTCTGACCTGTTTGGTTGTTGTGATAACGATGAAAAACTTGTACAATGTGCTTGGATTAGTATTTGATTTGAATGATTTCATAATTGATCCCATGTATTAGTATTTGATTTGAATGATTTCATAATTGACACCAACTACTTTCTAGGGTTTTCTTGTAATTTGGGTTTGTGGAGATTAGCATTTAATTGATTACTATTTGATGGAGCAATTTTCACATTTTTGTAATATGTAATTAATGTAGCAATATTTTAGGTCTGACTTTTGAGTTAAAACAACACCTCATTTGTTGGGTTATTGCCTTGCTGGATTATTAAGCAAGTTGAAGGGATCATCAAATTGCTTTACTTGGGTGTTAATATTTTGTTTTGATTCTTTTTTTAATTATTTTCTTTTTCTGGATCATACAAAATCTCCGATTAACTAACAAAGAAGTAGTAATATAGGTTTCGTACTCTTGTAATGTTGTGGCTTGATTCCCAAGAAATGAAAAGGACACATGTGTATCGTACACAACGGTTAAAATAATAATGACAATAAATAAATAAATAATTAAAATCCCTAATAAGTTAGTCGTCGTATACTGTTCACAAACCACGCATGTTCTACCAAGAATCCGGAAGCTTAGACCGACTCATTGTGATTCATGGGTTCGTGTCTATTTGGTGACCGGTGAGTATTCCATCCTGAACCCACTAGATGAAATAAATCTTTATATAATCTAATCCGTTAACACTTTTTTTTCTTCTTTCTTTTTAATTTTTTAAATATACAATCCAATAGTTGCTATTTTTTTTTTTAAGAGTTATATTAATTCGTTTTTTTAGAAAGGAGATGACTCGATCCTATAACCTCATATGTAGATGTGAAGGATTTACTATCGAACCAACCTTATCTCGTTATTGCTATTACAATGATACATAAAGAATTTGAAGCCATGTGTTGTACACATCCATGAAATAATGTAGATATTTGTTTATACTTTTTGATATGGTTTAGGCTGACCTATGGGCTTATACAACAGTATTTTCTATTTTATTACATTTTTTTATTAGAAAAACCTAATTATGAAACCGGTGTTGCATGGTTGCCTTTGCAACACGCATGCACAGCGAGAATTCGGCGGATTATTAGTTTAACGGGTTGTGTGGCCTTGTGGGTATTGGATGAATTCTACAGGTCAATAAAAAGAAATATCATATTTGCATTGCACGTGAAGAGGGTGACCTTGCCATCAAGGTCGGTTCAAATATGTCATTATCTTCAACCGTTTTTTTTTTTGGTTGGTACTGAAAGTTGAAACCAAGAAAGCATGGCACGTCCACGCAGTCTCACTTGTCGTCTAGTAAATGCTTCAAAGGTCGGTCGCATGTCAACCGTCTTTTTAAATGTATGCTAGAATCAACATTATAAAGTGTTTGTTTCACTGGTTTTCTTTGGGCATAAGGGATCTGAGATAGAAGCCTGATTGTTGTCAAAAATATTGTTGGACTACTCCATTGAGTTGCATGATAGACATGTATTCACCTTTTTTCATAAAAAAAAAACCTAGAGTCCATGAAAATATTTGGAATGGGCCTAATTATAAGCGCCCCAGTTTGAGAATAATTTTGCTTTCGACATGCTCTCATAGGGTGCAGAGAAAGTTTGAAAGAATAGTTACATGAGAAATACATTAACAAGTATCACCTTTACACCTTATATTAACAAAACAACACACCCAATACATTGCTCATATTACAAATTTACACCTCACCTCACCATAAAGGAAAATGAAAAGCAACACCTCATCAATATACACAAAAATGAAAAGCCGCCTGGGTGATGTTTGTTGATGTTATACTGTATATGGATTTTCTCACAACCACGCTGCCCATCCGGGAAACATTAGACATAAGCGCTCAGGATCAATAGCATCTTGTATAAGTTGCTGTACCTGCAAAAGAAAAAGAAAATATACTTTCAATCATGTCATTCGTTGATTTTCATCTACGATAACTTTCTTCGTTCACCATAAATAGGGTCTTAGGTAGCAAAAAAGAAGGGTGCGTTTGAACTTTTAAAGTCTTGTAATCTGTTTATTTCAGAAAATATTGACTTATAGTTTTGATGCTACCTTCCCACATAGCCATCTAGTTGATCTAATTAAACAATGCAAGACGGCTTCTAAAATCAACCATGTAAAAGATTATAACATTACAAATACTTGATGAACAAGCAGGTCTGAACCATAAACCCAGACAAGTGTTTGGCTACATCAACAAGGTTAGATTTACGAGGCAACAAAGCAGCTGCACGTCATTTGCAACTAACTTGGCTTGGGTAGGCAGAGGACCAAGCTAAATCACAAAGAATAGAGATGAAAAAAATTCACATAAAGGGTTCAATCTCATTGTACTAAGGGTGCGTCATGTGGCAATAACTGTAAATTTACTTGCCAATTAACCTTGCAAGCTTGTTTGCCAATGAAACTGATACTTCTCTTTAAGGAACACCAAGAAGCAGGCTATCCAACAGGATGGAAAAGGAAAAACAAATTGACACCAAGCACTCTATTTACATAATGGGTACATGCAGAAGGTAGTGGCACTAGAAATTACCTGCCCATGCACACTTCTCATTTCGCCTTCTTCATATCCATCTAGTTTTTGCTTGACACGCATAAGTGCACGTGCAGCATCCTTGTTCCCCAAATATTCGTCTTGTAAGCCTCCCAAGCATGTTATCAAATCATCATCCGTGTCCTATCGAAGACCGGGATGAGTAATAATATATAGCATGCTTGAAGCAAACGTTCAGATCACATCATATTCTATTGCAACCCATTTTAATGCAACCAGAGACAATTCACAAGGTAACATATAAAAGATCATATTTAAGAGACTATGGTCAACTGTACTTGGTATTAATATCACACAGTAGCGCAGGCACTTGCTTTTGCAATCCATAATTTTATTGTTTCACAAGCGTAAATAAAATGGACAAAAAAATAAAAAGGAAAATAACTAACACACAGATTTTGCAATACGCTCATAATTAGACAGAGTTTAAGCTTATTAAATTACCTTCTGACGCTGCAAAGCCTTCAAGGGAGATAAGGCCCATTTATATAGGGGATCATGGATAAACACCTGCAAAAGGAACTCATCATTTATCAGAAGATAGAAAAATGACAACTTTCATATGTTATTGAAAAATAAGGAGCCAAGTAATTGTACTTCAACAATGGTCAGCAAAGCTTCTTTATTTGTCCGCATAACAGACACAGTTTTCTCACAACATCTTCTGAAAACCCCTTCTACTCCAGTAACACCCATGCCATCAATGATGTCTCTTGTCAGCCTGAATGGAACCTGCCAAAATGGAAAAAAAAGAGTGAGATGGAAGATGAGAACCCGACCATAGAATCATTGAAATAAGGACAGGAGACAGGAGACAGGAGACAGGAGAAAGAACACTGCAAAACAAACCCTCTCCGGTGTCTTCAGCATCAAGCCTTGTTCAAAGGCAACACCAAGATCTATGTGAACAACTTCTGCAGTGGCTTGATCGATCAAGATATTCATCGCATGTCGATCTCCCAGGCCAACAATATAACCCACCTGAATTGGTAAGAAATAAATTTACCATTATTATCAACTATCATAATAAAAAACTTCAAGTTAGTTTATTGTCATGAAGTAACTAATCAGTCTAAGAAATTAGTAAAGAACTAGGTTTTAACAAAAAATTGGCAATTATTGGCCACAAATATTTAATGACAACAATGCAGATACCTGTTGAAAGCTGAATACATGCTGTAGAAAAGTAATAAGATGGACAAGACAGACGTCGAAAATGATACAAAACCAAATATTAGCCTCCACCAAATTTGTAAGTATATTTTCTGCTTGTCCATTGATTTTACTTGCACAGATAAGAAGTGCAAAATGCTAGAAGAGTTAAAGGCCATGAGTATTTGGTGGAAAATTTTGAGTAACAAATAATCTTTCTTTCAGGTTCAGCAGGTTATCATCCATTCCTTTGAATAGTTTTGCCACTTTAACATTTTATTTAAGTGTAAATTACCAACGTCCTATTGGCATTGTTTGTCCTCAATTATAAGGTTTCCAAATAATACACGTGGGATGTGAATAGTTTACACCAAACACCAAATCAATCCAAATGGAAAGATTGAAACAAATACCCAACCGAAACCGTCACCAATTTTCGAATTGAATGGAGAGCAAATTCATTTTCGTTGTCATACATGATCTGAATAGCCCATAACAAATTCTGTTTTGGCAATGCCATGTTGGATGAATTAGTTGACAATCTACATGAAAAAGACAAAGAAAGAATAATGCAGAACAAGCTTTTAACTAAGTTTTCCATATACTTTCTACATGTATCTAATAAATGAACCAGGTACAAATAATCACAAAAATAGTGTTAAAACGAACTGCCAACAGTAACGCGTATACCACTCTACAAAGAATAAAATTGTTGAATATTACTATGGATGCATGGAATTTACAGTAAAAGAAAACTATGTTTCAAAATCAAATTAAAAAAATATCAATGTCATAATGTCAAAGAAAGCGTTGAATACACCTACCATTGAACTCGCTGCAACACTTCGTGTAAACGCCAGTCTCTTTTCAAACCAGTCAGCTGGTTGTAAGAACTTTTCTACGAAAAAGTAATGCATGACAGGCCTGCCAAAAATTACCAAGTAAGATTTAAAAACAGCATTTTTCTTTTTGTTCTTTTGTTTTCCAAATACTCATCTTCTATCCTAGATGACTAACCTGAAGTTCTCGTAGACTTCCTGAAATGCTGCACGCTTGTCTTTTCCCTAATATAGAGAAAAAAAAGAATATCATATCGGAACTTATTAAGGTTAAAGGCAATAAATATATCTTTAGAAGAAAAATAATGATATTTAAATGATGGGTCCACTCTCCCAATATTCATTTTTCATCTAAATTTTACTGCTTAAACTCTATGATAGGAAGTCTCGGTAGTTGGAAAAGAATAATTCGCTAACACTGTCTTGTTTGCCTGGTACTGGAATGGAATTCCTATTCATTCAATCACATTTCATAACTTCCATTATATTACCTGAATAAGAAATTCCTCTATTTTTATTTTCCATTTTTAGTTTAACTTAATGAATTAGAATAGATCAAACATGACAACAGAATTCAAGAAACACACATTTTAAATTTTTGTTTCAACCAGATATTAATCAATGATTGTTGTGAGTTGACAATAATTGATGTACTAGGATACAGGTCTATTACTTGAATGCATAGATTTTTTTTATCATTATATTAATCTTTGATGTGAAAATAGAAATAAACAGAGGATCATGGAATTACAATTGCAAAAGAAAAATCAATCAATATCTTTAATCTTGTGTATCAATATTATTTGTTGGGATCTTTAAAGATTAACAATAAAAAAGATGAAAACATATCATTATGTGACCTGCATGTGGCCCTTCCCCTAGAACAATTGTGAAGTTAAATGGTCAGCACATTTTTCTCAAGGAAAGAAAGAACAATGAGAGAATTGCCTATTTATTTAATGTCTCATTTCCTATTCCAGCCTCTACTGTCAAGCAGTTCATGAGATGAAACAGAATAGCTGAGGTTTTTACGACCAGGTCTAATTTGATTGTTTCAAAACATGTAAGCGGAGTATTATCAAACTTTGAAATGGTTTAGGTAGCAAAATGACTGTTCTACTATGACAACCAAGTGTTCATAGCTTCATTCTTTTGTCAGATGGATACAACTGAGTAAATTATGTTACTTCAAGTTCTATTGTCTAAAACAAAAAAGCTCTTAAGACAATTCTTTTGTTTACTTATATGATGATAAAAACACAAAGAAAAATACTTGCATTTGACATGTGCTCTCGGCATTTGAGGAATGACCAGTCTCCTATTCCATACCGACCGTGGGCACCACCATTTCTCATGCTGAAAATTGGAAACACGAGGCATCAGGATTTTATGAAGCTCTTGAACACCAATGTAAATAACACTAAAGCCAAGCAACTTAACTACCTTCCGATAAGATATTCTCCAAGAGGAAGAGTGCCATCAACCCATTCAAGAACACCAGCACTTGGAGTAAAAGGAACCACCTATCACATTGGAAACGATGCATTTATTCCAACTAATAGGTTTTTATTTTACATAATCCATAAACAATGGAGGCATCGGTGAAATCATCAGATTGTCACAAGGTAAACATATTAAAAGGAACCACCTATTACATTGGAAACGTTGCATTTATTCCAACTAATAGGTTTTTATTTTACATAATCCATAAACCATGGAGGCATCGGTGAAATCATCAGATTGCCACAAGGTAAACATATTGAAATCTTATGAGGATCAAATGCCTAAAATATTGATAAGCAACATGGATACAGACTAATATACGCATTGAATTTACGGTTGTACATAACTAAAATAAATCATATTATTACCAGCCAAATAAAAGAGAATAAAGTTGAATCAGGTTTCTGAGTAGAAACATTGAAGGTTTCAAAACATTGGGATACTGGTGAAATATATTTAATAAACTATATAACTAAAGCAGAGGTAGTACCACAAAAGCACAAAAAAGTCGTTAATATAACCCCACCTTTTAGGGCCAAAAACCAATATAACCAAGCAAGAACAGCCATTGATATAACCCCACCTTTCAGGGCCAAAAACCAATATACCCAAGCAATAACAGCGTCAATGCAGCAGGTTAGTGAGTAGAAGAGATTTCTATGCATTAATTGGAGTTGGAATGTAAATATTGTATTTACTTATTTAGTTAGGAATTTATTTACTTGTTCACCACTCTTATGTGGTCCCCACTATTCTTGTTCACTACTCTTGTATTTCTTTATATATTCCTCCATTGAGAGAAGAATAAATCATCACAATATATAAAACCCTAAAATTCTACTTGGTATCAAAGCAAAAAAAGAAGAGAATCTTTCAGCTGCCCTTTTTCTTTTCTTTGCCCTAAACCTAATTAGAAGATCTGCTGCCACCGCCGCCACACCTTGCAAGAGCAACTTACGCTCTCCTCTTGTGTGGCCGGACAACCTCTCTTCTCTACCGAAACTATCAATTTTCTAGCTAAACCCTAGCCGCATCATCTCTCAGTCACATGGCTCCCGAAATTCCTTCTACTGAAATTCCTTTTGGGTCTAATACTAAGGTCCCTATGGTTTCTGATAGCAAGATGCAACCCACCGTCACCATTCAAGAGACAAATACTCCAATCCATATTAAATTGGATGGTACAAATTACCGTATTTGGTCTAAGGTTTTAGAGATGCACATTGCTGGTAGAAAGAAGAAGGGATATATCACAGGAGGGAAGATTGCACCCTCACAGAGTGACCCGAACTATGATGAATGGGAAGCTGAAGATGCACTTGTTAAGTCTTGGCTTATTAATTCCATGACTACCAATCTGATGTCACATTTTGTGTAGTGTGGAACGGCTAAGGAAGTGTGGGATGCAGTTAAGAGAAGTTATCTTGATGCCCCTGATTCTTCTCAGGTCTATGAACTGATGAAGAAGACGTTTCAATTGCGCCAGGATGGTCGGCCTCTCACAGAATACTACAATGAGCTGAACTCTGTTTTCATGTAGTTAGACTATCGACGACCCAATGATATGAAGTGTACAGCAGATTCTGAGAAGTACATGAAGCGTATAGCAGAAGATCGGGTTTAGGTCTTGATCACAACCTGGATCAAGTCAGTAGTCGTGTTCTGGCTACCTTGCCTTTACCTAGCTTGGAAGAAACATATTCACTAGTTCGTCGTGAAGTGCAGAGACAAGTTACCATGGGTACTGAGGATCGTTCTGAGGCTTCAGCACTTGCTGGTCCTCACACTCGCCTCTGCACTCATTGCAACAGTATCACACAAATGGTTGATACCTGCCGGAAGAAGCATGGCTACCCGGAGTAATATAAACTCAAGCAAGCTGAGAGGAAATGCCATAGGAAACCCCCTCATGTTGCTTTAACTGAGGCTTCTCCATCTTCTGTTTCTCATGTCTCTCGAGTGTCCCATCAGGAAGATAATTCTAGTTTGGTATTACTTTCTTCTACTAACAACACTTGGGTTATTGATTCAGGAGCTACTGATCATATGACTAGTAATTTTTCTCTAATTACTTCTCTAATGTCTTCACCTGTTAAGTCTGTTCAGGTTGCTAATGGGACTCCTATGCCAATTATTGGTGCCGGGAATATCTCACTCTCACATATTTTTTCCATGTCTTCTGTCTTACTTGCTCCGAATCTCTCTAATAATCTTCTCTCTATTAGTCAAATTACCAAACATCTTAATTGTTCTGTAACTTTTTATCCTACTCACTGTGTGTTTCAGGACAATCTCACAAAGATGACGATTGGCACTGGTAGAGAGAGAGGAGGTCTATATTACTGGGAAGAGGCGAAAGCATTGAAATCTGAGCCTAGCCAAGGATTCCAAATAGGGAACGAAACACTTGACACAGAAAATTATTTTATAGCATTATCGTTTAGGGCACTCATCTTTCGCCTATTTTGAACGCTTATTTCCTCAGTTGTTTTACAATATTCCTGCTTCTAGTTTAAAATGTGAACAATGCATTTATACTAAAAATCATCGTGTTCCTTTTAAAATAAGTTTCAATAAAAGTCTAATTCCTTTTTCATGTGTTTATACTGATGTTTGGGGTCCTTTTTCTACTCCTTCTACTTTAGGTCATAAATATTTTGTCTTTTATTGATGATTGTACTAGGGTAAGTTGGATATATTTGATGAAATCTAAAAGTGATGTTATACATGTCATTCCTCAATTTTACCAAATGATCGTCACACAATTTCATACTCCAATTAAGGTGTTTCATTCTGACAACGGTCGTGAGTTTGTGAATCAACCTCCGGCTGATTTCTTTAAACAACATAGCATCCTCCATCAGACAATATGTGTCTATACACCACAACAGAATGGCATAGCAGAACGTAAAAACCGACATCTCCTCGAGGTGGCTCGAGCTTTATGTTTTACTATGCATGTTCATAAACGTTTTTGGGCTGATGCTATCATGACTGTTGTCTATCTTATCAACCGAATGCCTACCCGTGTCATTGACTATCAAACTCCTTTGAGGATGTTGTCAAGTTTTCACCATATCCCTTCAGCTCTTAACATTTGCCCTAAGGTTTTTGGTTGTGTGTGTTATGTTTATGTGCACCCACTTCATAGAGATAAATTTGATTCCCGTGCTTTAAAATGTGTGTTTTTGGGTTACTCAAATTCTCAAAAAGGCTATAAATGTTTTCATCCTCCTACAGGTAAATACTGTGTCCATGAATTTTCAGTTTTGTGAGCGGGTGTCCTATTTTTCTAGGGATATATCTCTTGTTCCTCTTCAGGAAGAGATTAGTAGTAAGAAAGAGGAACAACTATGGTTGGAAGAAAAAAAGGTGTGGATTTCGGGTAAAGGAGAGGATTCAGCTATTATAGGTGAGGGGGAGCCTTTAGATGCTTCTGATCCTGTGGAGGTTGAATTTAGTAAGAGTGAAAGACCAGCTCGGTTGTTTGAAAAATGTTACACAAGACAGAACAAAGGTGTCACTCTTGACTCTAGTACTCCACTTGATGATACTACCATGCCATCGAATGACTCTTCCGCGATTGACCATATGGTACAAACTTCTACTGAGGTACATATTTCTTCACCTATAGATCCCACTTCAGATGATATTTTGGATTCTAACCCTACAGATTAGAAAATACTACAGGTAGGAGATATCCTCTTCGTGACCGTAAAGAGCCTGATAGGTTGGGTTTTTCCAAATCATCTTCTCATGTTATTTATCCCATTTCTGACTTTATCTCTTATCATCACTTGTCTAAGTCTCACCTAGCTTTTGCCCTTCAGTTATCTTCTGTGTCTATTCCTAGTCATTTTCAGGAAGCTCTTGGAGATCCCAAATGGAAGTCTGCTATGGTAGAGGAAATGAAAGCTCTTCAGAAGAATTCTACTTGGGAAATGGTTGAGTTACCTTTGAATAAGAAGACAGTGGGATGTAAATGGGTGTTTACAGTAAAGTACAAGTCGGATGGGACAATTGATAGATATAAGGCCATATTGGTTGCCAAAGGTTACACTCAGACGTATGAGATTTACTATCAAGAGACCTTTGCTCCTGTGGCCAAAATGAATACTGTTAGAGTTATACTTTCTCTTGCAGTTAATCTACACTGGCCATTACGACAGTTTGATGTGAAGAATGCCTTTCTTCATGGTGATTTGATAGAGGAAGTGTATATGGATCCTCCTCCAGGATTTACACCAAAGGAAGCAAAGGTATGCAAGCTGAAAAAGGCGTTATATGGTTTGAAACACAAAGCTTGGTTTGGTAGGTTGAGCTACTAAATGAAGGAGTATGGTTTTAAGCAGGCTTTGGCAAATCACACTCTGTTCTATAAAAGAGATGGTGATGATATTACCTTGCTTATTGTTTATGTTGATGACATGATTGTTACAGGGAGTAACATAAGTGAGATAGAAAAGCTTCAGTGTCGTTTGGCTAAGGAGTTCGAGATGAAGGATTTGAGGGCTCTAAAATACTTGGGCATTGAAGTATCTCGATCCAAGCAAGGAATTTTTCTCTCTCAACAAAAGTATCTCCTAGACCTCTTGGCTGAAACTGGTAACTCGGCCTGCGAACCTTTGGATACTCCTATTGAGGTGAACCATGGTCTGACTATCTATCCCGATCAAGTTCCAACGAACAAGGAGAGATATAAAAGGTTAGTAGGGAAGTTGATCTATCTGACTCATACTAGACCTGACATATCATATGCAGTTAGTGCCGTGAGTCAATTCATGCACAATCCGAGTGATCGACACATGGGTGCTGTGAACCGTATTTTAGTGTATCTGAAGTCCTCTCCAGGTAAAGGTATTATGTTCTCCAAGCATAGACACCTAGATATTATAGGATATACCGACTCTGACTTTGCTGGATCCAAATTGGATAGAAAGTCTACTTCAGGGTATGTGTCATTTGTGGGAGGTAATTTGGTGACTTGGAGAAGTAAGAAACGGAATGTGGTTTCTCTGTCCAATGCAGAAGCTGAATATTGTGCACTTCATCATGCTACTATAGAGCTTACTTGGTTATGTATTCTCTTAGGAGAACTCGGTTATAGCACTCAAAAACCTATAGTGCTCTTTTGTGATAACACGACTACCATTGAGATAGCAAATAATCTGGTGCAGCACGATCGAACCAAGCATGTTGAACTTGACAGGAATTACATCAAGGATAATCTAAATTCTGGTAATAATAGAGGTTCCTTACATTAAGAGTGCGGATCAACTAGCTGATGTGAGGACTCAAGCTGTTACCGGTGTTCCTTTCTATACATTCCTATCCAAGTTGGGCATGTGTGATATATATGCACCAACTTGAGGGGGAGAGTTGGAATGTAAATTTTGTATTTACTTATTTAGTTATGAATTCTATTTACTTGTTCACCACTCTTATGTGGTCCCCGCTATTCTTGTTCACTACTCTTGTATTTCTCTATATATTCCTCCATTGAGAGAAGAATAAATCATCACAATATATAAAACCCTAAAATTCTACTATTGGTAAAAAGAGCAAGAGGCTAATTCAAGGAAGTAAAAATAAAAATACAAAAGAAATATAGTGATACATGCTGTGGAACTGATGAGATGCAAGCATTATATCTAAATCTAATGAAATGAATTGTTAGGTTTTGACAGACTATATATATATATATATATATAGCAGGAACTAGCTCATAAATTATATCACAACCTTCATCCTTTACATAGAAGCAGCAGGTTCTTCCTTCCATCAAATCGAGTATAAACTAGTTCCAAGGTTTTATCTAATTTTCATTATATTAGAAAGAAGGGCATACCTTGTATGTACGTACTCCTAATCTTCTTTTCCATGTATCCCGATGATTCCGTAAAAACGTGTTAACTAGACCAAAAACTTGTTCCATAACCTGCATATTGTTACTAGGAGGTGTTATAAATGCAAATGGCATAAAACAAAGTCTACTCCAACACATATATGTACGTGTATAAGCATGCATGTTGTAGTACATGTTTATGCGCGTTAAGAGTATCCAACATTGTTTATTGCGATTGGATCGTGTATTTCAATTGGGCCTCCACCTAGTTGCTTAAGCTACAAGGTTGAATAATCTTAAATACTTTTAAGTTTGTCTTGTTTCTGGGTTTTACTACCCCATTAGGTTTAGTTTCCAGACCCATTTGGTTAAGCTTCCGTCTGCTTGCACATAAAGGGAACCCACTGGGTTTAGTTTCCAGACACTTGGTTAAGCCTTTCGTCATGCTTGCACACGAGGGGAAAGGAAAGTATTTGGTATTGGTACTTAAAACTCTAGTTAGCATTCCATGTAATAGCTTAAGGGAGAATTCCAAAAATCCCTTTTGAATTTTGACCATAATCGAAAAACTACTTGATTTCAAAATTAGATAATAAAAAATAAAAAAAACCAAAACCACTGCTGTCAGCTAAAATACCCTAAGAGGGGTTTTTTTGGCTAATCCTAAAACTTGGGTTTTTTTTTTTCTATTTCTTTTTTATTAAATCTCAAGATAGTTTTGGAATTCTAGTCTCCCTAGCTTAAATTTTTGGTTGGGTTTTTCTAACAAGCACCTATAACATGGAAAACAATAGGGATTGCCCTTTTTTATAGTTTAGATAAGAGATGAATAAATCAAATCACACATTATTTTTTAATTTTTTTTTTTTTTGTTTTGACAAAAATCGCACATTATTTATTGTATATCAGAATATGTATGATAGACTGATGAAATTCTTACAGCATCTTGTCGTAAGTCATCATTTCCAGATTTTGCTAGCTGTTTATATTTGCAACCATCAGAACCAAGGCACTCAACCACCTTTGGAGCATTTATACCATTCATAATCCTGCATATCTCATCAATACAAATAAAATTAACATAATGAATAGAAAGAAAAACAAAATAACAATCATGACATTGCTTGATATGGATATACATAATTGAATCAGCTAGTCCTTTGAAGTATGGGAAGGAGCCTTCACGATATTGGCAGGCACGGTCAACTGAAACAGTAGCAGTTACTACAGGCACCTGAAAACCGTTAAAACACAATGCCTTCAAGGTTCAATAGCCACTATACAGGATAAAACTAAGAAACTTATGCTAGAGCAAGTAGACAAAACCACTATTGACAGAGTCCATATAGATATTTTATCAAATACAAGCTTTGAATAAACAAATAAATATAATATCCACATAAATATGCGTCAAATTAGCATTAACATATTAACATATGGACCATTCCAGTTTCAAGTACAAAAGCAGTAGCAAATTAGACGGAATGAAATAAAGCTTAAAATACTTGTCAATGATTTTTTTTCTATCATGTGTGTTTTTTTAATATACTCGAATATTAATTTAGTACTGCACAAATCTAAACTAGTGTCTTCCAATATTTACACTTCTTCCAGGCAGTAACACTTAGAGTGAGAACACAAAATAAAATCCAAACAAACTAAACAAGTTAAGGTTCATTGCAAAATAATCTTAGAAGCACTCAAGGTAATAGCATTGCCTAGTGTCTTTTAAAATGTATAAACAAGTACCAGTGCATAAAATGAACTATAAACCATTCTTGCTAAAGATGAGGGTAGATATAGAGGTGTGCGTCATTACCCAAAATAAATGTGCATATACAAACAGGAGCCTTGCATACAGGTTTACATGTCAAAGTTAGTTCTGCCCCTGGATACTGGTACTGGAGTCATTCGCCCATCAGGTCTTTGTTCAATACTTGGTACTTGACTAGCTAAGTAATTAGAAAATTTCTAATTTGGTTTGTACTAAGACACCATAGTGGTAATCGTATTATAAAGGAAAAACATAACAAAAAGTTATGAATATAACAAATAATTATTCCAACCTACCTTTCAATTTTATCATACGTCATGTTAAACCCTTGTTTATGGACCAAATATAACAACTTACAAGTTCTAACTGCCGAAGACTGCGAATTTCTCTTGGTAATGTAATCCTTTTATTGGTATCCTGCAGAACAATCTAGTACTTAGTCATTGGGCAAAACAGAACTTCGGCTTGTTCTATATGGTAAAATTTAGAAAGACTGAACTCAAACTATTTGACTAACCTCTCTCCTTGTTTCGAGCTCTGCAAGCTTGATATAGATCTCCACCATTTGTTTCATCTACAACATAACGTAGACAGACGAGTTTATTGATGTGGAAACATTAAAATCTGAACTTCTGAGAGATCTGAAACATGAAAATCAAATAATGAAAGTTACTTGTCTGATAATAGGTCCATGATAGGATAATAACTCTTCTAAAAGATTCTCTGCTGCAAGCTTCTTATCCATATCCACCACAAATGAGTTTCTATTGCGTTGTTTGTCCTTGATACGATCACCATTTGCCAGAGCTAGAAGCTATTTCCAAAAAAAAAAAAAAAAAACAGAAAAGAAAATTGAAGATATGAATAATAGGATTCAGAAGCCAAGTTACAACACATGAATTCACATGAAAAGACAAAACAAAAATATTTCTCGCATGTCTTTCTGTGATACTGAGGGGACATCAGGTTTCTGTTTCTATTTCCGTCAGCAGTTGGAAATGCATATAGCATAGACATTCAAATTCTTTAGTTAATCTTCAAGAAAATGAATCTTTTAAGGGAATGTGAATTATCTTTTAAAACAAGGCAACTTAGAATATCCAACTTACCTGAAAAATTATATGGTAAGGATGGTCAATGGCCATTTTCTTCACAAGAGAAACTAAAGCAAACTGCACGGTCCAATAAACCAGAGTAAAAAATTATCTTCAAATTCTTCACAAGAGACAGATAACACAATCCAGCTGTAATACCTGAAAATTATGAGGCCCCTGATCATCCTTTGAGCTCCCCATTCTTGAGGCAATTTGGTAAACTAGGGGTAAAAATTTATAAGACTGAACCTGCAACATATTGGAATAAGATATTAATAATCAAACCAAACAAACATAATTTAAAACTGAAGACTGGTTTTGAGATATCTCAGATATCAATCTTTAGCTAAAGCTACTATCAATGTATACCTCATTAATTGTGTTAAGCATGTTATTTATGACATTTTGTCTAGAAGAAAGGCTGAACCACAAGGACAGTAGTCGAAAAACCTGAAAGCACAAAAATTAATTATGAAGTGCATTGGATTCACTTTATGACAATACTTTGTTATAAGCACAAGTAGATAACAATTATCAATCATAGAGTTAAAATACCATAGTTCCTTTCCAATCCTCATAACCTGTTGGGATCAACGGTGTTTCTACAGAATAATAGAGCCAAATTGACTGAAACACCTTATGTTCAAATTTTGAATAGTCAAAGGGAATTCCTTTCTGAAGGAAATCTCCATAACCATTTAGACAAAACTGCCCTATTCTTCTTTTCCATGTTACCAATACCCAAACCACCCTTCTCCTTTGATCTAGTCACCACTTCCCATCTAATATTCTAATGAGATGGATACCTTTGCCTTCTTCAAAACCTTCCCAAAGGAAATCCCTCATTAGTTTTTCTATATGCTTTGTCACCTTTATGGGAATCTTAAATAAGGAGAGAAAGTATATAGGAAGAGAAGATAATACAGATTGAAAACTGTGAGTCTACCTCCATGAGATAGGAAAGCTTTCTTCCATCCCCCACGCCTTTTCTCTATCTTCTCCACCACCGGATTCCAAAAAGCTAATGTTCTAGGATTGTTCCCCAATGGCAGCCCCAAATATTTGAGAGACCACAAACCTATGGAGAGAGAATACTTTTGGGCTATACATCTTTGACCTTCTCTACAGAATTTATACCCAACACCAAACTTCTAGTTTGTTCACTTTCAAACCTAAAGCAAGACTAAAAGAGTTCAAAACTATAAGAAGATTAGCAAACTTTTCTCCATCCCCGAATGAGAAGAACAGAGTATCATTTGAAAATCGGAGAAGTGAGACTACCAATTTATCCTTGCCCACAATAAAGTTTATCACTAAGAGCCGTTTCTACCAATTCTACCAATCTACTCAATCCATCCACCACAAAAGTAGAAATGAATGGAGATAGGGGATCTCCTAGCCTAAGCCCTCCAACTGCAGAAATCAAACTGATATTTGGTCATTGTCACTATTATATATTCTTAAGTTGCAATTCCTGCTAATTTTAAAGTCCTTCACTGCTCTATACAACTTGAAAAAAAGTGTATATATTCATTCTAAATGCTCAGATGATAAAGACAAAATGTGCATACCACTCTCACATCATATTTGTCACCTATAACCAAACAACGTTTATACCCCTCCAGAGCCAGACCAAGAAAATTGTCCCTGTCATCCTGAAGTTAAAGACAATAAACAATTGAGCTTTAGTGAAATGACGACAGAAGATATGACAAGCTAAGCTGAATTCTAAAGTAACAACCATGAAGAATAAAAAACATTTAGCAACCAATTCGTGCCATATAATTGAACAAAGCAAGCCTCAATTTTATTAGAGGAAGTATATACAAACTTAAATGCATATATGGAACATGTTAACAAATTTCTGTAGTCTGAGAAAAAGCACATTCACATACCAGCAATTTTTCAGCTTCTTCCTTATCCATGGAGAGCTGCTTTTGTAACTCTTGTATTTTTACAGAATAATCAATTTTGTCCCCCTAAAATTATCAAAATGGCATTTTATCACATGTGGAAACTAGTTTCGGGTCCCACTACAGAAATGAACAAAGAGAATGAATTAGTGGCCATCACTTACCTTTGTTGAAGTTTTTAGCTGCTTAATAAGTGCTTCCAACTCTACTGTCTGCAAAATCAACATTGAGATGAAATTGTTAAACAGTAATCTCTCTCTCTCTCCCTCTCTCTCACTCTGCCTATATTTAATACCTTGTGCTTCCTTAAACGCATTGCTGCTTGCCATTCATTGGAGGTAAGTCGTTCCTCATAACTCCTAAATAGAGCATCCGCATAGTGAGCAAGATGAAAATGAGTTTGACACTGTCTTTCAATGGACTTTTTGTGTGTAGTCTTCTTATCCTCAGCATGTGAAACTGCAGGTTTCAAATACTTCTCTAAAATAGTTCCTGAGCTGCAATTTTATCACATTCATTAAAAATGAAAAAAATTAAATTTATTTTAACATAATGGCAACCACAATTAGCGTGATTAAATTGAAGATCTGATTTATTACTTGCTAGATCTAGTTTCTGCCAGCCACTTCCCAACCAAGCGATACACATCCGAAGCTTCTTCATTCAATTGACAGTTCTCTGAGATATACTTTGCAAGATTGATGGCCATCTCATGCTGACCTTGGGCACGCAATAGCTTTGCTTCTTCAAGCTGCCATTGTACAAATAGTAACAGTAACAATACTTTTAATTTTGAATACTAAACATGCGAGGAATAATGCTAATAATATATATATTATCAAGTGCAGGATCACTGATTATCGAACGGGATAATCAATGAAAAAAAATATAGAGTAACTTTCAAATGTGGATATATATGAAAATTATCAAATGTGGGATCTTGTAATTGATAATTTTCACACACACATATATATGAGCAAACTTTCAAATGCATTTACACTGATTATCTCCTCTGATAATCAGTGACCCCACATGTAAAAATTCGTCCGAGATCCCACATTTGAAAGTTGCTCTGTATGTATGTATGTATCTTTGAAATGCTATAGATCTCTCTAGGAAAAAAAAAAGGCCCATTTAACAGAAGCTATAAAGGACCGATTGGAAGACTTCCAGCAGAAAGGTTTTAAAAAGGAAATATAAAAGAAGAACGCTTTTAGTTGCCATAACTTAGTAACTTTTTCATGCGGGATCAATGATTATCGGAGGAGATAATCCATGTAATTTTTTTTACATTGTTTATCTCCTCCTGAAAATCATTCTAGTTTCCTATCAATATATATATATATAGCTATAGGGCATGCCAAAAAACTGTAAAATTAAAATATCAGGATTTCGTCTGTTGTTTCCTACACGGAAACAATTCAGATTAATGTTGCAATGTACCATTCAATGGGAAGTAAACAATTATACAAAATACAAGCAGCTTCAAGTATTGTCCCAAATAAAAGTAGCCTTTTAGAATTTTCTATAAAAACAACAGTATAATATCAGGGGAGAAGAGAGCAACTCAATACCAAGATGTGAAGGAAAATGCTCAATAGTAAGCCTGCATCTAACCTTTGGTCTAGGCTTTTGTTCGAAGCTAAATTATGCTAGCATCATGTAGACAAGTGTTTGTGGAAAGATTTTCTGCTTTTGCTAAAGGAGAAAGAGCTATGGTTTTGTGGAAATGTTCTGTCCTAGCCTTATTGTGGGTCATTTGGCTAGAACAGAATAAGAGAATTTTTGAAGGGAAGTCTGAGGAGAATGTTGACAGTTTGTGGGTTTGGGCTTGGCATTTAGCTTCTTTGTGACAAAAGAATTTCAGAACACTTCCCTCTTTTTCTTTCAACTAAGTTGGGAGGGGGCTGTAAGATAATTGTAGTGAGATTTTTGTTGTTCTTTTTGGGGGCATGTTGTTTGTTGTTTGACATTGGTTTTGAGGTCAGTTTTGTTTGTATATTTTGTAAAGAGTTTTGGTTTGTCCATATAACTCTTTTTCTATAGCTTGTGGACTGCTTTGTGTTAATAATTTTTTTTTTTTCTAGTTTCCAATAAAATAAGATAAAATCTAATACCATGTAACATCTTTTTACTTGTTTTTGATAATCTTACAACCCAATATAATGAGTTGTAGCATTCATTGATATATATATATATATATATATACACGCCATTCTCTTACTTTTTATGTTCTCAATGTGGGATCCATTCCCACCTTATTCTCTCAAGTGTTTTCTCTAACAAGTTGTATGGTAAAGCAGGTGGTGGAAAAAAAATGAAACAATTATCCTAGTAAATCCATAAACTTATTAAATCAGGTTAAAAATTAACGCAATATTATGTATGATAGCTCTTAAGTAAACAACACATGCACAAGCTTACTGATCCTAACAAGGTATTAGAAGAGTAAGGAAAACTTCGTACCCTTCCAAGCCAATACAAAGTTGAATATTGTTCACCAGAGCCTGCACAAAGAAACTTTAACTCATGCAAAGCAGAAGCCGTTTGAGAAAACCTGGAGCCCTGTAAATGAAAAGAAAACATATAAAACAATAGAACTAATTTAACTTTTCCTAATTTTGAAAATGCTAATGATACCTTACGAAGAGTGGATGCAGATTGCAAAAGATGTTGCATCGTAGAGTCCTTACAGCTTAAGATTTGAAGCAAAACTCGCCTGAATGCTATGAATGGTTCTAACAAATTCATATGCAACTGAGTTCGTCCCAAAATGGAGTTCCAGTCCATATTCAGCCACGACAACTAGATTGACATTCAAAAACTTATGTCAGGCAACCAGACAACTTGTTATATTCTAATATCTTTTGGAGTAATATCTTTTGGAGTGAAGTTTAACCGCAAACTACTTCCTCAATTTGTCAAACAGCGGCAAATCAATGTGTCAGGTTTTATGACCCAAATTTGATGACACCGGTGGAACTTTCTTATTGTTTGGAAAAATCTCTACACTTTTCTCCATTTGATGTCCTGTTAACTATAATCAGCCAGCGAAACTTTCTAATCATAATACCCAAAACGATTAGAAGGGCAAATTTTATTCAATTATGGCAGGAACGAAAAAACCAGAACCCTATTCACCATGAACAATCTCTCTTGACAATAAGATATATAAATAAGTGTATGCTACTACTCCACCCGAAAGCTTAGTTTACATGTTAAATCTAAATATTAGTACCAAGTTCTAAAACACTTTCTCACGTGCGAGACCAAAAGCCTTGTCATGTGGAATAATAGACATAAATATAGATACAGAATCAGAAGCAGAACAAAGAAAAATAGCAAGTACAGATACAATCACATCAAAGGATTCGAATGCAATCCCGTGTGGCAAAATATTGAAAATGATACCATGTTAAATTACCAACTTATCACATAACCTAATACCTAAAAGCTAAATTTTATACTTAAGGGCCCAACCAACAGTAATAAACTAAAAACACAAAAAACCTCATCAAATCTTTATGACATACAGAATTACATTGATATATTGAGAACAATCTACAAAAGAATCACTGATGACATACAGAATTACATTTATTTTCTAGGAAATAGAAAATTTTAATGAAAGGAATTGCACAATTATATAGGCAAGAAGAAGCTTGCTAACCTAAAATGATGAATAATACTTAGGGTACTGACCATTCAGTACCCAAAATACTGACCCCACCAATGGGAGTGTAGAACGTGGCCTAATTTGTGAGATAAAAAAAGGTCACGTGCTAGACTCTCATTGATACCATGTTAAATTACCAACTTATCACATAACCTAATACCTAAAAGCTAAATTTTATACTTAAGGGCCCAACCAACAGTAATAAACTCAAAACACAAAAAACCTCATCAAATCTTTATGACATACAGAATTACATTGATATATTGAGAACAATCTACAAAAGAATCACGGATGACATACAGAATTACATTTATTTTCTAGGAAATAGAAAATTTTAATGAAAGGAATTGCACAATTATATAGGCAAGAAGAAGCTTGCTAACCTAAAATGATGAATAATACTTGGGGTACTGACCATTCAGTACCCAAAATACTGACCCCACCAATGGGAGTGTAGAACGTGGCCTAATTTGTGAGATAAAAAAAGGTCACGTGCTACACTCTCATTGGTGGGGTCAGTGTTTTGGATACTAACCAGTACCCAAGCATTATTCTAAAATGATTACCAAAACCATGTACAGGAGTAGATAGACTAAATACCTGATTCAAGGTCGGAATTACTGGTTCTGAAATTATCTTTTGCTTCTCAGGGAAGACTCTTGTCCTCTCACTCAAAGGTTTCCAGCGGATATCCCAAGCTACACCAAGATGATAAAGAATCTGTGCAGGGAATAATTTCATGATAGACATCTTTAATAGGAACCCAGACTGCAATTTATATGGAAGGCATCATATTGTCCATAGAACAACATTTACTATATGAAAGATTTTAAACATAAAATTGCACGCCTATAAAACTGTATAATCACTAGCTTATATGTTGGAAAGTGTTGACTAAGGAGTAATTCTAAGAGTAAAATCCTAAGAGGATTTCTAGGGATTAATTTCCTATAACTGTAGACTTGTAAATTAATTGTTAGTTGACTAATGGATTAGCTAAAAGTTAGGAATTAATTAGTTAGCATTTATATCCTTAATTGTAGGCCTAATTGTAGGCTAAGTAAGGGAACTTCTCTTGTATATATATGTCTTATTGTAACTATTTGATAATTCAATCAACATACAAAAATCTTCATGGTATCAGAGCCTTAACAAATTTAGGGTTCTTTTTATTTTCTAAATTGTTCAGAGCCTATAACTCTTTAGGTTTACTGTTTCAATTTTTTCTCTTTTCTTTTTTGTTTTTCGGCTACAGTGCTTTGCTACAATAGCGGCTTCAATGATTGCTACAGTACCCCCTACAGTGCTTTGCTTCAGTACTTTTTTTTTGGGACAACAATTGATCATTCAATGGAGATCCCAACTGACGACTCAATAACCATTCATGCTAGTGCTTCTCTTGCCCATACAGGTAATCTTTCGACTAGTTTTTTGAGTCAGTTTAATTCTACACCGTGGGTCATCGGCTCCGACGCATCAGATCATATGACAAGAAGTGTTTTAAAAAGCGGTTTGAGGCGGCCGCCCCGACGCGGCCTCGCCCGCCTCTCAGTGAAACCGCACTGGTGCGGCCACACTAGATGCTTTTGTTCAAACACCCGCCTCCGCCGCACGAGGCGGCCGTATATCTGCCGAACATTGTCACTCGCCCACCTCTCCTTTTACTCGGCCATGTTTTTTTTTTTTTTTATGGAGATCTACTTTACGAACGTAGATCTACATTGATAGAGTCAAATTTGGAGGTCGGAAGTAAAGGGAAAGTTTCTGGTCAGCAGCGTCTGATTCCAATGGTTCCGTCGGTGGCGACCACACACAGTTTCTAGTGGCGGTGCATGGGCGGCGACAGTGGCAGTTTTCGATGGTTTCTCAGTTTTCCCTTTTCTTTTTTTTTTTTTAATGTTTCAGCTTATGTTTTAAAAGAACAGTTTTAACTTAAATTTTTTAAAAAATAAACACACAAGAACCACACAACAAAAACCAATATATAGTTGTATTATTGAGTATGACCCCGAATACGTCAACATAGCGTAACTAAACTAATCCAATATATATGTGTATTATTGAGTATGACTTATTTCTTAAATTTTATGGAATATTCTCTACTTTACTAATTTTTTATATTTTTTTTTAAATTTATTTACCATTTTTCGATTGAGGCGCCCGCCTCGATCGCCTCGAGGTACCCGTCTCGCCTCACGGAGGCCTTCTCGTCCCGCACCGCCTTCCGAGTTTTAAAACTTTGATGACAAGTATCTCCTCTTTGTTTAGTACATACTCTCCCTGTTCTAACAACAAAAAGGTCCGTATTGTTGATGGTAGTTTGTCATCCATTGCTGGAACAGGTTCTGTCAAGATTTCTGATTCTATCACACTTAAATCTGTCCTAAATGTCCCTAATCTCTCTTGTAACTTTCTTTTGACTCTAACTGTTCAGTTGTGTTTTCTCCAACACTTTGTAAATTTCAGGAACAGACTTCGGGGACGGTGATTGGCAGTGATAAGATGCAGGATGGGCTCTATTATTTTGAAGACAATATAAATAAGTCGGCTTTGTTTTCAAACAGTAATGTAAGTTCTCTGCCTATAAAAGAGCAGAAAATGATCTGGCATTTCAGATTAGTTCATCCAAGTTTTGCTTATTTAAAATACTTGTATCCAACGTTATTTCAAAATTTGTCTCCTTCTCAATTTCAATGTGATATTTGCTGTTTTTCTAAAAGTACTCACAAACCTTATGTCTCCAAACCCTATAGGGCCTCAACGCCCTTCTATTTAATACATAGTGATGTTTGAGGGCCGTCTAAAATTCCTACTTTAAATGGAAAACGTTGGTTTGTAACTTTTATTGATAACCACACTAGATTATGTTGGGTCTATTTGATGAACTCCAAATCTGAGGTCGAAAACTTTTTCAATAATTTTATACTCTAGTTAAAACTCAATTTCACACTAAAATCAGTATTTTAAGAAGTGATAATGGCACATAGTATTTTAACCAATATCTTGGAAATTTTTTAAAACAAAAAGGAGTTCAACATCAATCTACGTGTCGCCATACACCCCAACAAAATGGGGTTGCGGAAAGAAAAAACCGCGATCTTTTAGAGGTGTGTCGGGCTCTCACGCTTTCAATGCATGTCCCAAAATATCTGTGGGGGACGCTATTCTAACAGCTACATACCTCATTAATAGGGTTCCCTCACGGATCTTGAACTATAAGACACATACATTGTCTTTAACAATTTTTTTCCAATAATTGATTAATTTCTAATCTTCCTCTTAAAGTTTTTGACAGCACTGTTTTTGTACATATACCGGACTTACTTCGGTCTAAACTTGATGCTAAAGCCGAAAAATGTGTTTTCATCGGCTATCCCCCTAATAAAAATGGGTATAAATGTTTCAATCCCCTTACAAAAAAAAACCCATATTAGTATGGATGTGACTTTTTTTGAACAAAAACCTTTTTTCTCTAAAACTCATCTTCAGGGGGAGAATGAAAATAAAGATGAGTTTGAAAATCTTTTTGCAAACTAATAATTCAGTTTTACCAAATCCTTTCTTTCCTAATAGTTATCCAAATTCTTCTCATAAAGAAACTGTTTTTGAAAAGGAAACGAGTGTTAATGAACAAGAATTAGGGACTGATATGGTGCCAGATCTTACTGATTCTAGTTTAGAGGGAGAAACATTACTTGGTGAAAATCCTAATCAGGATAATCATCCTACAACAGAGTTATTGGTTTATACTAGACGGAAGTCTCATACTAATAGAGAACAACCTCATCTGGTACAAGACCAATCAGCATTCCCGAGGTCCGATCCTGATCATCTTACAGATAAGCATAAACCAGATAATACTTCTGATTCTCAACCTATCTCTATCACTCATCTTCCTTCTACTTCTCAACCCAATGTCTCTTATGATCTTAACATTCCCATAGCTAATAGGAAATGTGTCCAAAAATGTACCATACATCCTATAGCCAAATACCTATCATATCACAGACTATCCGAAAATTACAAAGCCTTTACTTCAAAAATTTCCCACTTAGTCATCCCTAGGAACATACAAGAAGCCCTAGGACACCCAAACTGGAAGGTAGCTGTTATGGAAGAGATGAATGCACTAGCCAAGAATAAAACTTGGGTTGTTGACGAGTAAAATCCTAGGAGGATTTCTAGGGATTAATTTCCTATAACTGTAAACTTGTAAATTAATTGTTAGTTGACTAATTGATTAGCTAAAAGTTAGGAATTAATTAGTTAGCATTTATATCCTTAATTGTAGGCCTAATTGTAGGCCTAATTGTAGGCTAAGTAAGGAAACTTCTCTCGTATATATATGCCTTATTGTAACTATTTGATAATTCAATCAATATACAAAAATCTTCATTATATAATACACGTACTGTGGCCCCAATTTATGATTACTTAAAGAAAAGGTAATGAATATGAATTATTAGCCTTCTAGAAGTCAAAACTGACCAACTGACTAAGGTCACCCTTAGCTATCCAAGTAAAAGCATGCTTGATCTAAATTAGAAAGTCCAAACAAAAAAATTCTATTTGAGCTGGGATTCCAGAAAGCCTCTTGTCCCGTGACCAAGATCAAATGAATACTTCCAAACAGTTGCAGTTATAATGCCTTGTTGCCTAGTAGATAAGAAGCATTACATGTTAGTTAAGTTAGGTACCTGAAGTTTGATTATTGTTGAGTAGATATACTCGGTGCTCTCCTCACTTGCGTGAGAGACTGACAAAACAAGCTCCTAAAAGTAAAGGAATGTAAGTATTCTGAATTACATACAGTAGCCTGTCAATTATGATGAGTGTAATAGAGATGTTACCTTCTTCGAATCTTTTAGTTTACCAAGAAATTCATCAGGATCTCCCTCTTGCAATGCCCTCAAACAACTAGCATTCCAGCAGACGAAAACAAAAAGATCACAAAAGCAAAAAGTTCAACAGAAAGAATAAAAAAGTTTTAGTTATCTCATGAAATGGGAGCTCAATACAATCAACAAAAGATAAGAAAATAAAAACACAAGCAATGTATTTTCCATCTCTATATCATTAAATCAATGCTTACATCCAAAATCTAGGTCTGGAATAAAAATTACCATATCTTCATTTAAACTATGATGTCATCATATATTGGTTCAAATTCAATAACTAAATATTTTCAACATCCTGAACTTTATACTTAAATTTATTTACATTTCACACTTTTTCAATTGTGTTTTGATTTATTTTCTACCTTTTCTTTTTTGGGTTTAAATTGGTTATGCAGCATATTGCACTTGCTGTTACATTGGAAGTCCAACTAGAACTAGCACTGTCAAATTAACAATATATTCCATAACAAAACTGGTTTTAGCTAGTCAATGCATTATTCCCCTAAATATTTATTTTCTATCAACATGTAATGTAATATCTATAGCTCTACTCATATTTTCTTGATTTATTCTCACTTCACTTATTTGTTAAGGACTGCTGTTTCTTTGTTTTTGCTGACATTAGTTATCCATGTCTTTTCACTTCATCATTCAATGCATTGATGATGGAATCACGAAATACTTTCAACATCATTATTCATAAGCTCCGATTGAGCACATACAGTATAAAACTGCAAGCTCAAATCTAAAAGCTAAGCAAATTATGTGGAGGGAAAGAGGAAAAATATAGAAAGCACCTGCCCATGTGCATTTATCAGAGAAAAGGAGCTCAATACACGATACCAGCAAAAAGTTAGCTTAGCATCGTAACGAATCGAGAGTTTACAAATAATATATTAATTCCTCATTCGAACAAAGTAAATACTAAATAGGTTGCACTTTGGTAACAAAACCTGAAGTCATCAATAATTATTAACTCTAAACCACAGATAAGATCTAAATCACAAAATAGATGATTAAACACAGTTTAACAAAGTTACCTATGCAAATTTTCATTGAAATGATCACTTTTAATGTATTGACCCGAAGGAGAATTGGCTTCGACATGAACTAAGGAAAAATCCCAATTTCCTGCACGCCAGGCAGCCTCATACTGCAAATTACATGACCAACAACAATCAAGGAAATACAAAACAAACAATCCAACCAACAAAATAAAAAGAAGAATTACATTCTTATTCATCCAGCAAACAACGTGAACAAATTAAACTAAGAAAGAAAACCTGCAATTCAGTGAATTCCAGATCATGCTGAAATTGGCCCTTTCGAGAGGTCAATCCTTGGCAATACATATCCAGCACATGCATACAACCAATTTGCTGCAAAGATTTAATCAACCCTTTGTAAGGCTTCCTCGTTTTTTTCTCAGTTTCCGATGTAGATAGAGGTAAGTGAATAGCTGATTGCATATGTGCTGATAAAGCTCTGGAACCGCCATCCATTTGCACCATGGCATTGGATCGTACTTGTAATTCATAGTATTCAAGGGCCTTGCTCCAGTTTCCCTCATGCTCTAAGGTAAGAATTTGAGAGGACAACTGTTGAGGTCATCCCACAAAACCGAAAAGTACAGAACCGTGAGAATATTTTGTTAAGACAAGTAAAACAAACCTACATAGATTAACTTTTAAAACTAGTCGTGATACCTATTACTGCTTTACAGCAGAATGTATGTATGGACTGTATCAATAACCATCCAAGAATCAAAGGTTGAAGAATATAAAAATAATCATCATCATAATCAGTACTATTTGATTTTTCCGTTCAGAATTTGAAATTATAGCAAAGAAAGAAATCTGGCAGCAAGCCCATAAGATTCCATATTTAAAAAATTAGCTAATTCATTTTTAATTAACAAATAATTCAAACAAAATTGCAAGTGTTAATCTTATCTAATGCTAAAGCAATAAAGTACAGTAGTATCTTGCAAAAATGCAAGCCAAATCAATAATACATCTTGTCTTCCCCTCTTTTATCAAACATAGTGACATTTGCATCTACAAGTTACTATAAGTAATCAGTATTTTTTACAAGTTAATATAAGTTACTAGTATTTCAAGTCAAATATAGTAGCACAGAATATATCTAGGAAGTAGCAAGACCCAGTGAAAAAGAATCTCCAACAAGTTCATGCATATACAAACTAACCTTGTGAGACTGGATGATCCCATATAAGCTGTCAGGTTCATTGATTTGAGTGACCGCTGAGACAAGTATTTCAATGTGATGAGGTAACTGCCAAAAGGGAAAACATAAAAAAGGGGCAAAGGAAAAAGAAAAAGGAGAAAGCGTGTGAGTAAAAACCAACTGTTTTCTAAAGGTAATCAGAATACAGTAGAACAGTATACATATTTCAGATAAAGCACACCATAGGGGTTCCAGATCAACTATCTATAGCTTTATATAGAAGTATAGAACCCATAGACATTACTGAAACACTTTTTCAGGAAAAAAAAACTCATATAAATTAATATTTTTTGAAGTATTTCCACTTAATTTACCGTCTCAAGATGGGAAAAATCTGGACTCCCTATTGTGAGGCTGTTGAAATGCTCTTCACACCAATGCTCCACATACATCACAGCAGTAAAATATGAGCCACAAATCTATAAAGCATACACATCAGTGTTAGAGAAACTGACATATAATAAATACTATACAACATAATATGGACGACATTATATCCTTCTCAAGAGAGGATATCTAGATTTTAACAATAATTCAGTCGAAATCTCAACCACCGGATGCATCTGACAGATAAGATTTATTTGTCAATATTTGTTGTTCTGGGCCAAAAACAAAAAATTAAAGAAAACTGCATCCATCAGATGCATCTAATAGCTTCAAGTTCAAGGTCTGGATTTAGACTATTTAGTTAAAATCAGATTATCTTGACATGAAAATTTGCGTGTTAAGGAACAAAATACAGAAAATTTAATACTCACAACTGCTGCCTTTGCCACCACAAGATAATCGATCAAAAGCCAATAAACCTGGCAAAATAGCACGTCATAAAACAAAGAAACAGAACAACTTATCACAATCTGAAACTGAGACTAATACATCTTTCAAATCCACACCCTTAAAGGAAAAAGGGAATCTCCTGTAAGTGTTAGAGTGCTTACATACTATTGTTGGACCATATACTAATAGTTTAAGCATTTGGGTCTGTTGTTTACTAAAATGGTATCAGAGTTTGGTCTGTCTTCGGAGTCCTAAGTTCGATTCCCCCGACATGATTATATTTGAAATTGTTATTTGTTATTTGAATTTGTTGTGCATTTGTGTTTGAGCCATGAGACAAGCTAGTTGGTCATGCATGTGAGCGGGTGTTTTCCTAACAGCTTAAAATTTGGGGTTTGTTGTTTACTAACGAATGTTCAAAATATGGCCCTAAACCTTTCTTCCATAAGTTTATTCATATAAAATGGAGCCAATCACAGATTTGATTTCTCCATTTTTTAGGGAATGCATAGGGCTTGAAAAACAGTATATAATTTTCGATAACCAGAATGTTCAATATACTTAAAGAGTGAAGAAAGGATCAAATCTTTTCATCATATAATTAATACAAAACACTTAAAAAATATATACCTGCAATAGAATGTTCATGCATATATAAAAATTGAAATCTGTACCTTGTTCCATAAAGATGTTGACGTAGCCATAGCACTTGATGAAGTTGCCACATCTCTAGCCTTCACAGAGGTGGAACGGGATTTTGAGCTATAACTAGAAGGCTTGCCATACTACAAAACCATAGGAAAATTATCATCAGATTGTGTTACATAATAGAACAAATATTTGAAAACGAGCTAGCTTCTTCTTGCAGTCATCGAACTTTTTTTTTTTTTCTAAGAAAAGAACTTTCCATATATATAAACTTAATTTCATTTTTAGTAAAAATTCTTAAAGTAATGCTAGACATCCCACCTTTGTATCCCAACTTGCATCCCAACTTATGATGTGACAATTGACAAATGGATACACATTAATAATGATTTATTTCACTTGTCACATATCATGTGAGTCCAATTGCCATATCATAGGTTGATATGCAAGTTGCGGTACAAATGTGAGATGTCTAGCATTACTCATATTTTTAATTTGCAATGGGATATGTGCTATGACTACATAGGTTCATGTCTTAATAACAGCCACTGCACAAATCTCAATGCTTAAGACTGCTTTACCCTCCCTGTCTTAATAGGTTCATGAACCTATGACTACATAGGTTCATGTCTTAATAACAGCCACTGCACAAATCTCAATGCTTAAGACTGCTTTACCCTCCCTGATCATGCCTCAGCAAGATATACGCTAACCAATGGCCTCAAGAAACCTTTAGAATTAACATATGACGAAATTAATGCATTCGCTGCAGGTATTAAGTTACTTCAGAACCTTATTCCGGCCATCTGGTGCAGCCTCATCCATTTCAATTTTAAATATCAAATAAAATATGAACCATCTTTTAGTATTTACATAATTCCAGAAGCTGCAAGAGCAGCAGGTCCTCAATGAGTCAATGTTCAACCTGCTTTGTTTTATTGATAGTCTTTCATAACTAAACAGGCAACAAAGAAACTTTTATCTCTCTCCTTGTTCTCTTGCAAAAAAGATTTGTTAATTGCTATAAATACAAAAGCATACAGTAGAATATACTAGTTTTTATAGAATTTTTAAGAACTAAAAACAGACGCAACATAAAAAGGCTTCACATTCAAGATACTTATACAGTAAAATATACTAGTTTTTATAGAATTTTAGAGAGCTAAAAACAGACGCAACATAAAAAGGCTTCACATTCAAGATACTTACTTTAGAAGTTTCTCGTTTCGGTGGCACAAATGAAGATCTTTCCATGGCATGACATAAACGAAGTTCATTAAGGGAGTTCAACACAACTTGAATTGATTTCATCAATTTATTAGATTCCACGAATATATGCTTTTGCACCTGCACATGCGATGAAGATTATACAACAACTCTAAACATGCAACAATGTCCAAAAACAAGCAATTAAATATGCAAAACTTCACACATATTAGCATTAAGAAGACAAGTTCTTGCAACAATTAAATTTAAGCTAAAAAGTATCCAATTTATACTTCTTGGATGTTTCCTCACTTCCAGTATCTGACTCAATTAACTTAAACCATAACAATATAGAAGAAAACATAACACAAATCGAAACGAAAGAATAAAGTGCACATGTGCAGAACTTATGGCATGTTTACTAATTAAGAATTCTAAAGACGAAAAGAGAATTTAATTGATTTTTAATGAATTCTGGAGTATACTAAAACTTTTGGAAATTAAGTTACGTGGACCTCATACAAATCAAGAAATAAGTTTATGGTTTTTTTTTTTTTTTTTTGAGAGAAAATTAAGTTTATGTTGGAAAGTGAATTTTATTCTTCCTTCTCACTCTAGGAATTAAATTCTATTTCCCGATTAATACTAATTCCACATGTTATATAAATAGGGTTGTTTTGTAATCAATTTGTTCCCATTTTTTTTATTTCTAAAAGTTAGTCAATAGTGGAATGAAATATTGTTACTTAATTCCAATAGATCTCCATTCCTTTCCACCGGAACTCAATTCCCTTTCATTTTCCTTTGTAATTAGTAAACATGCCACTAGTCCGGGAAACACATAAATCAAGCAAGGGCAAAAATCAAATAAATCAAAGACAAAGAAGTTCATTGAACTTTTTACACAAACTACTCAAGAATATAACCTGTGCAGAAATTATTTTGTGAAGGACATCCATATCCTTCCTTCCAGCTAGATTGACAAAAACACTTGGCATCAGAAGCTCAGCGACTTCAGATTTCAGCATCACAATGTTTTGACATAATCTGAAACCATTTGTAAAGACAACAACATTATGATTTCACATAACCAATTATTATCAAGTGCGGGATCCCGCACGAAGATCACAGTTAATCACATGTGAAATCCTTGTAACAAAATTTAAATGGTTTATCACATGTGATAAACCATGATCCCAAACGAAAAATTCGCGCGGGATCCCTCACTAGAAAGTTATTATTCATACAACATTTGTTTGAATGTAGAAATTCAATACCTTAATATCGCATCATTGCAGTATCCAATTAGCGAGTACACAAGCGGACAAATCCACATCTCAAAAGTTTTATCATTGGTCTCCCATACAGTAGAGTTCTCCGGCAAAATTACATCAGCTGATAACAAATTAAAATGAATTATTGCATATTTTATGGACGAATTATAAAAACGAAAATCAAAACACAAGCATGCATAAAAGAACAATATCTTGTATTTCCAAGTGTGAATGTCTGCATTTTTAAAATATTTTGATATAGTCATGAATGGTCTTGATTAAAGCCATCGTGAAACAAGTTGTCATGGTCTTGATCAGACCCCTCAAAACCTCTCACAAGACCATTCAAGAGCATGACGGCTTTAAACAAGACAACAGGAACTCTATCCAATACCACTCGCCCATATTTGAATTTTTATCAAAATTCGGAATGCGGAATGAGAAAAGGACTATATGTGTGTGTAGTGAGATGTTAATGCTTCAAAAATAATATTAAAACTCTAAAATTGATATTGAAATATAAAAGATTTGAAAAACAGAAAAGACAAAATTAAGTTCACAAAAGCAGAGTGGCCTACCTTTAAATTTCCTATCCAGATCACACAGTAACTTTTCCACCAGCTCAACATTAATGCCCTTAGAGTGAACCTACAAGACAAGCATTTTCAGAAGGGTTTGGGACAAAAACTAATCCCAACTCGAAATTAAGGTAACCCATCACAAATGAACCAAACTGTAATTATTGGCAGTATACAATTAGACACAAATAAATAAAAGCATCAATTCTAAATGGCTGTCAGCAAGAAGCCTAAATAATTGTGTTAAGACTTATTTCCAGCAACCTATTTTTAAGTGGAGAGTGATCTGCTGATATTCAAATCTTCCGTGCCAAACTGTCAAAAACTTGCAAACAAAAACTGACCTATCTCTAATATTGCCTAAGGGGCAGAAAAGAACACTAATGTGAATGTTACTACTATTGATGCCAGCAGTCCATGTGGAAGGAGAACCCACCCCTACAAAATTCCATGCTTAAAGTGCCAAATAATTATCACTTATCCATATTTCCTATTTAATATTTTTGAGGCATTCAAAAGATGGAAAAATTAAATGATATTTAGAGTACCAAACTGATATAATAAAGAATTGACTGCTTACCTCGACAAGAGACCTCTCATAAGAGTCAAATGACATTATAGCTCTTTGACCCCTTTCGGTTGAAAGTAATCCCTACATGAGAGGGAGAAACAGATAAGAATTTTCTACTCTTATGAGAGCTTAAAAGTAATACTTGAAGTCAAGCAAAAAATAATGTAGCTATATTTTCAAGGCCAGAAAATGACAGTTCATATAAAGAAAAGAAGGAAAAGAACAACTATAGATGGACCTTACTTTCTAAAAGAATCAAAGATGCAAAGTCCCTAAAACAACAGCATAAATTATGCAATTTCAAGTAATTTACTTTGTTTTTTTGAAAATTGTGATGTTTGGAGAAAAATAATGGCTTGCCAGCCATGCCGCAATATTACATTACGCTCTCCCCCCTTCGGTCAAGGACACAAAAACAAGTAAATTTTCAATTTAAAAAACACCAAATTTGTGAGGGTTTCTAGCTGCCTTCTACTTGATCTGTCTGCATTTTTTTTTTCTCTTTTTTTTTTTCTCTTAAGTTTTTGAGGTATGGGTTTCTACTCAATTGCTTCCAGTTCCAGATGGAAAATTTTGAGTATGCACATGAGTGGATCCCACAATCTGATCCAAGAATAAAAAGACTCAAAGGGGAATAGTCTAAAATATTTAAAAACGTCAGAAGTACAATTTATTTCTCTCCCTAGTTTCTCACTTGATAATTTTACTTGCCTACTAAGAACCGGGGGGAAAAAAGAATCAAAGAAAATATTTTTGGAACTGCATCATTGCTGTAAATATTTTTCTTAAATAACATTATTTCTGGGGAAAAGCTCCAAGTCTCCAACTAAGGTGCCTAAACCCAAGTCATTCTCATTTACGGCAGCTGTGTCTAAATGTATGTGATCACATCCAATTCCAAAAAAAAAAAAAAAAAAAATTCTCACTCCTTAAATCTTAAACAGCATACAGATCAAGTATCCTTATTGTTTAACACAAGTTGCTATATGAATTTATAGAATTTATTTTTAAAAGAAAAACAACAAATAACTTCTATATACAATAAAGTTTTTTCTTTTCTTTTTTTTCATAAGAAAAAAGAAAAAGAAAAATAACAACTAACTTCTATATTCAACGATTTTATTAAATCAACAGATTTATAGAGCTTGATCACTTTGAAATAAATCCATGAAACTATACATAAATGCATCAGGATCACTGTCTCACAATTGCATGCTATGCCACTGTTGTATAATTTTTGGTCTCACAGACACAGACAGACAAATTTTCTTTCACTTCATCTGATTTACACAGAATTTAGTGTAAGAACAAATCACTGGTCAGGTTTGAAGTCATTGGATTAAAAGGAAAACTTTCCAAAGAAATCTCAATGGACTCACCCGAAGAGTTCGTGATGTCATATCAACTATTTCCACAGAATCATCCATCAGACATTTCTTCAAAACTTTCAATAGTGCTACCAAAAGTTCTTCAGATATACCAGTGTCCATATTGAAATTAATTTCAGAAGGATTACCATGCTTAATGGGTTGACATATTTGACTAGAGTCTCTAGGCAGATGGAAAACAACACAATGTGGGTCCCAAATGCCAACCTATGATCACAAGAAAGAGAAGAAAGAATATTAAACTTTCACACATGAAAAATCATACATTGAACTATATATAGAATTAGTAGTAATACCCTAGATATAAAATCGGACACCCATGCTCTAATACTACTCGCATCATCTGAACAACACATTCTGACTAGTGTCCAGACTGCATGCACAATTTCATGGTCAGAATGCCAATCCACAACATCTTCTGCATTCTTTTCTCTCTGAAAAGTATCGCTTATAAGTAACTTATTGTGCAGAGCTTGGAGACTGTAGAACATAGCAACCAATAGTGAAGCATGTCAATGGCAAAATAAATGCAACATTAAGGAGTGAAGTTCAAGTTGCAAGTCTAAATAAAATTTTAAATAATCTTAAGATAAAAAGTCCCCAAAATTAACAATTTCAGTTTTTTGTAAATTTTGCATATTCAGGAACTCTGTTCCGATCCAAAACACTTTCTATAACCTCTAATTTGAAGAACAAATAAGTATAGACAAAACCATGCTCAGAAAAGCCAACTACCTCAAGGAAAGCAATCTTGACGGAAGGTAGCAAGATCTCTTTACAAACTGACCGATCAAAATAACAGAGAAAAAGAATATTACAGTTAGAACAATGTCCAAAATTTATAAAAACAATGACATAAGCAAAGTAAAATTTGAAGGCAGTTTACCTTCAATAAGTGGTCTCTTGCAGAGTAGGCTCGGCATATTTCCTCATGAAAATTTCGTATTTCATCAAAGATATCAATTTCAGGGAAGGGCTCTAACTCCTGCAAGAGCATAATGAAGTATAACTCAAAGAGCACATCCACCCAGAATTTCACACAAATGTCTAAGGACTAGCATATCTCTCTTCAGACAGTATTGTACAGAGTTACAAAGTTCAGATCATATAACATGAAAAGGATTTCTAATCACTCATTTCAATTTAAGTATCAAGTACAAGAGAACGCACAGATCAGAAGTCGAAAAGACCTACCCTAATGTAATCATGAAGAGATGGATCAGACTCCAAAGTTAGCTGGAGGAGCAAAGATAAAACTTGAGATGATCTTGTCCCAGAAGGTTCCCCACTAGATTCAGAGGGAATGAAGCATGCCACTAACTTTGATACCAAAAACTACATTGAAAAGAAAATCAGTAGAGAAAAAGGATATGGAGATAACAGTTTATAATAAATAATTTATGAGGTCAGATAATATAAATACCTGAAGTTGTTCACCAAGCACATTGATTATTTCTTTGGATGGATTGTTTTTAAAAGCTTTCAGCAAAGCAGAAATGATACGACAACATTGGTCTTGTAAAGCGTGACAACCAATGAATTGCCCAATCAAATTGAAAAGATAACTGCATCAATTCAGATCAAATTATTTAAACGATGAATCATTGGATAGGAACATGAAAACAAAGAAACAGAATTAGTAATATGTATATTCTTATAATAATTAAAAAATAAAAAATAAAAAATAAAAAACCATTGGTATTATGTAGCTACAGAAATGAATTGTTCAACAATGATCAATGGGTAACCCTAAAACCAGTGCACAGTCTACAATATATGGTAAAATGAGGGAAACTCATTTAAACTTCCAAGACCCACGGCTAAGAGAGAACCTAATCTCTCTAATGTAACAATGTGGATTAAGTTCCTTAGATAAGTATAAAGAGAAATAGTAAGAAACAGAAAAAGATGGAGGAAAAGTGGAGAGGTAAAGTAAGAGAAGAGGGGATGAGCAGAGTCCAAAATACAATATAAAGGAGAAAAATTAAGTGAGAGATCCAACAAAGTAATAATTATATCATATGATAGAACCTGAATAATATTAACCAACGGCAATCAAAGATTTAAATTTAAACAAATACGGAAATTTTCAAACCGGTTATTATTACAAAATACACTGAAATATGAAAAGATGTGAACAAGAAAAGTGCATACAGAATTAAGATACATGAATAGAGTTTAACTTTTAAATAATTCTAAATTATAGTTTAACTTATGGATAAAATCCTATAGTTTAACAGGATCCAACATAATTTTAGTTAACTAAATTTTGAAGTCTCTGCTTGTAACTCACTTGGAAGTGCTTGAAATGGCAGCTCTATGCCCAAGAATATTTATAAGCACCTCGATTCCAGCCAACCGATGACATCTATGCCTGTAATGAACTGCTGCTGCAATTTTGTAATGCATTTCCACTAGAAACTGCACAATCACAGTAAATGCAATGCAAAAATAAAGAAGAAGAAATAAGATTGAAGGAAAACTGAAACAATCCTTAAACAAAAATATTGAAAATCAGAAGTTAAATCATCACCATGAAAACTCTATCAGGACGAAATATGTTAATTTTGTCAACAACACCAGCACTTCTAAGGCAATCCTCCCTACATGAGACAATTAAAAGAAAGTCTTAACATAAAAGCCCGGAAATTCACATAATTAACGAAAGGTGGAGAAAAAGTAATTCACATTTCGAGAAACCCATCAACAACAGTTTTAATTGCATGCACAATTGTATCCTTTGGAAAGAAAGGGACTGCGGGATCTGATGCAGAAGAGGCAAGAGACAGAATGTGGCTGACAATAGATACCTACAAATACAGCAAATAACAAGAAACATATTATGTTCCCAAAAAACTACTTATTGAAGTATAGTTGGTTCTGAAAAACAAAAGGACATGAAGTAGATTTATTTGTACATAAATGGTATTTAAAAAAATTAGGAAAAAAATATCTTGTATAAACATAACTCAAAATGAAGAGATACATGAGCTGCTTAACACGACTATGAGAATAATTATTCAGGTATATGGAGCAAACCAGATGTGTCTTTATGAGTTTGTCTCTTTCAATCTCAGATATTTCAGCCAAATGCAAAATAGAACTCTGAAGAACAGCTGCTCCCTTTGCACAGTCAGTTCTCTCACTGCAATGCAATGCCATACTAACTGAAAAGATTGGCACAAAGTGATTTTTGACCAGAAGTGCCAGAGGTTGACAAGCAATCTGTAATCAGATAAATGCATCAGTAGTGAGCAATGATTCCAGTTTTGACCAACTGGACACAATCAATACAATCTTTAGTTCTTGTTTAAACGGCAAGCATGTAGTATGTATGTTACTTCAAATATTTGTCAGCGTGCAATTCAGGAGTTTCAAAGAGAATCAGGAATCTGCACCAACCTTAGCCACCCAATTCACGTTGGAATTGTCCCCATGCAAAAGTAGAGCTGGAAGAAGCCAGTGACAACAATATTGCATAAAGTAACTTGGTTCGGCATCTGATATGAAAAGTTGTCGTATCTGGGTAGAAAAATTATGCAATAATCAGACAGAATGCTTGCAGATGCTACACCACCACCCAAAACTACAAAATTGAAAATAGAACTAGAATAGACAACATTAGATATGGAAAATACAAAAAGAATAAAAGTAAATAAGCAGGAACTATCATTATAGAAAATATATAGACTGAATCACTGAATGGAGGAAAGAAATAAAAAGGTTGAATATTGCATATATAATCACTGAATGGAGGAAAGAAAGAACAAGAGCAATTAAAGATCGATAACATGAATTTCAAGTGCAATATTGCATATATAATCAAAAGAAAAAGGTTGAATAATCCAACCCTTCCTAGTCCCCAACTAAATGGAGGAAAGAAACATGTATTGTGGTAATTGGAAAATCATCATACCACGATAATGATGAAACCACTTATAAATGTAGCTCAAGGCTATAAAGCTGCAAAATCATTGAAGAGTTCCAATATCCACTCATTACTTATGCTAAACATGTATGCAGAGTGAAAATTGCCAACTACCTTACTCCCTTACCAAGATGCCAGCAAATAGAGTAACTTCCAAACTTATGTTGGGAAAAAATGAAAGTTAATTCTGCATGGACTATTCGCACCATTAAAATATTACGAGGGTTCATGGTAGATGCGATCAGCACATTACCTCAACAAGTGCAGGTAAGCTAACACCACAAGCAACCCAGCAAAAGAGAATTGAACCCAAGAGTTCCTCCAAGTACTGAAAATAAGGTGGAAAGGAATATGATAACAGAAAAGTGCAAGTTCATAAATTTCCGAGTAGGCACGGGAGGAGAGAAATATAATCATCACCTTCCACTTAGATGTATACTTGAGCTGTTGTGATAGATTATTAAGTACCACGTTCACCAATTCCCTGAAGCAAAAGGACTACCACTAGTAAAAGAAATTAACCAAAAAAGTTAAAAGAATACTATACAAGAGAGAAATATTGTACCTTTGACAAGGATCAATAGCAGATATAACGCACATCATAAAAACAGCCTGGTCACATAAAACCACCAACAGTATAACTCCTTAAAATGAACATGAATCTAAGAAGTCAAATGAAACTGGCAACACTTGTTTAACATTTATCAAGAACCAGACCAAACAGTAAATAAAAATACCTGCAACTCTATTTTCTCACTTTGCAAAGCAAGATGCATAAGAGTAATAATAACTGTTTCCATCTTGGAACGAGGCTGGGGACCAGCAGCTAAGGCCTCCCTTGCAGTAACAAGCTTTTCTTTCAAGGAAACGACCAGAACAACACCAAAGTTGGAACTGGAAAAACCACAGAGAATATTATTATAAGTTTAACATTAAGAACACTTCTTCATGATTAAAATAGCATAATCCCTTGCCAATAAAACACTCATATACACAACAAATAAAATAAAATAAAATACATTTCCATTTGTCCCATAAGTTAATATAAACTTGTTGTGGATTAAATGATTAATCTTATATTTTTAAAGGCAGAAAAGAAAAATAGAAAAGAAAATGAAGGATTAACAAAGCACGAGCTGAGATTTTATGTGCTTTAGATTAAAGGTCATGTCCCAGAAAAAGATAATCAAGAAAATTTTGAGGTTAGAAGCATGTAATGATAGAAACCCAAATATTTGGGTTTAATATTTGGGTATTGATGGAAACCCAAATATTAAACTCTAAAACATAAAATAGATTGTTCCTCTATATACAATGACATTTATATGTCATCAAAAGAAAATAATTGGAAATTTTACAACTTCCATAGATACTATATTTCCTGCTCAACTAGGACACAGTGATAAAACAAGCAGGGGAAAATACACACACATTTATTGTTAGATGTATTATATAGATAATGATGTTGGCCAGATTATTACACTTCAAAAAATAGGAAATCATGGAAAAAACAATATAATAACCAATAAAAGAGCTCCTGCAAATAGTAGAAATCTAGAAAACATGTAAATTTGTAAGCACGCCTAAGGAAAAGGGCCAAAAATGAACAATTCAGAATAGAAAGTTGTAGATAGCATGATAGCATGAAAGCATTGCAACCATCATGAAATTGCACTACCCCTGACAATAATATCGTTGAGTTCCAAGAAGGACCAAAAGTACAGTCCTAAACAATGTCAAAGATGTGCACAATATGCCAATAGATAATTGGATGGTCATAAGCCCTGAGTACAAGTTTGCTAGAATATGAAGAAAAGGAGGGAAAACGACATAATAAGTAAAGCAAGGGACAATATGTTCTGATTTTATTATAAAGAACCAATTAGAATGAGCAAATAGACAATAAATTCATATTTGAACGAGTAACAAACAACTACTAATAAAACATAATAACTCATAATGGATTCTTCAATCAAACCCACCAAATATCCTGGAACAGCTCCTCATGGCCATCCCACGTTTGGAATAGAACACCAATCCGTCTAGCCAGAAAGAACCTTACTCGATAATCAGGATCTTGAAGCATCAAGAGCAGTCTCTCGATCATTGTCTGCAAAGAATTACCCACAGCAACCATACAACACACAAATTGAGTGTCCAGGGAAAACAGTGAGAGGAATCAATTTCTGGTATTATTATAACATATCCAAAGATAACAAATAGAAAGAGAATAATTAAGTAACTACTAGACCAAAAGGCTTAAGCATGTAGGTAAGGGATTAGACAATTGTATTTAAGCACCTAACACAACTCCTCGAGTGCAAGACCAATGGAATTACCATGTTGTTCAAGCATTCAAATGCAAAACAAATTATAAAAAAAAAAAATACAATCACGTTGGAGAACTCTAACTCTAATATTATACTAGATAACCACTAAACCCAAAAGTTTAAGCTCATAGGAAGGCCCCAAACAATAGTATTTAAACATCCAATCCAACAATAACACACTATCCTCTGTCTTGAATTTGAAAATAAAACTACGTCAGAATTCACAAAAGGACTGACGACTGAAATTCTAAAAGCAAGGGAAACAAACAGCAAATCCATCAACTTCCAAAATGTATGACTGCACAAACACTTCCATTTAAGAGATACATCTGTGATAAATAGTTACACTAATCTAACACTTGGACGTAAATCCAAGCACACTACATAAATGTTGAAGTAAGACAGTAGACACATGCATGAGTTCAAAATGATAGTACACACATAAACACAAGCATGCTATTACCCCTATCAAATTCACATCCAATAAATATTTGGACAGCAATGTCAGCATGCCTTGTCATTCTACATTGGCATGCCTCAAACTTAAGAAACACAAATGTAAATGCTACTTTAAACACATGCAATAAAAAATAAAAAAAAAATTCAGATAGGTTACTCGAATTATTTGTCATATACAATAAAAGCATGCATAAATTTTTTTTAATTTGCAATGTCATCACGCACAAGTTCATGCCTTTGCTCTATAAGTGTCCATGTCAAGTGTAAGGAATCACAATATACAGGCAAACAAGTAATTACCTGACCAATTTGAGGATTGAGCGAAACAAAATCACATATACAATTGATCAACTTAACACGTCCAAACCAGTCAAGAAGATCAAATTCAGCAACTTCGTTCACAAGATTCCCAAGATATATTAAACACTGAAAATAAAAATAAAATAAAATAAAATAAAATAACAGCAATAACATCATATAAAGCATTCATAAAATTATTCTCCAAACAGAATCTGAATTTGACACAATGTTACTCCCACAATAAACCATAAATCAAATTCTTAACTGAAATAAGATGGTTGCAGCAGAGGCACCAAGAGACAAATTAAAAAGAAAATGTAAAGGAATATGAAGTTAGTCTTATTACAATTTAATGGGGTGATTGGGAGAGGGGGGAGAATGGGGTATACAGGATCTAAATGGACTATAAGCCAATTCTTGTGTATGTTTCCAATAATGTTTCTAGAATATGATTGACATGATACAAATCATTTGAATCTAAGATATGAATAGTTGGTTTATGTTTTGGAACAAAGACATATATGTGATTGCTAGTTATATATCAACTATAGATATATCTAATCCGCCCTACTATTGTGAACTTAGATAGAGACTCCAATGGAAATTCTTAGGTTTCGTCTTAGCATGTGAATTGAATTGGAATGAATAAAGCGACGAAATAAGAAAACTAACAAATGAAATAAAGAAAACTAACGAATGAGTAATTCAAAACAAAGGCTCAGAAAGAAGAAATGGCAGAACAAAACAAAAGTCATAAGGAATTACAAATAATCTTGCGGATCAGAACTACAAAAGAGAAATCTGTGATAGTATAATAATAATATTATTATTATTACTTCAATTTTGAGTTCTTAGTTACTTCGACTATATGAGTCTTAGCTATGGAATAATTTGGTCATATTTCATAGGACAATTGTATCGTTAACTATTTTTTTTTTAGTGCAAGGAGCATATCATGAATGACGAATCCAATGATTTCTGCCACTTCTGTTATTGCAGCTGGGGTGGCTATTGGGCATGCTTCTATTGGACCTGGAGAAGGTCAATGTATTGATGCGGGTCAAGCTGTAGAAGGAAACGTGAGAGGGAAAAATGTGAAGTACTTTAATGCTTAGCCTGGCTTTTATGGAACCTTTAACAATTATGGATTGATTTTAGCATTAGCATTTTTCTTTTTAATATAGGAATATCGAATATGAAGTTACTATAATATAATTTACAAATATAGTCTAAATGTGGCATATCCACATTGCAAACAGGGATATGCAAGAGGAATAAAAGCATATGGATATAATCAGAACTGGTGACCATAAGAGATGAGAGTACATCGATACATCATAAGCATACAATGCCTAACACATTTGTTTAAATCAACGACAGTGGGCAACTAGTAGATCTGCAAAGTGCATACAAATAAACTTTAATTTTTATTATCTTATCCATTCGAAGAGAGAGGAGACATGTTAAAAGGCATATGCATAACTGGGAATAGCGTTGACCAAGTTTGACGCTATATTAAATTGTCAAAGCACCATGATATTCTAACAAAATTAGATTATCTTATACTTATTTGAAACAAGTTTTGGAAGTGGCAAAGTTCACCAACCATAACAGCAAGAGAGTTTTCATGATAAATAATAAAGATAAATGATCTCAATCTAAAGGCTTATTTGATCAGCTAACCATATGAACAGGAAGACGCTAATATATACAAGCTTACTTCAACTGCAACTGTCTCTCACTACATTAACACAACAAGCGTACCTTCACCTACTACTTTTCGCAAAAACTAGTGATATAGACAGTCAACTAGACAGAAACCAACCACCACTTTTCTCAAAAACTTGAAAGAGTATAACACGAAATGTGGTACTAAATATTCTCAGAATGTAGTCCTCTGACCACCTCAAATGTTGATCATGAATAGAACTCAAATGTTGCCAAGTTTGACCCAGATTCACAGACCAATACATTTACATTAAGATATAATAAATTTAAATCTTAACTGCGACTATGTCTCTCGCTACATTAACACAACAAGTGTACCTTCACCTACTACCAGTCTACCATACTTCCGTTATTTTCAGACGCTGTATACGTATCCCAAAACATTAAGGACAAAAGTTTTAGAATTACCTGTTCAGATTCTCTCTCTCTCAAAGAGGGGCCAGCATGGTTATCCCTTCCAGTAGTGTTCAAGGATAGCAAAGTACCCAGCAGACCATGAATAGCAGTTAGTATATCAACACAATCAAGTTTAAGACTCGCATGCACCTTGATCATGCCACCCATTGAATTAACCTGCCAAAAGGAAAGGAGAAAAGCAGCAAATATGTAACTAAGATGATCAAAGCCCTATGCAAATGATACAAGCACTAACTAGCCTGCTACTGGTTAAAACATATGTTAACTTGAATTTTATACAATCACCAATGAGGCATTATCATACCAGGTCAGTAACCTTAGCAGACGAGGACCAGTAGGGATGCTGACAAAGATTATACAAAATCTTCTCACGCACCTAAGGTAGAAAAATGGAAACAAAAGAGAATTGAGCTACAAACTTCAAGGTGTAAAACCTATGCAAGTAATTCTGTCACAGATTTATATACCTCTTGGTCGCACTCTTTCTCCAGGAGTTCAAACAGAATATCCCATGTAACAACATGTAAAACAGAGAAAAAATTTGAAATTAGCAATATCATGTCCAGCTTCCACTTCACTGCTGAATAGGATATTCCAGGGGCAGTTCCCCCACTGGCAGTTAAAATATCCACATTTTTGGTAACCTCATTCGCATCCAGATCCACATCCAAAATCCTACTTTTATTGATATTCGAAGGGCTAGAAACTTGTGGCATATCAGACACAGATAACTCTGACAGGATCAACTCAGACTGAAGATTCTCTACACAATCAGAATATAATTCATACAGTTTCACCAGGGACCTTAAAAGCCTCTCCATGGACTGAATCACTACGTCAAAAAGTGCAGCATCCAAAAGATCTTGCTCTCTCCATTTGACAAAAACGGGAGAGCAGATAAAACTTCTGAAAGAAGTTAGGAGAAAGCTTTTTCCACTAAAATCGGAGTTAGAGCCCAAACAACCAAGAGATTGCAAATCACTATGGTTTTCTTGGATTATATTGACTGCGTGATCGAGCAATTTTAACAAGTGCTGTCCCACTTTTGAGGGAAATGATGAGATCTCTTCCCTTTTCCTGAAGAAAATAAAGAACATATGCATAATAAAAGACAAAGTACAAAAAATAAAACAAAATAAAGACTGACAAAATCATATGCTGACAAAAGCGTATCAGAATTTAAGTACAATTGCCCAGTTACAACTTGCAACAAGTTTCCAAACACACAAGTAATGCCACAATCACAGTATATAATTGTTAAGAGTATAGGCTGTATAGCTATCACATTGGATTTGAACCATTTCCTAAAAGCTTTGTGTATAATAGTTACACAACTTGGTATCATGACCAAGTTAACTTAAAGGTACTCTATAAATTAAATTGTGTCTGTGCTTTCAATTAGTTTAATGTTTGTACTTGTTTCTCGTCTATATGACAAGACCAGTCTTACACGTAAAGAAATGTACTATTACATGTGAAGAGGATGTGTTAAAGTCTACATATTACTGCTGGGCCCTATCTTATAAGCTTATGCTGAGCTCAGTAGTTACTTAACAGTAGTCCATTAAATTATATCTTCTGTGTGATACACGACAGATCATCACAGTACAAACATAACATGTCTGCAACCGTAAAATTCCAAGTGACTAAGAGTCCAATAGAGAATGGCAGGATAAGAGCATCACTTACTGCAAGAACAAATTGACAGAGAACATAAGAAATATTGCCAAAGCTGAAACCAGGTGGAGAAGTTATAAATTTATTCACTTAAGTAATGGGCAAATGGATACATGATACAACTAATTCAGATGAAGCCAAAAACCTCTCAAGTTAATAAAATAAGAAATTCACTAAGATAAGATGCTACTTCAAACTGAATTTGATACAATCCAGAAGCAGATGATAAAATCAAACAGAATGTTCATTTTCCGATAAAGCAGTGAAAATGAAACTAAGATACAGCTATTATAAAGTGTATTTATGAGACAAACCTTATTAAAAGTGAGCCATACATAAAATTTGACAATAGAGCACACGTAAACATGATCTCTGATAGAGGCCTTCTTTCAGTATCCTTATTAAGCAGAGCTCCAAATATATAAGTCTCCATTTCCTGCAGAAGTGGATCTCTTAGTTGTCGTGGAAGACGTACACTTTGGCACTGAGATGAAGAAATCTGAAAGTAATCAAAACTGAATAAACTTAGAAACCAGATAAAACCCAACCATAAAAAATATTTCTGAAAAACAATATCCAGCACCTTAAAAGTAGAATTCAAATCAATATTTGCAAGTACTTCAACAAAGAATTCAAAATGTTCAAGCTGCCTTTTGTGCTCGTGTTCAACAATCTACAAAAATAAGTAATCAAGAGAATTAGCTTCTTGGTAGAAACATAGATGTACGAGAAACGAAGTCAATCGGTAGACAAGAGAGGAAAACATCAGAACATACCTTAACCCAATCATCTCTGGTCTCAGTCACATCTGAATGAGAATGTGACATGAAAGGCCATTTGAAAAGATGTGTAAAAGGAGAGCAGCCAGCACAAATAGCATAAACAGCTGCAGGTAGCAATAGTACCATACATTCATTCAATATGGAACACTCCTACATAAGAAGCAATCAGCAATTAACAAGCAACATCACAACCTCCAACAAATAAACCAAGCAAAAACTTTCTAACAGCATAGTCAATTTAGAGACAAACACAAAAGCTTACGAGGTGAATAAAGACATCAAATTATTGAATCCATAAAGTTTAGATCATGACATTCTAGACAAAATAATCATCTTGGGAACGTCCAACCTCCATTAATCCACCTTGTTCAATGCATGATAACCATTTTTTATGAACATAAATTCCCAACAGAGAGAACCAAAGTTTTATACTTGGAAGACAAAATTTTAAAGATATTATAATTAGGGGCGGCCAAGATATAAAAGGAATATCTAAAAAGGTTAATTTATATGCAAATGTTTGTTATTAATTAACAACCGGTCACAGTTAAACTTGATTTCTGATAGTGATTTTGTCAATAGACTTGATTACTTGTCATTATCCACATTGAACAGTAGTACACTTGTCATTTTAACATTGTGAAACTATAGAGTTAATATTGTTTATGGTTGAAAGAGAAGAGTCTAAATCGAAACTTAAACTAAAATTGAGTACAAAACAAGAAATTTACCCATAAATACAAGATGATGATATGTTAAAACTGGAAAACATGTTATACTTCATAAGAAATAACTGCTAGCACACCTTCGAGTTAAGATAGCCCAAAGTTGCACTCAAGAGATTTTTCTTGAGGTGAAAAATGTCTCGATGGTCACCCTGCACAAACATAAAAATATGTATATATAATAGACATCAACGTTGACATTAATTTGTCATCGAGTTTACAAGAAAAAGAGAAACCGAAGTCAAAGTTCATTGTGTTGAGACCTCAACCAATGAAAACAGAAATGAGATGATAGGCACCACTCCAATTATCAATGCATCATGCCTAGCAGATAAAATAAGCTCGAGCCAAGCCCACCAGCAGTAGTTCAAGTCACTTACATCTAATTTCGTAAACAACTAAACCTAAATTAATCTAAAAACTTGTTTACCCCACTCTTGTTTAACCTTGACTAGCTTAAGCCAAGCAACTTAAGCTTAGTCTAACTAGGTTGGCAAGACTCATAACAGCATCAATTTTTCTTAACCACCATGAGGTATTTAGTGAAGATATATCATGTGGCAGCCAAAGTAGAAATATAAAACAAGATTCAGTAATAAATTGCAGCTTTCCAATGCAAAGCATAAGAGAGAAAGAGACAGAGAGAGAGTACATACAATGGTGTGAAAATATTCAGAGAGTAAAACTAAGAGGAAGTGCCATCAAACACCAAAAGAGCATTCTAAAACAACCTTAAAGGAGAAGAAAATTCCCAATGATGCCAAACAAAGAAACTTACTTGAGAACCCTTCTGTGACCAATAACATGCAATGAAGTACAATGCAGACCTGGATGAAACCATAAGCAAGCATTAGGTAAATTATATAAAAGAAAAACAGTTATCAAGCATAGGTCACATTTCAAGTTTGCTATATGAGACAATTTGTCAAGTATCAATCAATCCAAGCTCTCTTGGCACAAACACATTTTTTTCATCTTTGCATGATTTATGCACAAAGTTTCAGGCATTATGGCACTCTAAGTAACTAGGTTAACTCTAATCAGGTGAAATTATCAAGAGTTTATGGGTGTCCTTAACACGGGTGATTTGCAATGTATTCAACCTTAGGAATACAGGTTTTCTCCTATCACTTACTTTTAGGATTTCTTCATATTAACACAGAACTTGCAAATAAAAAAATTAAGCTATTTCACAGGTGCAATAGGAGAAAAGTTGTGTGGTCAACAATGATATACAAGATTCAAAACTTCTAAATGCAGGAGAAAATTACCAACTAAGTCTCTCAAAATCCTTTAACATTTTTTTATCAGACCATCCTTTACCAGATTTGATGGTGGGAAAAAATGGAATCCATTACTCAACATCTTAACCCTCCAGAATTCTCTAGAAGCGTATTTTTAGAAAAGAAATAAGAGCCTTTCATTGAATTTTATCAAATACCAACCCTAGAGATGTCAAACACCCGCAAGGTCAGGGCCAGGGTCCCATAGGGATCTGCCACATTAAGGACAATGTGGGTGTTAAAAGTTAATAAAGACAGGATTGGGGTTGAATTGCAATGTCCAGTCAATTTCAGGGAATGGATAGGGATATTAATCCCTGGCTCCCTGCCTTGGAATCGTTGAATTATAATAATAATCACTCAACCAAAGATTAAGTTGTTAGGTAAAGGATCCATGATAGAATTTAAGACATGAGATTCAACATTTTAACATGGCCCCTCACCTTCAACATGAAGACAGATGGCAACATGTTATACTCTCATACTATATACATAACCATTCGACTGAAAATTTTAAGTTGTTGGGTAAAAGTTGAGATATAGTATTTAAAATATGTGATTTGGCTTGTTAACAAACTATAATATTTTTTTATTTAAAATTACCATACACAGTCTATAAATTTTATTTTCTAGAGAAGCATACTGACATTTACCAAAATATTATTTCTGTTATAAAAACAATAAGTGAATTCTAAGGAACTTGATGCAATAGCACCAAGAGGTTACAATTGATTAAATCCAAAGACCAAAGTGTCGTACAAAGGTATACATTTTTTTTTTTTTTTTTTTGTATAGGAAACAAAAACTTTATTCAAAAAAGAAGAAAGTACATAAGTGAACTAGTAGTCCACCCAAAACAACAAACTAAAAAAAATAAACATTACAATGAATTCAATCAAAAACAACGGCCTTCCAATCTATGATAATGAAAAATAGAGAATTATCTCTAAATTATTCAGAGATGGTTACCCATTGAGAAGCTAAATAATAAGCTTTATCCCATAAAAAAAAAAACGTCCTCCTATGTGTACAAAGGTATACATATGACCAAAATACAATTTTGAAGAACCCCTCACCCTCTAGGATTATCGCTGTCTAGAGAAACAAGTGTCAAGTTTGTATCCCCATTCATATCTTTTATTCCACACAAACTTTGCATTTCAATTTGAACAACCAGAACAAACATGTGCCGTGATGTTACTGATTTAATAGGTAAAAAAGACTTCGATTTTAAAAAATGAAACATGATAAGTAAGACTTTAAAAGGTCCTTACGAAAGATTGCAGATAACAAGTATCTTACACGAGTTCAACTATGTATTTACTAGCATTTTCAATAAAGAAGGAATAAAGTCTAAGGACTATCTTGTAATTAAGGTATAAGTGAGGCCCACTTACATTGATGGCATTTGTTTGAATAACCGGAGATCCCATACATCTTGAGGAACAACACAGGTATTTAGTGGATCCTAAAAGAAGAATGAATTCAATAATTGCTCAACAAGGTAAACGATGTGAAGGAAGAGAGATAAGTGTGGAGTCTTAAGATGATAGGCTTGTACTCACACATGAAATAATATTACCAAGTAGCACCAAAGCAGCATCAACCTACATGGATGCATACAAATGAACATAGGAGGAAGATTAAAAACCGTACAGAATGTCACATGAAGATACAATCAAGAATCTTCCAGACATGCCATATCAGAATTTGGAATATTAGACGATTCAACAAAAAAATTCAAAATATCTATGAGAAAATTTGGTGAAATATAATGGCAATAGCATGCCAATGAGATGTGAGCAAACAATTATTTACAGCTTACAAATAGAAGAAATAAAGCTAAGAAAGCGTTGTCTTTCCCACTCAACCCTCAGACCTAATGCAGTATATGATAGTTTTGTCTTTTCTTGATTTTTTTTTATTTACAATATATGATAGTTAATGTCAGCATACAATAAATAATTCTTTTGCCCCTTGTATTCAATTTGCAGATTAGACATCATTAGTTGGCATACAACAAGTAGGAGTAATATTGCCGATATTATGAGATAAAACGCTAGTAAAATAGAAAGTGCTTAAGACTGTCACGAGCATTGAATTTCTAAAGCCACCACCATCCATGAGGTTACCCTAACCTCCTTATGATCTGAAACTTGAATCCACGAAATACCTTGACCGATATATTATTAGAATTGTGAAATCTTAAATAACCACAAAATGCTAAAATTACCAGAAATTAATGTCAAAGCAAAAGAAATCACTTAAAATCCTAAAGGAAAATTGATGTATGAATAAATCAAAACCTGTTCAAACTAAAAGGGAGGATGGGATGTGTAATCCTGGTCTATTTGAGAATTAATGGAAAAACTAAAGTCATGAGTAACTTCTGGAGTTCAGAGTGATAACAGAACTTACAACGGCTGTTACATTGCTGAATATCGGTAACCCATGCATCAGACAGTTCCATATCATATGCCAACTACGATCAAACTGCAATATTTTGTCCAATAACCAGTTTCAATAAAAGGAATACACTAGATAGGAAGTAAACAACAGTAGAGAAGAACGCCATAGACCAGTGTTAGCATTTTATCGTGCATGCGAGCAGAATCCAATTTACAAAACAAAAAAGGCACAAAGATGCCATAAAGAAGGTTTAAGGAAAAAAAATTTGCATACCTCATTTGGGCTAAAAGATGACCTTAATGGATTCTCCACTCGAGAATCTGCGAGTAGCACAGAAGAGAGTTCCTGCATACTCCTATAAATCCAGGTAGATGCACATATGAGGACACAATGAAGAAGAGAACCAAAAAAATCTATACGCGCACAAGGTAAGTTAATCATTTATCTTGATGGAGAAATCAGAAATATAAAAGATACAATGGGTATAGAACTCATATCTTTGTCCTGATAATGATATTACAAGCAAAGTTCTCATAAGCTGAAAGAACTTGAATTGAAACAAATTTACTACTATAGTAAATCAGAACAGCATACCTCAAAGTCCACAGCAGACCATCGTAAGTATGCTGCATATTTGCATCATTCAGAATTCTGCAATACATCCAATCTCGTTAAACCAGCACTGAGCAAATTTTAAGCAACCCAGCAATTTCATGGTTCTCACTAGTACATGTGTGCATGCAAGGGGCATTATTGCCATTGCAAACATCGATCATAATATCATATATATGTAATCGTTGATCAGAAACATTGGTTCAGTATTCTTGGGAAACAAAGAAAAATCATTTAAACGTTTTCCTGCACAGCAACTGCCAAACTTTTATAGAATCTTTTTAGTAAAGCACTAAATGCTAAGCATGCATTAATAGACACTAAACTCAGAGATGTCACCTGCATGGTGAATAATTGCACACATGCAATTCAAGAATTGTTTGATCATGAAATTGTGCTAGTAATTAAAGGAAGAAGGAAAACTTTTAAAAAAATAGAGAACACCATGGACATCTCCATCTCCAAATCAACCCTATGCAGCATTATTCTGTCATGTAACTGAGCTAACACTCAATAGCAGAGAGATATCACAATGTAAATGACCCTATGCAGAAGTATCAGGAAATTGAATATATCTGATTAAATTTGGACTAATAAACAACCCATATCCACAGGATGCAGCTATAAATACCTCTCGAAGTTTGTGCAAACGCCTTCAAACCAATACATAAATAGATCCTTACTGATGCGATTGTAGTAGTTATGAATGAGACAACAAAACACAGCATTCCTGTAGTACAGTCCATAAAATATCAATTTCATATTGTTAGAAACCAACAAACCCAAAGCTTAAAGCTAATAGGAAAGGGCCCAATAATAGTATATAAGCACTTAGCACACCTCATCACGTGCAAGACCAACGGGCTTGCCATGTGGCTCGAACCCAAACACAAACACGACAAATTTAGATAACAAATAACAAATTAAAATATATTCACATGGGGGGACTTGAACCTGGACTCCCTAGTATAACAAGACTCTGATACCATGTTAATAACCAATTGACCGAAAAGCTTAAGCCGATAGGAATGGGCCCAACAATAGTATTTAAGCCCTCTAACAAATATGATATTTACACATGTAAGATGAATGGTAAAACGGTGACAGTGAGAGAGATGGATAGCATTACACCAAATGTTGACACATAGAAGCATAGCATTCAGTTTGTGCATTTTTATTTTGGAGATAGGTCATTCATATGTTAGTTTGAAATTTTTCGGAGGATTGCTGGTTCACCAATATTATAATCTTCCTTTGATCATTTTTAATATATTTCTTTTTGTTTCTTACCAACAGAGAAACAATATAAACCCTACACCTTCCTTTGATCGTTTTTCATATATTTTTTTCCGTTACTTCCCAAAGAGAAAAGCATCACCCACACATCCATATGGATTATATGCACAGCATTGGAATGTTGAAACACGTGATTTATATCAACCAATAAAAAAGAGAAAACACGGATATCATATGAATCAAAACAGTTTAGTACAACCTAATTTCCCTTATAAACATACCATATCCATTTTCCTTTCATGAGTGCATCCCTTAGATGGCCAGCAGTATGCTCCCTTCTAGCCCGTTTTTCAGCTGATGGTGCTTTTGTCATGTGCACACATGCCTGATGGAGTAAATTAAAAAATGTGCTCAGAACCTGTGCTTCTCCAAATAATAACAATTTAATCTAGTGCAAACTCTGCAAAGTCAACAAGAGCATTTTGTCTGGGAATAATAACAAATAATCTAACATCCTAAGTGATAGCAATTCTGCCAAAGAGTACAGAAAAATATCCTTGGGTTAATTATGTAATATTCACACAGCATCAAACTGAATACTGTGATGCAGTTAGTCAGCTACTGGATGCTTAAGGAGTGAAATAACTACCCGATAAAAAACAAGTGCAGCAAGTTCCACCAAACCATGTTGAGAACTGCTCAAAGTTCCAAACTTATCATCCTTGGTTGCATCACTCCTGAATGAATCATACAGACCAACCATCAAACCTCACCATGAAACTCCAGCAAAGAAGAACTGGATAGAAGAAAAATGGAAAACAGAACAAAAAAAAAACAACAAAAAAGTACTCACCTAGATACAGAAGTGCTGGGTAGCGAGCTTTGATCTAGTTCCTTAAATACAACATCTAACAACTGTTCTACCAGAAAATTCTGATCAACAGCACCTCTAGTTAGATTTAGCTGTAGCCTGGCATAAAGTATAAGTGCATCCTGCAAAAAGGAAAAGTATGTAAACATGTAACATAAAACTAGTTCCATAAATTCATAAATTCAAAAACCTAAGTTACTCCAATTGAATGATTAGGAAACCTTAAGACTGCGATCATGGGTTGTTAGCCAACAACGGTAAACAAATTTCTGAACAGCATCATGGATCTCTGAGGACTGACGACCCAAATTCGGACCATCCTTTAACAAGAATGTATTAATACACTCAATAAGCTTCCGTAAAATTTTTCCATCATCCCTAAAATTGTTACAACAAGGAATGGCGAATGTATACTATAAGAATGTGAAACAAAATGTCAGCAGGCTCAACAAAAAAGCAATGCAGGTCAATTATTTGTGCACCTTACGAAAGAGAATATCTGAACAAATCCCTTAACAATAGCTCCCCTAAGAGTTTCTGGAATATCTCCAGGGGGATTTTCTAGAAGCGAGTGGAGAGTCGATATGCAGCGAAATATTTCCTCTTTCTGATTATGTTGACTATTATTTTTCTCTTTCAAGCTTGATTCCACCTTCTCCATGTATACAAGCAGCAGTCCTTGACATAACAGATTGTAAGGGGAAAAAATTAATACAGAACAATGTTGAATAAGGACAATTACGTAACAAACAGGAACTTGAACGGGTCTCGGATATATAACTCACTACAATAAATGTGCTTCCTCATGTGAAAACAATAGCCTTTGACTCCCAAAAGATGCTGCAGTATAATCCCATATTCTGACTGAAAACTTGGAACATTGCTAAGCACATCCAGTACATGACTAAATAGTGTTTTAACCACAGATAATAGAGGCAACAACTTTCCTGACAGGAAAATGATATAAGAAAAAACATTAACAATACTTCCACTATCAATTCCATCAAAAGTATATTAAAATACACAAACCCTTCAACATATAAGTAAGTTCGTATTAGCCAACCACGACAAGTCAGCGCGCTAGTCGCTCCATTTTCTGCCTAAAGAACTGGGGAAACGAAATGAAAAGGAGGGGAAGAGAGAGAGAGAGAGAGAGAGAGAGAGAGAGGAAAAGTACAAAGAAATTCCTAGAAGAAAAGATAGACTACTGACCACCCAAGCAGATAAAAAAATAAAATAAAATAACCAAATTCTGATATACCAATATACCATGCTCAATATTTTACTAAAAAATTTCCTTAATATCATTGTGCAGTCAAGGGACTTCAAAGATAGTTAATTTGCTTGAATCTCATTTTTAAAAGAAAAATTTATACAAATAAATGTTTTGACCATCATTACACATTGATTTCCCAATAAACATACAGTTTATGCTGGTTCCTCATGGTGGCTCCTGATTTTAAAAACTACAAAAGGCATATGTCACAACAAAGCATTAAAAAGTTGTAGGTGATAAACTCTTTCCTAAATTCCCAACCCTAGTTTTATGACAATTACACCATCTATAACTTGCTAGGAAGCTCACAAACTAAATAAAATACAATAATCTTTTGCCTTTCATTCTTATTCAACTTGTAATTTCTTCTTTTTTGGGGTACAAATATTCAACTTTTAACTTGCAAAGAATATCATCTTAGATAAAATTTATTCGAAAGATATGTGCTCACTGAATATAAAACTATTTTCTGCATGAAATGTTTTTGATAATATGGTTTAATACAATAAGCTATAGCATGTATGTCTGACCTGAAAACTTGGCATCTTCAGCGCGTTGAATGACAATTTTTAGAGTTTTTGCAAAATTGATCTTGGGAGGTCGCCGCTTGTTTGCGGATATTTCCGACGATATGCAGCTGGTGAGCAATTGTACAATAAATGGCCATGTTTCAGCTGCAGAAACAATCTAAACTTTCAATTATCTTTTTAACATATATAAATGCACAATTCTCCTTAAAATCATGTAGTTCAATTATGAATAGATGTCAATCTTACAGTGAGGAAGTTCATTTGGTTTAAGTTTTGCAGTGTTCCGTCCAAGAAATTTGCAGAACGCGATGGACCTTACTCCTTCTAACCATGTAGACAACAACTTTACTCCTTCCTAAACATAAATATCAATACAAACATAAGTAAAAATTTCCATCAGTTATGTATAAAATAAAGGAAATGATAATTACTCAAATATCGAATGAGACAAAAGAAAAAACTCAATTCAACTTGATACAATGATTCTCCGCAGTTGATCATCTTTCAAGTTACATATATCATCACAACAAGAAGTTCGATGAATGAATTAAAGAAGAAAAAAAAAATGTAGGTACAACACTGATGTCGGTTCAATTGATTTTAACTTCACTTGACTAAAATCAAACAGAAATAATTGTGCGTTTAGCTTCTGTTTGGTTGCGGAGAAAATGTAGTGAAAATTACTAAATCGAAAATTTAAAATCTACATCGTCTACTTCAAAGCCAATGCGAATATTAAAAAAAAAATAGTAATAATTCAGGCAACTGGTAGCCTATTTTTAGTTAAATTTCAAGCAAAAAATGAACAGGCGATGGAGCATGACAAATAGAGCTGGTTGACTCGATTGACTTGATATATTAACTATCACTTTCGAAAACAGAAACAAAAATGACATCCAAAACGATAGAAACTACGAATTCCAATATCGATTAGTCTTTATCAAATTTTCTCGGCAATGAAACGGAAAAAGGAAGTGATGTAAATAGAGTAGTGGACTGTTACTTCACGCGCTTTGGCTTTATCGGAGGATAGCTTGGAGACGATTTCTTCAACGTCTCTGGAAGTGATAGTCGCCATTTCTCGGAAGAATTGGCGGGAAAAAAAAAAAAAAAAAAAAAAGGAAGAGGAGGGTTTAGAGAAAGAGAGGTCCGATAGTAAGTGAATTGAAAGGGTTTTTGAGACGGCTAATTTCGCATGAGCTGGAAAATTGGGAGAAAAGGACAGTAGAAATGTAGAAATGTAGAATTGTAGTTGCCACCCTGGACTTTTCAAAATTAACAATATAATAATATAATTTACTTTTTAAATAAAAATTAATAATTAAGGCATATAAAAATGAAATCTTGTGATTGGATAATAAGCACCTGCAAATTTTTCTATTAGTGCATTTTATTTTTATTTTTAAAGCCTGATAATTTTTGACACAAACATACAGATCAAGTGTTTTTTATGATAAGGGAATTTTTATTTATTTAATTTTTAACATCTAAAATTGTATTTCATCAAAGTATAAAAAATGACACTTTTTTAAAAATAAATAAATAAAAGGACTATTTGTTCGAGGTGTAAAACAAGTTGTGCTGGCCATATTTGTAAGGCCCATACGAGCTGTTGGTTGTGTCTTGTGTAGCATGCAATAGTGTCCTGTCGGGTCAGGCACAATACGACGATTATCGATGTGAGTTTCTTTCTTGCTCTGCTATGTTCTTTTTATTTGGTGGAAATTGTTGGAAATGACCACATACAATATGGAAATTTTGTTTGTAACCACAAACGAAAATTTAATTGTTAATAACCACTTCTTTTAGAAATTACTTGAATGCCCTCATATAAAAACCATTCTCAAACACACTATCTCCCATTTTCTATATTTCTTTATCTCTCCTCTCCTCTCTCTCTCTCTCCCCGTCAAAACCAAACCAAGAAAATCATCGTCGGCATCGTCACCGTCAAAATCGAACCTCTACAAATCGTCGCTGGCGTCCTCTCTCTCTCCCCCCGAACCTCTCTTTCTCTCTTTGCGACAGCGCTGTCGTGCGCTGCTTGGCTTCGCAAACCAAGCGACAGAGCTGTCATGCTTCACCTGGGCTTCACGACCGTCCAGCAGTGCCCTCGAGCCCCCCTCCGCCGGCAATGTGATCTGCAAAAAAAAAAATGAAAGAAAAACATAAACCTAAATGAGTAAGAAGAATAAGGGAAACATTTCAAGTTTCAACATTTCAATTATTTAAGATTTCAAGTTTCAACATTTCAATTTAGTCAAGACTTCAAGTTTCAAAATTTCATGTTTTTAGGCAAGATTTCAAGTTTTTAGTCATGATTTCAAGTTTTGTTCCAGATTCTGGTCATGATTTCAAGTTTGGTTATAGGTTTTTAAAAAATAAACTAAGTTTAGGGGTACTTTTGTAATTTATGGGCATACACTGAATTGTTTTTTAAAATGTGGCTATTAATAATTAAATTTTCAAAGTGGTTACAAACGAAAGTTTGATGTTTCCAATGGCTATTTTTTGTTTTCTCTCTTTTATTTGTTTCTTCTTCCTCTATTTATCTTTTGAATGCAACAACTTCGCATCTAGTAGTACAAGGTCTAACTAGAGAAGAGTTTTTAAACCAACAGCAACAGATTAATCAACTTTGTGCTAGATTAGAACAATCTGGTATTTTTGGTCAACTTAATCCTACAATCGGAAGGCAAGTGGATCAAAACACTCAAACTTATCAGTGGAGAAATATGAAAAATCAGCCAGCCATTGAGTAGTACCAACAAGTTCATGAGGATAGTGGAGTTTTTCCTGTGATAAGACAACCAGCATTCAACTGTAACATAGATCGTGATCGGGATCCACGAATTAAGGCAGATATCCCATACTTCAATGGAGAGGAGCAATCAGAAAAGATCTTGGACTGGTTGAATGAAGGTCAAAGGATCTTTGAGTTTCTTGACCTTTCAGAACACAAAAAGGTCAAGTTTATTGCTATAAAATTGAAGGGGTATGTATCTTCTTGGTGGGAGCAAGTGCAGTCATGCATATGATAAGGGTTCAATCTGGAAAAGGAAAAATCCAGAATTGGATGAAGATGCAGCGATTGATCCGGACCCAATTCCTTCCATTGAACTATGAAGGAGTTCTCTTTGAGCAATACCAATCTCTTCAACAAGGGTCGCATTCTATACAGGAGTACACTAATGAGTTTTACAAAATGCGGAATAGAGTATAACTGACTAAAACGAAATTGCAAGTAATTCATCGTTATTTAATGGGTTTGAGGCAAAAGATCATAGATGTAATGGACTTGCAGCCTTGTTGGACACTAGCCAATGTTGTTTAGTTAGCAATGAAAGTTGAAAAACAACTCAAATGGACCAACAACCACCCGAATCAAAATGTAAAGGGGAATAATCAATGGGAGGCTACTCGCAGCCATGGAGATGTCAAACAAAAGTCAGTAGTAGCAACTAATGAGATGCAAAATTCTAGACCAACTATTAACTATCAAGATCACAACCAAAGACTAGGTTATGCAGTAGCAAGAACCAATGTTCTCGGATACAACAACAACTCATTTCAATCGGTGGGACACATAATAATATGTTACAAGTAAGGCTAGCAAAACGGGTTAGCGGGTCATTTTAGGCCCAATACGAACATGGCCCATTTATTTTTGACACGACACAAACACGACCCGTTTATTAAACAGGTCAAACCCCATCAACACGAACACACCACGAATATAAATGGGTCGACACGACACGACACGGCTAACCCGTTTATTATAAGGGTCAAATCGTGTCGGGTCAACACGACATGTTTAAATGATCCGTTTAACCCGTTTAATAAAATATGAAGTGTGAACCTATTTAACCCATTTAATTGACACGTATAAATGACTCACTTAACCCGATTAAATTGAAATGGATAATTTATATTGAAATGTAAATTTACATAAATATCCTTAATAAAAATGAAATTACAATTTTACCCCTAATAATCATGTCAACCTGCGACACTGTGGGTCAACACCAAGGCGATCCGTTTATGTCAACTTGCGACACTGTGGGTCAACACCAAGGCGATCCGTTTATTAAACAGGTTAGGCGGGTTGACATGATTATTAACACGACCCATTTACCCTAAACCCAAACCCTTAATAATCGTATTTGTGTCGTGACCCATATTGCCACTCCTAGCTATAAGTGTGGAAAAGAAGGTCACAAATCCTCTGACTGTAGAAAACAAGCCAACAATCTGTTGGTTAATGAAGAGGGTGGAGATAATGATGATGAGGAAGAATTTGCGGAAACACAAGACGGAGGAGGGTTGCTGGAATTTACTGAAGATGAAGTTACATATGAAGATCATGACTTGCCAAACCTAGTGGTAAGACACACTATGTTGACTCAAAGAGCAGTGAAAGATAATTGGCGGAGGAATATAGCATGCATGTCCGACCTGAAAACTCGACGTCTTCAGCTCGTTGAATGACAATTTTTAGATTTTTGCAAAATTGATCTTGGGAGGTCGCCGCTTGCTTGCAGATATTTTCAACAATATACAGCTAGTGAGTAATTGCACAATAAATGGCCATGTTTCAGCTAAAGAAACAATCAAACCTTTCAATAGTCTTTTTAACATATATAAACGCACAATTCTCCTTAAAACCATGTGGTTCAATTATGAATAGATGTCAATTTTATAGTGAGGAAGTTCATTTGGTTTAAGCTTTGCATGTTCCGTCCAAGAAATTTGCAGAACGCGATGAACCTTATTCCTTCTAACCATGTAGACAACATCTTTACTCCTTCCTAAACATAAATATCAATACAAACATAAGACTACATATCAAATAGATTGGGTCGGCTTAAAGCCGGACTAACTTGATCTCAAGTAAAAATAAAAGGAAATGAATCAGTTGTGTAAAATGCCGACCCAATCCAAAGAGATCAGAAATACGATAGTACGACCTAGGATAACAATGCATGTGTCCAAGTCTAAGACAACAAATGCCACTTGACAAATGAACAATAGGTGGGAAATAAGAGATCATATAAGCAAAAGTCCGACCCGAGCTAAAAAAGACAGGTGTTAAGGATTGAGGTAGATGCGAGGCTAGGTGTCACACTAATGAGGAAAACACTGAGCAGGGCTCCAGGAGAATGAAAACCGAGTTGTTGGTGATAGACACGTGGCTCCATATGTCCTGAAGAAGAGGTTACACCTGTCAAAAACGATCTAAAAAAGCACTATAAATAGAGGGAGATTGATCAAATGAAGGACAAGTGAAAAAGAGAAAGAAAATAGACTAAATAAAGCAAGAGGAAGAGAGAGAAAATTTAGATGAGTATTTCTTCGAGCCGCAAATATAGCTTGATATGAGCATGATATTGTGTCTCAGATCTAGTCAGTTATTTACCAAACTCATAAAAAAGAGAGTTCAGCATAAGGAAACACTCGATAAGCCTCTTACATTAGGTCAACAATATTATGAGCTTATGCAAAGAGAGGTTAGTTGAGATAAATATCATATAAGCTTTTTCACAAGCCGTGAGATCAGTCTGATACGAGTAATGAATTAATTCTCAGTTCGGGTTATAGTTTTCCTACCTTATGTAAAACACCCAAAATTGTATCACAAAAGCAAAAAATGTTTACCCAAGCTTGAGCTTGGGTCAATAAAAATTTCTATCTCGTAGGGCATTTAACACACTTAGTTTTTGCATCAATAAGTACGGTGAGAGAAAGGGAAATAGAAAGAGAGGGACATAATTGGATATGATGTTGATGTGACATTTTCTCTGTAGCTACTATAACTCTATTATTAATTAAATAATATTAAATAAATTATAATTTTTTATTTTTTAACAAAAAACTAACCCAACTACAGCCCAGGTCAACCCCCTCTACCATCCTCATTTGCTTATAGCATACTTATACACATCATCATTTTTTGCTATGTAAGCATTATTTGATTCAATTGCATTACTTTTTCTAGCAAAAATTGATGAGGTGGATAAATGTACTATAAGTATGCTCACAACTAGGGATTGTAATTTGACCCACACCCGCCCGAAACCGACCATGTAGGGTCGGGTTGGGTTGGGTTTGGGTTGTGAATTTATGATTGGTGAACCCGTATAAATAAAAACCTAGCAGGTTCAAGTTCGGGTTCGATTGTGGGTGTGGGTGTAGGTTAGGAAAACGAACCTGGGGGTAAACCCATAAACCCGTATAAATAAAAATTATATAATATTTATTATTTAACATATTATAAATTTAAACTCCAATTGAACCTTTTTAACCATATAGAGAATAAAATATAAAAATTTCACTCATTCTAAATTTGAGAATTACAATTCTTAACTCTCATTTATATAAAGCTAATGATAGGTTACACCTGCTGGTTTTACTCTTATGAAATATCGTGTTTGCTTATTTGTTTTGCCTTTTGAGAAGTTTTTCTTTGGTAGGCACACAAATGTGAGCATACTTATAGCACATGTATCCACCTCATCACTTTTTACCATATAAGTATTATTTGACCCAATTGCATTGCCTTTTCTGGTAAAAAGTGATAAGATGGATAAGTATGCCCACAGTTATGTGCCTACCAGAGAAAAACTCGTCTTTGGAAATCCATTTGGAATTTTACTTGGTAGTGCTTTATATTATTGTATTTGTATCTCCATGATATATTATTATAAATAAAAAGGAGTTATGTATTGTATACATATATAAAATATATTATTAAATATTAAATATTTATAAGTTAATTTATTTTACGGGTTGGTGGGTGTGACCTTCGAACCTGCTAACTTGTGTAAAACTCGCGGGTGAAACCCGAAACTGAACCCGTTTACTTTTCACAGGTTTACGGGCCGTCGTGGGTGAGGAAATTTTTACAGGTGTGGGTTTGGATTTTACAAAACCAGTCCGAACCCGACCCCGTTGCCATCCCTACTCATAATTATATGTCTACCAGAGAAAAACTCTCCTCTTCCATCCAAGAATAGCCCGCGAGACTCCTCCAAGATTTGTACTTTACATATAAAAAAAAAAAATAAATAAATAACAAAGGAACTAGGAAAAAAGAAAAAGAAACACATAACAATCTCTTCCCCCTTCTCACAGGGGAATAATTAACAATAAAATTTATTAAAAAAAAATTAGACTTAATGGTACGGTTGCCACCTGAATTGCTTACGAATTGCAGATGTGCCTCTTGAATTTTTAAAATGGTCACCATAACGGTGGTGCAAAGAACAGAAGAGTTCAGAGAGTTTAGTAACCATTTTAAAAATTCAGGAGGAAACCGTGCCTTTAAGTCAAAAAATTAACAATAAAAATAGTAGGAACATTAAGAAAGAAGAAGAACAATGAAAATGAAGAAGATGTCTGAAAAAAAAATGCGTATTTCATTTTTCCTTATTGTTATTATTATTCTTAACTAAATTTTCCTTTATATTTAGTTTTATGTAAAATAAAGAAAAAATTAGTCATTTAATGACAACTCTTTGATTGATCTAACGGTTGGTATTAAAAGGTGTTGATTTTGTAATATTTAAAAAAATTAAAAGAAATGATATATTTTATAATATATAGGATGTATTTACAAGATTTTATTTTTTATAAATTTTTAATGGTAGTATACATACAAATAGGGGTGCACGTATAATTTTTAAGGAATGCAAATATCGAAACTCTATAAATTTCTCGGTTTATATCTTTGATATAAAGCATATCCCGGTAGAAATTGAGATATCTGGGTAGAAAGAATTAATTTTATTACTTTTTTATATAGTAAAAAAAAATAAATAATTATAGACTAGCTTAAACACATAAGTTAAGAGCATTATTTGGTCTTGCCAAGTCTCATGTCCTGTAACGAGTCATGTAGGTACTAATCAAGTAATTGAAACCAATAAAAATAATAATAATAATAAAAATAAATCAAGTAATTGAAACCAATACAAAACAAGACGACAAAAAAAAAAAACAAAAAAACAAAAAAAACAAAAAAACCGAACGTACAGGGCCGTGCATGGCATGCCAATTGTGGATATAATTCAGCACGGACCCGCGTGTCAATACGGCTGATACATATCGTGTCATCCCAAGGACACAACTATTTTTCTTTTCTTCGCTTTTTCTAAAGAAATTTTTAAAGGTTGAATATGATATTATATTTAATTTATGAATTTTAAGTTCTTAAAGATGTGGTTATTAAAATTATTTTGTACATTAAATTAAATCATTACAAATATTTTCTGGAAAAAAAAAAAAAAACTCTTCTTAAAATATAAAGTATTTAAATATAAATTTTATTTAAATGATTTAATTTAAAATTTAATTAAAATAATATTTAAACACCAAAACATGTAAAACAAAGAAAACATGACAAGAAAAGAGAGTTTTTTTTTTAAATTTTTTTTTTTTATTTGATTGTCATATAATTCAGCATTACACATCTAATATCTCTCGCATTTCAATTGGTGGATAATTAATGAATTAAATATATAATTTGAAATTAAAAACAATTATTAAGTTTTTTACTTAAGAAATTGAATATAGCACAACCGGGTCATGTTTTTTTTTGGTGTCATGCTATGTTTGTAAGAAATCGTGTTTTGACGGACTATGCTTGGGCTATCCGACTTAATTTACATATCTACTTTTTGTTATATCAAAAAAAAATAATAATAATACTCTTTGTGGGCCTGTAATTTTTGGTAGTTGGGCCACTGATACCAAGGCGAACTCAATAGGCCAAATTAGATACTCCTCTTGCTATCAAATTCATTACAATAGGTTTTTTTTTTTTTTTTTTTTTTTTTTTGGGCCATTGACACCCACGGAATTGTGTGACTAAAATCACGATAAAATAGAAATAAAATAATTAAAAATATATTTTAAATATGGGAAAGGTGTGGTGATCACATTCTATATTACACCTATTAAAATTCAAGTTACATTAATAATAATATGATTTTATTTTTGTATTCAAATTTAGTTAAAAATCACATAAACACGTGTGACGTGTCCATAAATTTACATTAATAATTAAAATTAATAAACAAACTTACTTATATCTTCAAAAGAAACAATTGTACATTGATATACTTAAGATGATAAAATAACAAATTTCATTTTTAATCCCTATTAAAGTATTAGTAAAGTAAGTTTACATTGTTCAAAAAATTACCTCGACGATATAGAAACTTAATTTCTAGTTACCAAACATTTCTATGATTTATATGATAATTATGAATCACTTTGTCATGATATTTGACAAAACTTTTGAACAATCTAATTACTTTAAAAAATAAATTAATATTGTTTTATATATATTGAAGCATTGCAATATTAATAATCAAAATATTATTAGAAACAATTTTATTTTTTCATTATTATGTCATGTGATATTGTTTGTCTAAAATTTGAGAAAGCCTTAATGATCAAACAATACACTACATTTATTCTATTCAAATCACGTCATATATTATAAGTAGACAACCAAATTTTTTCTAACATTATATACCGTTATTTTAAAAACGATGCACTAAAGTTTCTCTCATAAATTTGATCTTAAAAATTAAGCACAAGTGATCATTGCAAGCAAGTACGTATATTATCCTTAATAAAATATCCTTTTGGTCATTCTCTCTCTCTCTTTTTTTTTTAATTGAAAAAAAAATAAAAATTCATTAAATAAACGGATTACAATTACACTGGACGATCACCCAGTACAGTCAGAGCCACACAAGGTAGAATCTCCTCTATCCAAAACAAAGCACACTATCAACAAACTGACCAAGTCTAGTAAGCTCGTGTGCAGCCATATTGGTCCTTCTAGAGATAAGCACAATCTTAACATCCGGATGACAATTAAACTATTATTTAAATAATAACGATGGGGATTCGATAGTAGATAGAGGTTTATTAAACCATTTTTTGTAATATTATCCTTTCAAATATTAAATATTATGATCTTACAAAATCTTGTTACACAAAAGAGTGATACAATATCAGAATCATATGCATAGATATCCTAAACCGCTTATGCTTTTCTATAAATTATTGATTGCATGATGCACATAATTGACTTTTGAGATATGTAACCATATTGAGTTGAGCTAAGTTTGAAAAAACATTCAATTTGTCCAATAATTAAAATTAAAAATAATTTAATCCTTTAATGTTGATTTTTATTTTTAGTTAACAAATATTAATGATCAACTTAAAATATTTGCTACTCCATTTAGGCCTATCCAACCACCCCAGGTATACACCAACCCTTGCAGCCAATCATCTTCTTCAGACCACAGTCAACTGATAACACATTAAATTTTGTCTTTATTAATTATCACCATTCACACGTGTAAATTGTTTATATGATTTATGTGTTTGCGATTCTAACATATGAGACACCGTATATCTTATATTCTTTATATGTTCGATATTATAAAAGTAGATATTCAAACTATATGTACAGTTTGAATATGTAAGTTACATAAAAATGTAAGTTACATAAAAATGAAAACAGCGTACAAATTAAATCATAAACATAAATTGGTAACCAAAATTAGACCTATACAAAAACAAGCGAAACCAAAATCAACAACTGATGTTGCATTGTAGCGCCATCAACGTGTGTTACATATTGCACTAAGCCCATATTCATGTGGACCATGGTTGTGCAGTGATAATTAAGTAATAAATCACGCAAATTAATTCCATGCACGTGTATGAAAATTTAGTCGACAGTCTTGATTTGATGATCCTTGATGTGGATTGATATGGATTGATATGATTTTATTGACTATGAGCCGTTTTTTTATTATCAAAATAAAAACAAATTAAGTCGTATCCCTATTGTGATATGATTAGAATAAAATATCATCTTAATTGAGCCCTAATCACGTTTAACAGCAAGGGATTGGAGATTGTATATCTTCAACAGGGTCTAGATAAATTTGTGTCAAACTCAAACAAGTCCCCATTGCCGCCCACATTGTTTAATTAGGACCAAATATCCAAATTAATAAATTATCATTGTACACACAACATTACACTTTCTTTCTTAATAAGCTAATTTAGGTCAACATAGGCGTAGCTCAGCTGGTAGATGGACGAGCTTGGAGTTTGGGCAAATGACTCTCAAGTCAACGGTTCGAATCCTATTAATGATAAAAACTTTCAAAAAAATATCTGGTCCTAGATTGATAAATATTGTCAACCCAAAAAAAAAAAAAAAAAACAAGCTAATTCACTTTGTGTTCTTATTCTCCTAACATTCGATTTGTGTCAAAGTTTATTTTGTTTACCTATGTTCGTATGCACCACACATAGCTTCTTTAATTGATCATATTAAAATTCACAATCCTAATCTATTTATCTAAAAAATTCATAATATTATCCTAATCCATTAAAAATAATTTGAGTTCGTTTTTTGCTCAGAATTGTAACCCCAGATTAAGATTTACAAAACCATTTTAATTTCAAGGATTAAAAGAATCCATTCAAATATTTATTATAAAAGACAACGTATTGATATATTATTCAAAGACCTTTTTTCCAGTAAGGTTATTGGTCAATTTCATCGGAACAACTCGACAACTTCGTGAAATTAAAGCATCAAAGTTCGAAGAAATTTCCTGTGAGGGCCATTAGCAGAAATGAAAAAAATATCTTGGATTCATATTTCGTTTAGCCATATTCCTAGATTGGATAACAATGTCGCGCACGGCTTGACAAAGTATGCCTTAACGGTTGATGATGATATGTTTTGAATGAAGGATTTTCTTCGTTGTGTTAAGAGAGCAGTTCAATTGGATATCCCTATTTAGATTCTAATTGTTCGCTTTACTTGGCGTGTTTTTTTGTTTCCTTGTAATTTCAAAAAAAAAAAAAAATTGGTGATGCCAGCAGGCAACAAAAGAGCAATGCACGATCGGCTTCTCTGAGCAATTATGGGACCCAAATGACCTGTGTTTATATAGATAAATAACAGAAGTACCAATATTCATCCTCGCTTAAGGGTGGTTATGAGATAGAGTTATTATTTTTTAGTTTTTAATTTTCTAATTTTGTACATTTTATATTGAAAATGACTAATTAACATTTTACTAATTGTAAGTTGTACAGTATATAACTTATTGTCAGAGATTGGTAGTACACCCCACTTCTAAAGTGGTCGTGGTTAGGAGTTCGAGTCCTTCCATATATATTTTACAAATATATGAGGGAGTTTTATCCCGTGTATGAGAATAATCATTCAGACCACATATGTATTGTTTTAACAATTCTCGACAATCCTATTATATTAGTCGTAACTTATAATTCTTTAACAAGAAAAATATATATAAAAAAATCTCGGTAGCTAGCTAAACCCTTCCCAGAGATAGAAAACGAAGAAAGAAAAGGCAAAGAAATACAAGTTAATTATAAGAAAGTGGGGGTTGAAGATCCTGTCCACCGACCCATCAGATTTTTGTATCAGAATTCTGGGTATGGAATATATTTGTTTGCGACTTTATTTGTATACACACACAACTGCCCGCAGTCATCGTTGGAAGTGTCGCGCATGCACATTTCATTATACGCCTATGTGGTGCCACAACTGTTGTTTTGACTCTTGAGTCATGAGACATCATTTTGCAATCGGATTCAAATCGTTTGTCAAAAAATTCAAATCGTTTGTCAAAAAATGGCGTCTTCAATTTGTATATAACCAATCAAATTCAGCCATATCGACCACTGTCATGTATTAAATGTAAACATTTTTTTTTTAAATAATTAAATGTATATGATAGTGGTTGACATTGTTGAATTTGATTGGTTAAACATAATTAAGATACCCGTTTTTTAATAGACGATTTGAATCCATTGCCACTTTATGAGTAGAAAATTGAATTTGGATTTTCTGCTGATCTGATCTTTTTTTTGATCACACATAATCTCATGACACATAAGTATTGCAATGAATTAGGGGTTAAGATTTAATTGGTTTTTACAACCATTTTATTAACTACTAATCACATGCTTTAAAAAGGTAAAAAAATAAAAAAAAAAAGTCCGTTTTTGTTCACCCCCCTTCGAGAGGGTAAGCATTACCCTCTTCCCCAACACATAACACGTGTCCAGAGATGGGGTATTTTTGTCTAAACACATGACCGTTTTTGGACAAAAATACTCCTCCCTTGACACATGTCAAGTGTTGGGGAGAGGTAATGTTTATCCCCTGAAAAGGGGTGAGCAAAAAATTAGATCAGTAGATGGGATTATGATCCTCTACTATACTGATTTTTTTTCTAATCTAAAATTCTTGAGAATAGAACTTTGTATTTAAATGAAATAAATAAAAGAAATAAATGACAACCATTGATTACACATCTCAACAGATTTATTTAGGACAGGACAAAAATCAGCTCAATAGAAGATCCAAATCCCCATCCAAATCCTAGAAAATTTACTACATACAATGAATCTCCTAGCATTATCGTAAGATCGTAGACATCACGTTCGAATTGCGCTCTACAGACTACAATGTGTGTTACACACTTACACGCTCTTTAATCGAGGTTGAGTGGTTTGATTACGAGAAGAGTGGTCTTTGACTGTCCACGTAAGCAAATGCTGCCAACCAAATCTATTGGTCCGATTTGTCCCACGTAAATCTTTGACATGCACGGGATATATCGACGGATCCAAATCGATCATGGATCAAGAATTCAGACAACTTAGATAAACTCAACAGTTTCTATATTATTATTTGTTTAGTTCACACACTATTTTTTTTTTTTAAGCAGTATAACGACACACGTCCCACCATTTTCATTACAACGTACGTGGAAGTTAAGTTGTTATTTGATGAGTAGATACACATTAATTTTTATGTGAATATATGAGTAAGTGAGATAAATTACAATTAATATATATCTACTCATCAAGTGACACATCAGCTACAACATATGTTGGGATGAAAATTATAGAATTGTAGGTGAGATGTTTAACATTACTCTTTTTAGTATTACAATAACAAGACCATATATCAAGATCAAACGATATATATATATATACTCTAGATAACTATACTCGTAAATCGAAACAAAAACTCTTTATGTATATTTATAAAATAATCTTAGCGGAAGTTGAACCCATATCACTACTACATTGGAAGGAAGGTACACTTTCCTCTTTGATATGCGTTTAGTTCACACTGTTGAGTATTGAACACAGCTTCTTTAGTACAGTTTTCCAAGCTGTTATTGGCAAATAAAGAAGCGCCATTGGATCAAGAGAGACCTGTCATCATCTAAGACTTTTGCGAGCAATATCATATTGCTCACTGGACCAGGCACGTAGACAATGTTCGACTCATCATTGCCGTACACGTGGCCAAAAAAGCTATCATCATGTTTGGGGGGGCACCCGTTTGATATTGTTGGGGCCAAAAGCATCAGATTGACTGCACCCGTTACGAGGTCTATATGGTTGTTTGACCACCATCATGAGGAGGAGGACCACATCAGATTCTGATGATCAGAGGGAAAAACCAATTCAAAACCGTTCGATCAATCGATCAATCGTCCCTGCAAGCATTTCAAATTTTGAAATGATATATATATATATATATATATATATATATATAAAACACTCAAGACTCCCCAAGACTCAAGACTCAAGGGTATGCATTCAATATCATGTTTGTTGTTGCAAAGCGAAAAATGAAGAATCAATTTAGATTTCAAGATTAAAAAAAAGATGGAAAAAAAAAAAAAGAATAAACTTTTGTGTAAATTGTATAGGTTACAACTTTTTATTTTATTTTATCTGAATTAGGAGTTGACGAGGAGGGAAAATCCTCCAAAAGTAAAAGCAACAATTACATGATTATAGAGCATATATACTTGGCTTGAATCTGAAGATTTCTCTTCATTTGAAAGTTACTTGATCGATAGTAGACACTCTACTAATACTAGTTTTTGAAATCAATCCAACTAATGATCAGGAGACACCGCAAGAAGCTGCTTTAATTTTTTCTTTATATAAACAGTTCCACTAGCTAGTACGTGGCATGCATGTGATATGGACAAAAAAAAAAAAAATTAATATATTGACATCATGATGATGTAAAATTGTAAATTATAACTTTGTCTTGTCTTGTTAATTATACTTGAAAATTGTTTCTTATTCATGAAGTAAGATACATGTATCTTCTTGATCGTGTGTTGAAACTTTGAATTCACATTCATTTTTGTCACCATCAGCGCCCATCAGATCGTATAAGAGATTGAGACATGAGTGCTTATATATTGGTCCACTTTCAACATATACATGCAAGCAATTAATGATATGTGTCGACTAAAGATTTATGGTTGGCGACAAGGGCTTTAAGTCTTCATCATCTATTCCATTCACATTATTAGACACCAAACTAATTATTCCAGTACTATGACGTATATATAGTAGAAGTAGAATCACGTACGTTCGTTTATATTTGAAAAATTATCAATTTATTATAAAAAATAGTCCATTTTATTTCAATTTATATCAAACTACCTTTATTAAGATGTTATATTGTTAACAATTCTGTTAAATTTTGTTGAAAAATATAATTATCTGCTTATATATGATACATAGGAACTTAATTAATAGACCGTATATTTATTAAAACTTATATTAAAAAAAAAAAAAAAAAAAAAAACCTTGAAATATTACAAACAAAAAAATGGTTATAAAATTACTAAACTTCTTAAAATTATAAATAATGCTCTTATCAAATTACCTAAAAAAAAACTCTCTTAAGACTATTTAATCTAAAAATACCTTAATTAACTAATAGAAAATTTCTCAAAAAAAAAAAAATTAATTGTCTAAAGCACTGTTTTGATAGAATTGAAATAAGAATGACGTTTTTTTTAATGTAGAATAAGGACTAAATTAATAATTTGGGATGATCATGAAATTATTTGTGAAATAATTAAACTGTGTATTACAGAGTAAATTTTAATTAAATTTGTAAATCCTTAACATATAACTGTTAAGAGGATCCGTAATCTTACCATGTATCACTCTATTACATTCTACTTTTGATAGATTGACTCAAGACTCTCAACTCTCAACAGTCCACATGAAAGTTGTTGTTGACTGTTTGTTTATTATTAATTTGAGCATTTTAAGAATGAAAATCATTGGCATATATATATATATATTGATTGCAATACATTGGCTGATTGGCATAGTTATGATTGGGATGATGATTAATTGTGTCGAGACGAGATAGCTAAAAATAACGATGATTATATTTGAAAAAGCAACGATGATTAGTTGATTACACTATGGACTGATAAGTGATAAAACAGGTGATTCACACAAGAAGGAAAAAACTTGCTAGTTTTGTACGGTGAAACGTGGGCACACAGAGAAGAACACTATACACAGGCACTTTATTCACCTGACATCACAGTGTGTACTTTGGGCTCTATCGATTCTCAAATGTGTTGTTCACGCAATCGAATTCCTCCAAAACCAACCTCGTGATATATCTCATGTCACAATCTCTCTCTCTCTCTCTCTCTCTCTCTCTCTCTCGCGCGTTTTTTAATCAATTATGTCTAAAAAAGAAATAATATCCGGAAAAACAAGATTAAGAGATAATATGGAAATTCACGTATAGTACGTTGAGGGGTATCTATGCAAATAACACTTTTAATATTCAATAAAATCGATAAACATTTTCTCAAGCTTTTATCATTTATCCTTTTTAAGTTCATTTATTCACTGTCAGAAATAAACTCTTTTTCTTTAAAGTTTACAATTTTACAGTTTAAAAAAACACAAAAAATGCAATGTATTTATTTTATGATCAGCTGAATCTAATTCACTATATACGTATCAAAATTTTTAAAAAATATATAGTGTGGAACTGTGGAAGTGTGAGATTAGGAGCCTAAGAGTTGGAGGAAGAAGAGGGAGGCACGTGATAAGGGTGTGGTGGTATGGGAATCTATCCTTTGCTTGTAGAAGGAGAGCGACTGGGGTCCACTCGATAGGGCCCCGCAAGTTAGAGTGCTCTTTCGTTATGCTTTCTCTCTTTATCGAAAAACCCGAAAAATATTTTATTCTCTCTCTCTACTATCTCTATCTCTTCTCTAAACCTGTCATGTCAAAAAAAAAAAAAAAAAAAAACAAACCGGTCCCAGTAAAGTAGCTGCGAGTTGTGACGACTACGCCGCGAAATCTGACGTAACTCGATCTTAAATCCAACGGCTGTGGTTTTGCAGCAGCACAGATATTGACGCAGTGAGGTGTTTTAGTCAAGCTGAGGTAAGATTGTAGGGTCCAGTGTTGTAGAGAATGGACAGACATAATAGGGACCCACAGAGAATGTTGCCCACCGACGCTGTATGAACCGTAGCTACAAAACAGCAGCTCTATACTCTCTAAACTACGCACTACGTACGCGCTGCCTTTTTCTTCCTTCTTATTCACCACCTCCTCCCCCCTCCACCTACCAGACCAATCCATTCTCTCCCTCTCTCTCTCTCTCTCTCACTCACTCTCTTCTCTTCTCTCTTTCTCTCTATCTAATTAAACACAGAACTTGATAAGTGGTGAATTAATGAAGTGTTTTGAATACTGAAGAGTTAGAAGGGTTTGTATTAATTGAGTTGAGATCGACGCTGGTGTCTTCTTTTTCTTTGTAATACCTGCCTTTGTTTAATGGGACTTACTTCAATGCAAGTTTGCATGGATTCATCTGACTGGCTTCAGGTATATATATATATATATATATATTTGTTATCATATTTTCCTTTCCAATATTGTCTCTTTAACATTTTATTGACACTGCTTTAATTGGCAAGGTTGTGATAAGCTTCATTTTATGTGTGGAGTGCAATTTTTACCTTTATATATATGTAATACAGAACATGATACACGAGATGATATTTGTGTTTGAATTAAAACATTAATTTTAATATTGTCAAGGCTTAATTTGCTGATTCTTGTAGCTTAACATTTGACTCGAAGGTCGTAGGCTAGTAATAATGGCAATATTTCATAGACAAGACAAGCACATTTAGAGATATTTTTCTCAAGAACTAGTTAATTTTTCGGGGAAATTTCGGTGCCAGTATGTTTTTTCTTCCATCGAATGTGCCAAAAGTTTCGGGAACCTATATAATTTAGTCATATTCCGCAAATCATGCATGTGCTAGCATTATTTGAATAGCTAGGTAGAATTGTAGTATGCACTGAAAGCTAGTAAAGTTAAAATTACTACTTTAAACCTCTCTAGCTATCAGCAATTTGATTAATCAGAAATGCAAATTCCAGACTCAGAAACTGTTTTTATACATTTGGATAAGATACATACATATTCAGATCATTTCAGTTTAATTCTTGGGTTCAGTGTATCAATTATTCCACCATTATTCTGGCATTATTCTAGTTGATTTCTGGAAAGAGAGAAGAATGGAATGCATAATAGTCCTTTTCACTATTTGACATCCAAAGAAAAGACAAAAGAATATTATCTAGCTAGTATAGCTATATATAGCTCTTAACTCATCTTACACATTATTATTTTCGACATGTCAGGGCTCAATTCACGAGGACTCTGGCTTGGATTCTTCTTCACCATCTGGCGGGGACATGCTCACCTGCTCAAGGCCGTTGATAGAGAGAAGGCTGAGGCCTCCTCACGACCAGGCGATCAAATGTCCCAGATGCGAGTCCACACATACCAAGTTTTGCTATTACAACAACTATAGCCTCTCACAGCCGAGGTACTTTTGCAAGACTTGTAGAAGGTACTGGACCAAAGGAGGCACATTGAGAAACATTCCTGTTGGTGGTGGCTGTAGAAAGAACAAGAAAGTTGCTTCTAAGAAATCAAACGATAATATTAATATTCATAATCAACCCATCAACCAAAACCCCGGATCATCATCATCGATATCTCATCATCACAGCCCAACTGATCTTCAACTTTCATTCCCTCATCATGAAATGCAATTCTCACACCACCTTGGTAACATTCTTGGGTCGTCCCACCATCATGGAACTCTCTCATCTAACCCTAATTTCATGCTTGATCATCATCAGAATAACCACCCGAGGCCTATTGATTTCATGGACAGTAAGTTAGAAGCTATAGTTGGTAGTAGTTCTAGGATTAATAATAATTATGATTTTATGGGGAATGGTGAGATGGGTATGGTTGGTAATTTGGCTCCAAATGTTCATGGTCTTTGTTCTCCATTTGGGATGTCTCTTGATGGAAACAATGGTGTTACTTTCATGGATACTTGCCAGAGGCTGATGCTACCATATGATGCAAATGATCAGGATCAAAGCACAATCGATGTCAAGCCAAACACCAAGCTCTTGGCACTTGATTGGCAAGACCAAGGCTGTTCAGATGCTGGGAAATTAGACACATTTGGATATAACTTGAGCAATTTGGGGTCATGGACTGGCATGATGAACAATTACGGATCCTCTGCGACAAATTCACTAGTCTGATCGAGTACTAATTAATCAATGGTAATTAATCTAGGATCAAACGAAACAATCATGCATGCTAGCTGGTTATTATTATTATGCAGTTACTTCTAAGTATATGCCTTTGAAGGAATTGTTTTGTATTTTTGTGTTTTTTTTTTTTTAATTATTCAGTGAGGACAGGAGGAGTGTGAATGAGAAACTTCAAGAGTCCAAAAACGACTGCCTAAGTCCCCTTAGTTGTTTGGCTTTGTATTTTTGTTTGTTTTCTTAAGATCATGATCTTCCTTTTTTCTAATTTGGTGTCTTGGCCATGTAAGACATCCAAAGCTCTCTAGGATTTTCTTGTAATATCGAGGAAGATATAGAAGTGCGTTTTTTTTTTTTTAGTTTATTGAAAAACTTATTATATATATATATATATAGTACACTTAATTATTATATATTAGTCTATCTTTACATGCTGATGAGGTCTGTGTGTTTTGTGAGTGATGATTATGTTATTATTTGTTAAAGTGATTTAATTTGGATTGTGTCGACATGAAAGGAGAGAAAAACATTATTTTCATGGAAAGCATAAACATTGCCGTTGAGTTCCGCGAAATTACATGTGACCCCAGCTACCTGCTTTGGTTAATTGGTTAGTAGATCGAAGACTGTCCCATTAATCATGTTGTGCTAGCAATCACGAAGGAGTAAATTTTATTCTATGTTTTTCAAATTTTCTTTCTCAAATCATTAATGACGTGGCATGTGTGCGGTGTCAACATCACATTACTCAACACATAATCTTATAATTTACAATATATTTTAGAAAAGATTTTAGAAAACCTAACATTACTTATCGTATAATGACTGAGTACCGATGCCTTTAACTAAATCAATTTTGGTTAAAAGTTCTATTGAAATTGATGGCGATAATTAACAATCTTGTTTTTTTCCAACTAAATCCATCTTATACGGCCAATAATTACTTCTTTGATGATCATGGATATATTGTTTGGTTTAATTTCGCTACCAAATGATTTTGTTTGACATATAGCCGACCCAAATAGTATTGGTCTAGTTTGATTTGAAACCGATCACCACTGCCCCACTGCTTATAGGATCTGATTATCTAAATTGTGGTTGAATAACTGCCAACATCAATCGCCATTTTCAAATTTCTATGATTTTTTTTTTTTCTTTTTTTAAAGTTTTGCCATCGATAGGATTCGAATTACTGACTTAAGAGTCATTTGTCCAAATTTCAAACTCATCAATCTACCACCTGAGCTACACCCTTAAGGGCTAACTTCTATGAATTACCGGTTATGTTAATAACCGTACATATTCAGTACTGTATGAATAGTTACCATATCAATTTTATACAAATATACTGATTTAAGTTATTATTTTTTTAAAAAAAAAATTATATATGGATGAACTCTCTTTTGTAGCCTTGCAATTTTATTTTATTTATTTTAGAAAAGAAATTCCATTAAAGAAAGAGAATTACAAAGTTATCTTGATATCATCGAGTACTATTTCATCGATCTAATAAAAAATTCGAATCTACAACCTATATATTTAGCCAAAGGATGTGCAAAATTGATTATGTACAAATAAAGTAACATTTTTTTATCTCTACCACAGAATCATATTGGACTGTGGCCAAATTACTTGGTGGTGGTATTACACAAGTTAAATTTGATAGCATTACTATATTATAATTGTGCTTAAAGATCACTTGGGTGGCTGCTTTATATCTGTTAATTTTTAGATTTATTTCACCTGATTAGTCTCCTGTGTTTCCATTTTAATTCTTATAAGTTTGTAAATACTATAATTATTGTACTTTAATTTTGATTACTCTAAGATTTCTTTTTATTTTCATTCTCGAATAGAAAATTCTCATTGGATTGCAAAATTAATTTTTTCACGCACGACCCTTAGAACATCTCCGATGCAATGCTAAATCACTATGCCAATTATATAATTTAGCACAAAGTAAAAAAAACATATTCCAATGCAATGCTAAAAGCCAAATTTGATATATGCTAAAAACTGTGCCAAATTTAAATTTGGTACTGTGTATAGCATATGTCAAATTTGGCACAACAATAAATGTAGTTGTATTTGTTGACTTTTTAATTTTAAATAATAAAAATTTAACAAATTTGGTAAGGAAAATTGAGATTAAAACAATTCTAAAAAAAAAAATCAATGCATTCATTGAATGCATTAGTTGTATTTGTTAACTTTTATAATTTTAAATAATTAAAAAATAAAAAATAGCATATCAAATAGAATTTTACATCGAAGTACAATGCTAAAATGATATGATTATTTTCTAGGTGTTATCACGTACCTTTTCACATTTTAAATTATTTTATAATTTTGAGAGACTAAATTCGGGCTTGTGATGGCCCATCAATGGCTCGTAATGGGCCATTATGGTATAAATGTTTGTCCATACTAAATTCGGGCTTGTGATGGGCCAAATGGGCTTGTAACTGTAAAAAGTAGGGTTTAATGTTTAATCGTCCCAACAGTAAGGGGGGTTTTGTTGGCTTCGTCTGCTTCTGTACTACTCAACTCTCCATTTCTCTTCTCTCAATCTACTTCCTGGTAAGATCTCTATCCCATCAAACCTTATTAATCTCTACGTTCTCGAATTTTTAATCTTTTTGTTACTAAAATCTCTAACATCAGTCCTCGTTTGAGCTTTGTAACATGTTATGTGTGTGTGTGTGTGTATATATATATATATATATATATATTTGCATATATGGTTACAATCTTTAACGTAATACTTTATGTTACTTCATTGTCTAATGTTGATTGTTGTCACCGTGAATTCAATCAGTGATCTATGTTTTCTACTTTGCTTGTGTAAATTTTTAACATTTGTTGCTTCCACCACCTGTTTGTCTAAATGCCGACTAGAAAATTTTGTGTTACGCTTTCTTTTGTCTTGATATATTTTAGCGAATTTATAATTGGTGAGAAAATGAGAAATGCTAAATTCAAACAGTTTTACTGTCTTGAACTTCTTGGGTGTTTTGGTTCGGTGTTCTATCAACTACTGCTTCAAAATTTGGTTTAGATGTGATATTTAAGATCGATGTCAATTTCATGCCTGACTATTGGTTTGGTTTCTGATATGCTTTTCTTTATCAATTTTTTTTCTTCTGGAAAATATAGGTATCTTAGGATGAAAAATAATGTTGAAATTGGTTTATATGTTTTTATTATGATGGTATATATTGTTGAATAAGATGGGCTGAGTAATTATAAAATAGATTGTGATTTTACTCTTTAAGTTTTGATGGTTAGAGTTAAGCTTCTATGGATGGGTAATTCACTCGAGAAGTTTTATATACATTGTGTTATACTAAGCTGTTTACTTGTCATATAGCAATTTTTACTGATTGTAGTTGCTGTGAAACATCTTTTGTGTCTTACTGTTTATAGATAATGAAGTTGCATTTTAATCACAATTTCATCGGGTCATGCTTTTGTATATTCTATGGCTTGTACCCACATATTTTCTCTGATCTTCTGCATGAATCATGATACAAGTAAAAAAATGTTTTCTGTCATTTATTAACCATATGTTGCTGTTTTCTTTTGTCAAGGTAGGTGAGCTTTCCGAAGGTGCTCTGCAATTGTAACGAAGAAGCAGAAGCCTTCTTGAAACTTGCAAATTGTCATGGAGTAAATAATCCAAGACTAAATTTCTTTCACTGAGATACAAAACCATGAAGCTAGGTGCACTTGTTCGAGCTATTCGTTCCCGTCCGACTCTTCCTGAAATAACTGGTCCTTTGCAGGTTCGTTCATTTCAGCATGATTTTGTTCCTAGAGATCCTGAAGCGAAGCCCAAAAAGTACAAATATCCAGCATTCTATGATCCATATGGCCCAAGACCCCCACCTTCTGATAAAATCGTTCAACTTGCTGAGCGCATTGCTGCCCTGACTCCTGAAGAACGCAGGCAAGTTGGTCCTAGTCTTACTGAGAGGTTAAGGCTTCCAAAGTTGGAACCAATTTCTACAGAAGGCATGGACTTGGGTGAGCAGGGAGGGTCAGCTGCTGGATCTGCAAAAGTTGAGGAAAAGAAGGAAAAGACAGCCTTTGATGTGAAATTAGAGAAGTTTGACGCAGCTTCAAAAATCAAGGTCATTAAGGAAGTCAGGGCCTTCACCAGTTTGGGATTGAAGGAAGCGAAGGACCTGGTTGAGAAGGTACCTGCTGTGCTTAAACAAGGTGTCACCAAAGAGGAGGCAAATGCCATAATAGAGAAGATAAAAGCTGCTGGAGGAGTTGCAGTCATGGAATGAAAATGCCAATTCAGTTTAATATCGACTGATTGTTATGTTTTTATAAGCGATTTCATTGGAAGAACCGATGATGGAATATTTCGACCCCTTCATGTGGGCATTGTAATGTGCATGGAAAGTACTTCTTGGTGCTTACTGGGAAATCAATCGTGAGATTTTGAGAAACCAGTGTTGTTGTTAGTGTCAGAAATTTTATTCCTCTGGCGAATGTCCTGGTTGTTAACACTTGGGGGTCTTTTTGGCTTTGGTATTTCTTTAGATCTTTAGGAAATTTGCTGGGATCGCTGAAAGGAAAATAAAAGATTAACGTTTTGCTTATATTTGAATGGAAATTATTATTATTTTTGCTTGATAATGCAGATAGATTTATATTTTTGACGTTGGGTAGGCTACTTGAAGCTGCTCCTTTATTTGATGCAAAATTTCCAAACCATGCATCCATGCATACCAAAAGTTAAAAAAGCATATATTCCACAGAAATTTACTCTCAATTCATTTTAATTTATATATGTGAGTTCAGCTATCCAATGGCAGATGTTTCTGTTCAAGATCAACATAGAGCCAACAATGGATGCTTAGGGCAAGTTTGCTGGATTTAAGATGAAATGAAATCATTCTGAGTTCATGCTCACATTTTCTGGCTCCAATTTTAAACACAATTGGATCAAAATTGCAAGCAAGAAAAGACCACTGCCGCAATGAGTAAATCCGATCAGGACATCCATTTTTACAGGTTGTTCTTGCTTGGTCTCAAAGAGATACAAAACATAAAACAGACGAAAGAAACAGTACCAATAGAATGCAAAAAGAACCAAAGAAGAAAACATCCAATCAGTAGACACTAATGTAGCTCCAATGCTCATACACTTAAAAAGTGCAGGAAAAACTACCCAGGTCCTCAGTGCTAGCAAATTCAGAGAGAGAGAGAGAGAGAAGAGAGAGATACAAAGCTGCTGCTGATACAGAGAACAATCCAAGCAATCTAGTCTACCATCATTGTGACTACATCAATAAACAACTTAAATGTTGAATTTAATATCTTACAACTTTAATTAGGACGGGGACGAACTAGGCATGGAGCTGACCTTTTTCAGGAGGCCTTTAATCTCACTCTCCAATTTGGCTTTCATCTCTGGAGAAAGATTATCTCCTGACTTCTCCACCATTGATGTCATCATCTCAAGATTGTGTCTTATGAAGTCCATAGGAGGCGTCTCGCCAGGCTGAGCAACCGAACCAGAAGGCTCTGCCAGTGTCCTAAGTCCCTCCACGGGTAGAGGTGCCGATAGCTGATGGAGCTGGTAATTGACAAGGCTTGTACCAAAAGGATTGCTCTTCTCTAAACTCTGAACTGCCTCTCTAGCATCTGTACTCCTCATAAAAACAACCCGGGCACTACTAGAATCTTTTAAAATTTGTGTATCTGATTCATTCAAGGGCCCGAACTTGGAAAATGTCTCAACCAGAACTTCTTTCGAAGGCATCGTAACTCCTGGGGCAAATGTCAAAATAAGGGCAGTTCCAAAGGCTTCTGCATTTTTTTCACCTCTGTTATAAATATCTAATATCCTTGAAGTTAATCTATCACTCAGTTTCTCTGCTTTGGCTTCCCCTTTCTTCCTCCTCTTCTTCGGCTCAGGTTTGACCGGAGCTGATGCGTTGGGTTCAGAGCTAGTTCCATTTAAATCGGGAAGGCCAGCATCCGGTATTGTCCCTGGTTGCTCCAATTCTGCTTTTGTTTTCCTCTTCCTTTTCTGCTTAGGCTTAGCTGAGGGCAGGCCAACTTCAGGTGGATTTCCGACGCACAAACCTGGGATAGGAGAATCCCCATTACTTTGTTCGGGAATAGAATTAAGTGAGTACGGTCCTTTCACCTGCAAATCCACCACCAACGAGACAGGTTGTACATGGTTTCTATTCCCATCTAAATTAGCAGTAACTTTGGTCTCTGAAGCAGCTTTTCTTTTCCTCTTCCTCTTCTTCGTCTCAGAAACAACTTGATCGATAACCTGAGAAGTATCTGCCAACAACACTGGTATAGCACCATTACCATTCAAATCCGGTATGCTAGTGGCTTGTTCAGTCGGCTGATTCACTGGATTTTTTCCCTCATTATTATTCTTTCCCACAGAGCTACTACCATTAAGTGCAAGAGTGCCACTTGTATCGAAGTTTATATTAACATTCGATAGACGAGAAAGAGATTTAATCTTTGATTTCACCGAGTTTGTATTTTTCTTTCTCTTTTGCGTTTTCTGCTGAGGGTTACTATTGGCTGAAGGCTGATTTGTTTCTTGTGGATCTTTTCCCAGAGGTGGATCAATGTTTTCATGCATATCGGGTTTAGCATCTTTCTGTTTCTGACCAACCGCATTCTTGCAGTACATCTCGTAAATGGACTCATCGTGATATACTGAAATCCTGAATCTGGAAAAGAACCACTCAATTGAATCAAAATTTTTACTTTCAGTTGGATAAAAGCAATCCACAGCTGTACAACAAAGTTTGGAGAGCAATTCAGCTGGAGATGCATTTATCAACTCTGGATTAGCAGATATATCACTCCCACTTATGAATTTTTTGAACCATGTTTTCTGGAACCTCTTGCCGCTACATTTAACAACGGAAGGAGACACTACGAACAGACCAGCACCAGCATCCTCCGCTCCTTCACAAGTAATTTGCTGTGCCTTAGGACCTTCTGTCTGACTTAGGGAGCCTTTCTCTCCATAGTTTACATAGGGATACGACAAATACTTGCTCTTCTTCCTTTCTCTAAACTCAGTGCCTTTTTCACTTTTTCCCTCGTTCTGCTCATCTCCATTTCCCACGCTAGAAAACTCTGCAGTTTTTGGAGATCTGACGAGGCTGCCCTCCTCTTGTTTAGCCTGGGAAGCCAACGCGCTGGCATCGAGGCCTTCAACTTTATTACTGCCATTCGCAGCTTTAGAATCCACCTTCCTCTTTCTCTTTCTGAGATTTGATGCTACTTTGCCTGAGACAACTCCGGCAGCAACAATGCCACTGCAGTTCCCTTGTACAACAGCCAGGTCGCCTCCCAAAATCATGGCCAAAGCTTCATTCTGCTGTAAAACTTCATCATTTGCCACAGTCTTCCCGTTCTCTTTGGCTAGCACGAACCTCTTGTCTCCAGTCTGAACGTCACTGTTGCTTCTAGTCATGAACTTGTCAACAGCACAGCCTTCATCATCAGTTGTTTCCAGGAGCTGATAAATAGGCATTCGACTATGCCCTATGGAATGATAATAGGCTGACAAATAACTCTGTGAAACAGTAAATTCAAGCATACTAGGCATGGAAGGGGCCAGCGCGAGATTCTTGAGGCGTGCTACAAATTCCGCAGGTTCAAAATGAGGGACAGAAAACTTACCAAGTTCACCAGACTTGAACCCTGCCATGGAAGCTCCTTCCTTAGTTTCACTATTATCAGCTATCTGCAGACTTTCTTTTGCGATACAAGAACGAGTCATCTTCGATGTCAATCGACTACCGAATTCGGCCAATGCCTTTTCTACAGCAACAACGAAGATTCTAGCCTTACTTTGTCCAGACATCCGTTCAAAGTTTTCATAAAAAGGCTTCAACAGAGATGAGTGGCACCAGGCGACATGGCCACTCCCAAAATACCCTACCAGTAGGGAGTCCCTCTGGTCACTATTCACAACAGACGCTGATGCATCTAAAGGATCATAAACCTTTCCGGGCCACCAAGTCTGATTTTTGGTTTTGACCCATACAACATCACCAACAGAAAACTTGAATTCTTGATTATCAATTTCCTTTTCGCCTCCCTTTAACTCCTCGTCGCTTAACTTTAACCCAATTCCATTTACTTCATAATTATGACTAACTCCACTTTGGGAACCAGAAAAATCAACAAAAATAGATAAATTGTCTCCAGAAACTACTATCGTTTTAACCGAATCAACTCCATTTGGACCCACAATGATCTCTTCCTTCACTGACCCATCTCTTACTATCTTCTCAGCCGCAACTTCCTCACTCCCATTACCGCCTACACCTACCACAGAATACGCTTTATCTTCATCTGCCGTGTCTTTTACATTCTTCTCAACCACAACTTCCTCACTCACAACACCGCCCACCAACTCACGATCCAATTTCGCCGCCTCCACAGAACCCGATTTATCTCCATTCTCCCCATCAACACCATCACTCAACAAACAAGGCTTGTCAACCTCAACAGCACCGACACTATCATCTTTAACACCAGATACCACAACCAAATTTTCTCCTCCAACGTGATCAACCACGTCACTAACAATGACATCACCACCGCTGTTTATACCAACCCTTTTGCCTTCTTCATCAACTGGAAATGAAAAGCCCGTACAGTTTCCACTGAAAGCAAACAACCCAGTACCCTCTAGGGTTTCATCATTTGGGTTTCGAGTTTCCAGAGTCTCTGGAGTCTTAGGGTTTTCCATTATCATAAATGTTCAAAAAAGGTCTCTCCTTTAACTTTATTTTCACTTCACCAACATCACAATCACTCCAAAAAGCTGATCAAAAACAAAAAAACAGCTTCTTATAAATAAACAAATAAAAATCCCACCTTTATTACCAAACTGTTCATCTAATAACCCAAATCAAGCAACACAAAATTTTGTTTTTTGTTTTTCTTTAAAAAAACAAAAACAAAAACAAAACAAACGTAAAAAAGTAAATGAATAAAGTAACGGAAGATATAAATACAAAACCTGAAAACGAATCTGGGTATTCACAGAGTCAATGAGCGGCTGTTTGTTGTCCCACACGTCCAAGTTACAGAGAAAATGAAAACGAAGGTGTTGGGTTACAACTAACAACTTACACAGAGAGTGAGAAAGTATTTAGGCGATAGATACGGCAATGTGAGAGAGTGAGTGAGTGAGTGAGTGAGAGAGAGAGAGACATGAATGTATGACTGTATGTATAACTATTTATGTGACAAAGAGTGGCTTTTGGTTTTTGTTATAGTGTGTGTGATTCACTTTGCTTTAACTAGTTGTCTAGTTTATTTAGGTTTGGACATGTTAAGTTAAAATGTACGGGTCCAATAAAAAACAACTCCTTACACTTGCCTAACTTCAAATAGCATATCAAATATTTTGGATTTTTTTAGTCTTTAGTTGACATGAAATCATTTTTAGAAGCACTTTTTTTTTAAAGGTTTAGATTAGAAGCACTTATTTGGATATGCTTTTTTTTTTTTTTTGTTTATTGTTATTATTATCTTTTTTGTATGATTAAGCACACAGAAAGCTAATATCCATTTTTGATTCTGGATTATTTATTTTAATGTCACAAAGTTATATGTTGATATTTGATAATAATAGTTCTTGACATGGAGAATATAATAAATCTATGGAGTGAAGAATTCTTTTTATATAAAATTTTCTTTTTCGATAATTGTTAAGGAGACGAGTTATGAATATTAATTCATTTATCACTGGTCAATTAATTGAAATAACACCACACAATTTGAGCCACCTACACCTACGAAACAAGATATCTCCCATTAATATTTATATGTTATACTATTTAATTTAATTCAAATTTATTTATCCAGCACTTTTTCCTAAATTTGATAGCTAATTTGCCACGGTATAATAGATTATAAGATAATACGGTGAATAATATGACAATACGATTTACCTTCCAATTTCTATATTATTCGACATGATTTTATAGAATTATTTAGTTACATTCTCTAATCAAGATTGTTCTTTTATAACTTTATAGATTGACGGTACTAAAGTTTTATTTCAATACCATCCTTATGAATTATTAGAATTACTCGTATTAATATGTCCGGATTCAATCCTCATGTTATGTGAGATATCATAAAAGGCAGAAGAGACAGCAAAAATATTAACATTTATAAAAAGCATAAATTAAGTAGGTGCAGAGAACTTGACAGACCAAGAAGTGGCAGGCAAAGCATAAATCCAGAATCTATTGAGCTAAAAATTAAAATCACATTTAAGTTTGCAAGCACACACATGTTGGTGGGATGTGAAGGTTTAAATCCCACACTCCCCAGATTAAATTTCTTTGCATTTCAAGGTGCTACTCTGTACAGGTTTTTTTTTAATTTTTTTTTGTCTGTCTCAAATAGTTGACAGCACTGGAACAACTGGATTTGCAAGTTACAAAAGTCGCAGAGATATTATTTGATGGATTAGTGGGCCACGTATATCAGAAAGTTATTATAGAGAGATGTTAATTTCTGTGAATAGAGTTTTGATGAAAATAGAAACATATCAAGCACCTTTATAGATTAAGATATCAATGGATTTATCCTCAACAATCAATTGATGCATTTCAGCTTTATTATTAAATGAGAAGATAATGGTCCGATAGTAACAAGTTTTGGAAATAACTCAAGGTTAATTATGAGTTAATTTTGGAAACAACTTTAATATTTGGAAAACATTTTTTTTTTTTGGAATGAACAATAGAGTTGTTCCTAAAAAGTGATTAGTATCATATACCAACACTTTTTCTTGAGTACCATAACCAAACCTGAAGATAATCGGATAAGACGAGGTATGTGGAATAATATGCTTATCACACCAACATGACTACATCAACGAGGACATGGGTTTGAATTATCTCTCTCTTCCGAATATTGAAATCGTAATAATTCGGTAATAAGAATATTATAAAGATTAATACTTGATAGATATATATTTTTTTTATACAAGATTGACTATATAACATTACAAATTGACTTGAACACATTTCTAAAAACGACTATGTCAGTATGTTACGTTACAGAGTCATTACCACATGAAAAAAAACATGCGAAATTCCATACCTAAAACCTCCTAATAGAAAGTGACCCATTTCCAAAAATAACTCTATAATTTCAAATGTCATTTAATTATAGTTAAAATCAAAACTGACCCATTTCCAAAAATAACTCTATAATTTCAAATGTCATTTAATTATAGTTAAAATCAAAACGACATTCAAATAATGCTAAATTAATAACACTATATCGGAGGAATTTAGATCCTCTCCTATCCTTGAACTTTTTCTAACTTTTCAATTATTTCATGACAGATAAACATTATATTGAATGAGTGGCTATGATGTAATGCTTTTCATTCCATTATCATTTTATCAACAACCAATCATATACTTTAAAAGAAAGAGCTCAGGCCAAGGATGTTTTCACTTAAATTCAAAACGTGAAGGTCATTTACGGAAATAGGTAAAACATCAAGGGTTTATTTTTGAAATCTCCCTGCTTAATAATTGATACAAACTAAAAGTCTAAAAATAAGTAAAATTCATACAAAACATGGATATATTTATTTAATACTAGAATAAATGACATTTACAACTTCAATTCATTATTCCAAACTATGAAAATGGTGGTGATTGATGACACAGAACTATTGAAGGAAGCTTGGCAGCCATTTTTCTTCTTAAATCATGAGAAGTGCAGAACCAGTAACTTGGCTTTATGGTTCTTTAGCTGCAAACTAACATGACCGGTCACAACGTGTATGGTCCATATTCCACATCTTTTTATTTTTTATTTTTTCATTTTTAGAAGCCAGAGAAAATAAGATATCCTGTGAATTTTAATCATCTTCTAGTCTCCTAACTATTGATGAAACAAATTGGAAAATTACAGAAGATTAGCTTAGCTGGCTGGTTCAAATCTGCAAACAGAGTCATATATGTTCCCCTCAATCAATTTTTCTGCCAACCTCTGGTTCTTCACCATTGCAAGCTGCAAAACAATGTTATGTTTTTTTATGTTATATAAAAGTTGTCAAAAGGAAAAATCTGGAGTCTGCCAAAACATTCATGTAAGAGTTGAGAAAACCTGTGTCTATGACTAAATCTACGTGTATGAGAATAACTGAAGAGAGTTAAGTTTGACAATTAGGTGATATACTTTAAAGTTTGACATTTGAAGACGGATACAAAAGCAGAAAATCATACCTTCAAAGCATCACATTTAAACCGAGCATTGAAATTGGTATGAAGAGCTCTACCCATCCCTTCCAAAATAATCTGCACAACATCATCGAAAGCACGAGTTATAGTCACATGCATTCTCTCCATCTGCCTTAAATTTATGTTTGTAATGACCAGTTTTCAAAAGATAAGGAGGAAACAGGAACATAAGAAACAGAAGGAACGCTAAGAATGTATCTGACATTTCCAATGAAGGGTATGCATGAATTTTCATGAACGAGGAGGATTTTAGTCATGGAAGCATCGTACCAGATCAGCATCTTTTGCAGCGGCAGCTAGCTCAGAGCTGACTTGCCTCAGGTCTATGCATGGACTTCCACACCCGTTCTCAACAACCATTAAAGGTACGGAAGATGAATTCTCTTTGGAACTGTCCGAGGGGTTAATCATAGCATCTACAAGTAAGCTTCCTGCTTCAGCGGCTCTGCGAAGAATGTCACAATGCTGCACACCAGAAGAATCAGTTTGCTTCGTTTGATTAACATTTTGACTATATGTTAGCTAGAAGTTCTCAGTTGTTTGAGTACAAGTTCCTTTTATTATGAACAGAAGAAGAATGAAAAACAAGTCATCTTGTATAATTAGAAAAACACAATAAAAGAGAAAAAGAAGAAAGGCCTTCAAACAACGTTAAGGATACTGTTATAAGCAAATAGAACAGGGTGTGAGGAAAACTATCGAGGACAAACCTTTGCAGCCTCGGCTACAATAACAGGGACCTCCATAGCAGTTACATCATTTAATGCAGGAAGTGAGTTTGCAACCAAAACAACCTGCAAAAATGTTACATTGTTGTTTCTTAATACATATATTAGTTGGAAGAAAAGAAGGTAATGTTATATTAGAGAAGCTTAGCCTGCATTGGAATATATTATATTAATTGCTACCAAAGGCATTAAATGCCGTGCGTGCATAAACTTCTGAAATTAAAAGTGATCCATTAAATTAGAAAGATAACAGGAAAAACACATGCATTATACATATATATATATATATATATATATATATATACATATCCAATTGGTAAAGGAAAGGACAGCTTATAATTGATCGTTTTCAGTAAAGGTTTTATCTAGTCAACAACAAACGAATGAATTATTTTAGACTAGACACACTGGGAAACTAATCTATACATAATAGAAGCGAACTAGTCATTTAAAGCGTCAAACTAACATTATGCAACTTACTTCAGTTCCACGCCTTAGGAATTCCCGTGCCAGAGGTAGCATCCCTAGAACTATATCTGCACCTGAGTTGTCAACAAAGAGTAAAGCTCTCTTATGCGGTTGAGGTTTTTTATCCCCGGACCCTAACATCCTCTCCTTGAAGAGGTCAAAATCATCCACCTAAGTTACCAAACCAAAAAACTTTTTCATGAGAAAATTTCACTCTTCAGTTAATTTAGATTATTTATATAGCAAATAAAGTATTCTTAGCATTGAAAGATATTTTTCATCCACTTACATGCCAAGGTCTTTGCATCTTGTTGCGGCTCATTCTATATATTTCAATAATTGTCCCTTTGTGATAGAGATCTACACATGCTCGGGATCCCCAATCAAATATGTTCGCAGCAAGAACACCCTCAATTAGTGAAAGCAGTCTAGTCTCCTGCAAATTATCCAGGGTATTAAATGATGCAGCCCAAAGGTAGCAACATGCACTTCCAAAACCAACAAGCAAGATCATAAAAAAAAAGTGTTGATATTGCAAATACTAGTGTAACTTTTACACATACCTCACTCATACTGTCAAGCTCAGCAAATAAGTCTGCTAAAACAGCAAGTGACGCCTCATTTTCTCTGCACATTCAGAAAGGAATGAAGAGACACAGTGAGTTAAGTGGCATGAAGAGAAAATATACATTTAGGTACTACATGTATATATGTGGAGTGATAGCTGGATGCATCCACATAAACAGTCTAAATTAAGAGGGAGCATAACACATAACAAAACATATCCACATTGAGTTACCATGATTTAATATATACTAAGAAAGTTAAACTTACCCTGAGTGATAATATAAAACTTAACCCGGGCCTATAAAGCTATGTACTACAATGTCAACCGAACAAGTGCATTAATGAACTGAACGCTGTTCTCATACCATGGGTGATTGTATAAAACTTAACCCCGGGATTTATGGCTATATATTACAATGTCAACAAAACAAGTGCACTTATGAACTGAACACTGAGCACATCATGCATGTGTGTCTAGAAGTACTCAAATGAGAGAGAGAGAGAGAGAGAGAGAAACGCAGTTACCTCTGCTTTATACTTCTATAGGCATCATGAAATTGGAACTCCCTCAAGCATTCTTCTCTTAACTCCAAAAGATTGGCCAAACCAAACTTTCCATAAGCAGCGGGATCCTCTATCAACCTATTCAATGAGTTAGACATTAATAAATTGCAAAAGCACATAATTAGAGAGTTTCAGTTATTTCTGTTGATTATTATTATTATTATTATTATTGTTATTGTTATTTAAAGCATTGTTCTACTAGCAGGAAATGTTACAATAACACAGTAGCGAAACTGATGATCCTTGACAAAAACCTTGATGAACTGCACCATCTTAACACTGGCATTCCTACAACTAAAGAAACATGCTTGTGTAGTTCATGGAGAAACTGGAAATTTGAAGCCTAAATTGACCAAATTTAAGATGTTAACCCAAAATGCTGCAATTATTATCTATTGAGCACAATAACCCTAGATAAGACTAGGAATGAAGTGCCACTGTCAATAATAACACTTGAAACGTGGAACAGATTTTACGTACAAGTCAACTTAAAGTAAAAAAAAGTAAGGGGGAGAGGACTATTGACAGTCAAATGATACAGAGCTAAAAGTGGGAGTGAGCGAAGAGAGGATGTGTGATAGCCTAATAGGTATGAGAATGAGTCCTCTTTGTACAAAGCCTCTACTGAATTTTCAAAATAAACAATGATAGTTAAGAATAGCCAGCAGTTTGGCAATCTCTAAAGATAAAGCAAGGCATTTTCAAAGTAGAAGTAATGTATTAGTTAATTATTATATTTATTTGTTTTTGAAACAGTATTCCTTAATTATTATTATGGTCTATAATTCCATATCAAAACATGTTGTGTTGGAGCCCAGCACTCTTGAGTCTCGCATTAGAACCATTCATGTAGAAGTGAGTGAACCTAATGAACCTAACTTTTTAAGTTGCACGGATATATTAACATTTATACTCAGTTCCTTCTTTATACAAAATAACATGAACCTATACTCCAACTGTGATGTAGGCCACTCAGAAGTATCATAGACTTTACTAATCCCTAGCTGACTTCTATAACTTTAAAATGTAAAATCATGCAATAAATCTATGAGAAGTAATTTGTCACAGTACAGTTACCTTGACAAGTGAGCGGAAAAGGCACGAGCAAATGCATCTCCCCTTCTTTTAGCATCGTCAGTTCCACCTTCACTTGCCACTGCCTACCATTTTACACATTAAACTCTCACTATCATTCGGTGAAATCAGGGGCTGATAACATAATCCTTGTAGAATGTAAGGGAAACAAAAAACGTATATAATGAACTTCCAACATAACGAAAGAAATCAAGGGGTTTGAAGTAATAAATTAACTAAATGCACACTTTTAAACAATTTACAAGTTTAGCTGTACAGTTAGAAAGAAATATCAACCTCAATCTAATATAAGATTCTAAAATTTAATTTGTTCTTCTCTTGCCAACAAAACATTCTCTGAACAGAAACTTTGAGATATATTGGTTTTTAGATAAGTTGGAAAGCTACTACATCCTTAACTGTTTTGAAATAGTGTGGGCTTGATTTGGTTGTGCTTGAGTGCATGTCTGCGTGTGTGAATGAGACAGACTTATCAAGAGGGTTTCAGGATAATAATTTATGTTTACCTTATCAACAAGGTCCGGCAAATGCCCTGACAGCACAGTGAACCAATACCTATAGCAACATGGACATCTTTATAAGTTAACCAAACTTTAATTTGCAGTTTTCCGGGAAAAAGTCAATAATTATTGCCATTATTGATCTATTCAAAATAGAATCATACTCAATATGTACTCACTCTAACTCATTGTGATCTGCCAGATCAATGGTGTTAGGCTCATACCTGTAGGCATTCCAAAAAACTAACATTAGACTGTGAACAAAGATAATTAAAATGCCCAATATCTTTGCGTTCTTATAAAATGAAGAATCGTGCAACTGATAATTTTGATTATACAAAAATGTATTGAAAAATAATGCACACTGTCATGCTTAGTCACCAAAAATATCAGCCACTACAAATTACAATGTAAATGAAAATTCAACTTATTAATTGAAAGAAGCCTGTGTTGCTTTTCTGCTTTGGAGCATGGATAGTATCCTCAAATTAAGCATATGAAATATCATCAATTGAAAAAGGTGCTAGGACATAACAAGTGATAGAATAAAATACATTAGAAATATGCATAACCCCTTGGAAAGCAATGAGGAACATGTGACCTTGCATGAGAAATGATCACTTGATCAACAAAACCATTTCCATCAAAATTACATCAAACAATTAAGAAGTACTATGAAGCATGTAAGTTCAACGGGATTGTTGGAAAGAACATTTAACTACATTTGTGAGCAAAACTGAGGTGCGAATTCACATACGTTTTTGGGTCGGACAATAGTGGAAACACCTCCAAAGTGGGTACAAGATGAAGAACACCAACATTTAATGCACTTGCATCAGAACGCAAAGTGCCGCCCTTGGATGAAGGAACTTCGAAGCCTCCAAGACCGGTGGTTCCGGGGGGAGGAGCCATAGGTACAGGAGCAGTAATCTCAGTACCCTTCAGCACAAATTTTTCCATCCATGAGATCTGTAATGGGTTCAACATATACAGTATAAGGTCCAATAAGAATAAAGCAAGAAAACGATATTCCTGCTAATATTATTGTTGGGCCCTTTCTTAAGCTTGAATACTAAGTATCAGAGCATTGGTTATCCCAGGAGTCTTGGATTCAACTCCCCCCACGTGATTGCATTTGCATTTGTTGTTTGTTATTTGAATATGTGTTTGGGCTTGGCCATGTGCCAAGCCATTTGGTCTTGCACGTGAGGAGGTGTGTTAGAGGGTTTAAATACTATTTTTAGGTCATTTCCTAACGGCTTAAGCTTTTGGATTTGTTGGTTACTAATAGTGCTTAAAATAAAAACCCTGAAAAAGCAACTTCCCCGAGGATCTACTATATTATTAAAAAATTTATCTTGCTACTCAAATAAGATCAAACCCAAGGCTTATGTTAATACTTTAATATCAAAATGAATATGTTTTCTGTTCTTTTTTCAATATATATTCCAAAATGAAATACAAGATTTTTCCCCTCAATAGAATTCAATATGGAGCACAAAACAATATCTCATAGAATAGATTCCCCCTTTATAGCTAATATAGTTATCCAGGTTGGTCTGACAGAATATATGCTCATCTAGTCACTTTAGTGAAGCTTGGAATGACAGATATATATGCTTTAATAGAATCATTACAGTGGAGTTACTTTTGCCAACTCCTTTTGTGCCAAAAGAAAAGCAACTAAGGATAAAATAATAAAGGACCTTCCAGTAGGAATCTCAAATGAGCTGGTTTGAGTACCTTGATGAACAGCAAGGTAGGTGAAATTAGAAGTGCCAGAATTTGTTCTCACAGCTATATAAGAGTTTCAACTTCTATTTATTTATTAAAGGAATGTGCACTTCCACTACATATGTCAAATAGAGATAGAACCTTTTAATGTCCGACTTTAGCATGAAATGACAGAATATCACTTGAAGGATTTTATAAACTAAAAGTTACACTCAATCCTTGAAAATAGTACGTTAATACTCAATCCTTGAAAACAAGCAAGCGTGATTTTAGATGATATAGATTTTATATTGTAATCCTGGTAGTTATTAAGGAGTCCTAAAAATACCCCACAGCCCGAATGTGTTATACATGCAAATCTTTGATTATTAAAATGTTTTAAAAGTATCTAAAATTTGAATATTTAGAAGGAATCAAAGAAGCTAAAATTGATTTCATAATAGTTGGGTTAAGGGCCAAACAGACTAAATCAAGTTGGCAAACCAACCCATTACCATAAATTTCAATTCCAGGTAACCCCAAAATGGAGAAACTTTGAAGAAAAAACTGTTCAATATCAAGGGAGTTGCCATCCTAGGGTCAGATTTAGCAACACTGCCACTTACCTTCTCATTCAAATCCCCAAGCGGTGGACCGTGAATTTTCCCACCAGTGTATGGTGCACCCATTGGAAACCTTTCAACTAACTGATGAACCATTAGGTCATCCAGACCATGTTTCTCATAACTCATGAATGCACCTAAAGCTCCCAGAAACCCTTCATGCCGCAAAAACATTGCTTGTGCATCTCCTTTTGACCTAAATAATAAATGATACTTTGGAATGTAAGTAGAAAATAATAGATTATGACAATAAAGAGAGAAATTAATTATGAAGTAGAGAGCATTTAATGACTATGACTAGTTTACGTCAGTTAGTTATGAAAAGGAAATAGAAACCATAAGCTTAACAAATTATTACTTACCAGAAATGAATAGCAAAGGAGATTGTATCCATGGTATAAGCGTGACCCCTTATAAAAAACCCTCCAAAAAAGATGCGCTTAAGCCCAAATCGAAGTGCATTCAAGTAGGCTATCTGCGAAAAAGTACAGCCAATCCAGAATCACAAAAAACTTTTATAAAAGCTGGGAGCAGATTAGTCGTTTAATATGTTTGATGCCTATCAACTAACTGAAGATATCAGCATGAATGAGAAACTTCAAAATAATAAACAGATAATTATTTATAACACTGTCTCAATCCTTATAATAAATTAATACCAGGTCATTATCATTATTACGGATCTCATGGAAAGTTACTATCTTTTATTATTTTTTTCCAATTGAAAAATAAAAAATTAAATTGGTGAATATAGCAACATTCAGAAATGATGATTAAAAAATTCAATGACATCTCTCAAAAAAAAAAAAAAAAACAATTCAATGACATGATAAAAACCCTTTAAGATGCTACAAACACAATTAAGTACAATTACAACAAAGACAAAATAAAATAATTCTAGTAGCAAATTCATAAATCAGATTTGAGTTCCAATCCAACCACTGCCATAATCTCTATATTATATTGTATTCATTTATTTTCCTTTCTTATAAAAATCCATCAACTCCATGCCAAACAAAAATGTATCTGCAGTTAATGCATTGAGCTCTAGATTGAATTATACACTGTGTTCATGTAACTAACCTGCCCAATGTTATATGAAATCATTCGCAGGAGAGACAGAGAAATATCTTCAGGACTGTAGTCTTCAAGCTCCTTATTGTCAGAAATAGCCTTGCCGAAACTAGAAGCAATGGTTGATGCTGATAGACCGATCTATGTTGATTGAGATAGACTTAGTCATTGTCAAGAATATAAACATTAAACAGTTCAAACTAACATATTGGGTAGATAAGACAGCCATTAGTTTTTTTCTTTTGATAATTTATTTAAAAAACATGAAGAGGAAACCTATTAAAAAATGTTTGTCTTTATGAAGAGGAAACCTATTAAAAAATGTTTGTCTTTAGCTAAGTAGACCACAATTCAGATGTACCTTGGAGTAGTCCATGCCACCATAAATGTCCCCTACTAGCATGTCGATGGTTCTATTATCTCCCCTTTGGCTCAGTTCTAGTAACTCATCAAAACTGAAATCGGAATAATTATAAGTAAGACCACAACTTGGGCTCTCAACATAAAAGACAAAGGAAAAAAGAATTGGCTGGAAGACCAATATAACCTCTTGCACTTTGTTAACAGTCTTCCCAGTCCCCAATAAGTACCACCTCCAACATTTGTCCCGCTGACCCGCTGAAACTTTCCATCCCCATCAACCTATGCATACATGATAGCTGTATTGGTTTTAATCATAGTTATGATCAAATGCCCAACAGTTAAAAATGAGAAAAAAGATGTTTTACCTTTATCATACTAACACCAGATCCAATATTTACAAGAAGATAAGGAAACAAATCATTATGGTCAATCTGCACAAACTCTTTCCGACCCTCTATGTGCGTAAAAGCTTCATGACGAATAGCCTGTTCAATACATTTGAGGATTTGATTAATACTGACAGAATATATGATTAATATCAGATAAGATTGGTTTTTCGGACTAAAACCAGCGAGTTAATTAGCCAAGCAGCCTATTCAATTTTTTACTCAGATATTTTATAACCAGGACAGGATTTTAATAAGGGCGTTAATTGATCAGAACCAATAGCCAAGCCTAAAGTTTTGGTGTTGTTATCACATCTACTAGGTTCTTAAGAAATAAACGAAAAATAAAAGCATTTCAAGTCTATTTTTGCTCTTAGTTCTTACAATTTTAAAAGCAGTCCAGATAAAACATGCGTGTACCAAGTACTAACTATAACATAAGAAACATGAGAGGAAATTGGTATCCAAAATACACCTTGAGCAAAAAGTTGGCTCCTGCCACAAGACAATCCATTTCATCTTCTTTGTCAAGACTAACTCCAAGCCTTTCTTTGAAGAGGTCTGCAAACTTGAATGCCCCACCGCCTGTAGCCTTCTCACAAAATCAATTTTTAGCAGAATTATATTTTGAATTATATAAACATACAACGATACAAAATGAAATTTTACCTTAATAACAGCATTTTCATTGGCCGGGGCCTCAGCATTCCAATGGCGTGAATCCATTCCTGTACACAAGATATTACAAGATTCGTGAAGAAAAATGTAATGAAAGTTAACTAAATTTGTCAAAAACTTGAATGTACTAACATAAACCACTATGAGGCCATAAATCTGATAAAAAACAAGTTATCAAATTTTACCACATTCAGCAGTGCATAAGAAAAATGAATAAAAGAAAGATGAAAAGAGAGCCCAACGAGATTATATATACCACCACGATGAAGCTGCTTTGAACGTATGAAGTCTAGGCATTCATTTATCTTGGTTGTCTCAAACTTCACAAAATGAAGCCTCCCACCAAGAATTGGGTAGCTTCTCCTGGTACCATTGGCAATACCCAATCTCTCCTTGAGAGTCTTCGTCCTCTTATCATCGATTGATTGGCCCTCATGCCTTGAAAAATATACCAACTTGATAAGAGATCCTGTTGATAAACCATAATTCTAAGTTTCATATAATGTACACGTATATTACTGAAACTTGTTCACAAAACCTTTAAAGAAGAAGAAAGAAAAGATTTGCAGTTTTGATTGTCAATCTAAACGTTTAGCAACGAAAATAATGATGAATTGAGAAGTGACATCTGATATGATCTAAAAATGTGAGCATGGTATTGCAAGTTGATACAATCAATTGCATATTATATTAAATATCAATCAAGAAGTGGAAAATAAGCATGTTGCGTAATCAGAACAATCAAAGACACTAAAACCTTTGACACAACTAATGAAAGAATAACAATTCAAACAAATTAAGAAAGTGTTAATAAAAAGATACCTCCAATATCAAGAGCCAAGTGAGATAAATCATCAGACTGATTAGGCAACAAAATGGTGGGATCTTTCTCTTCAAAATTTCCTCCAATAGCAGCCTTACTGAGGTCCAGTTGTGGCCTGGAACCAGAACGATGTATGGAAGCCATGTCTCTCTCAGCCTGGTTTTGGTTTTTGCTGCTATTATCTTCTCTATCTTTCCCAAAAACAGCAGATTTGTTTTTAAGCTGGCTGTTGCTATTGTTGTTGTCTTCTTCTTGAGTTTTGTTATGTTCTTGGTTAATTAATAAACCGTCAATATCAAGAACTGGGTTTGGGTCCTCTGTTAGATCAGCCATTTATTCCAAATTTCTCACCACCTCCTGCCTAACCACACTTTCCCAACTGTATTGACCTCCTACACCACCAACCAAACAAACCCATCACTTTTTTTTTTTTTTTAAATTAAAAAAAAAAAAGGAACAAAACTGAGACTTGAAATCAATAATAATTAGAGCTAAAAAGTTGGAACAAACGTTACTGAAATTTAATGCAATGGATTGGAGTATCAATTATCATTAATCAACTAGAAAAGCAGCTCACATTCATTCAATAAATCATAATAATATTGGAATAGTCAAACTCATCAAGTCAAAATAATCTAAGAAACAAAACAAAAAAAAAAAAAAAAACAGATTTCGAGAATTAAACATAAAATTTGGAGATATGGTGTTAGGTGAGATTGGAAATGCGACAGAGACGGTGTTGGTATGAATTGTAAATTTTTTTTTAAAAAAAAAACACAAAAAACGAGACGGCGTGAAAAATGCGAACCTTGAATTTGATTGGCGAAGCGGAATTCGGTTTAAGATAATAGTGTTGAGTGCGTGTGTATTTTGTTGGCTTCTCACTCTCATATGGACCCTTCTTCTCTATCAAAGGACTCAATAGATCATCGTAATATCTATACGAGTAGAGTAGAGTAGAGTAGAGCAGAGCTCATCTCGGTTTTGGTCCACAGCTCCAACAACTCAATAGACCAAAAAAGGGTGTGGAGGTTTAGGTTGATTAGTCAGATTATAACTTCCTTTAACTTCTTATTAGGGATCCAAATTGCTTTGTCTAATTCGTAATTTTTGTATCTGAAAACGTTTGATCTTCATCAAATGCCCTAAAAGTTAAGCCTATTCGCATCAGTTACTATAATGCGAGCAGTGGCTTCCACTTAACTCCTGGAAGAGACCTGTTTTAGAACTGACAGGTGTTAAAGATCGGCTCTCGTACAGGTTCTTCTTCTTGCCACGTCGATTTAGGTTATTGGGCCTAACTTTGATAACTGGGCCTAGAGAAATGGGTCGGGTCTATTAGACCAAGAGTATTTCTAAATCTACCTCAATTTATATCTAAGGACACCCACTTGCATTCTTTGTAATTCAGTTGTCATGTGTAGGAATTAAAAAATTCTAGGACGTTCTATTTTGTTCCAAAATTAGCCTTTATCTTTTGACACTCTTTCTTTCAAAACACTCCACTCTAAAACCCTAATTTTTTTTAGTTTCTTTTTGGTCCAAGAGGAAGAGCTAGCCTTCATATGAACAGTGGTTAGTAATAGCATAAGACAAAACATTTTCATATGTGTGTGAGTACAACTGTATAATAATCACTAACAAACGTGGATACTACTTCTATATAACTCATCATCAAAAATTATTCTCCTGTTAAGTAGAAAAGGAAAACACTGTTTTAGAGCAATACAATTATTTTGTTGATTGATATGGATTCCATTTTTCTATAAGCTCTATTGAGTACCAAATGTAGATCGAAGACATTCTAATCTTCTCCTTGGAGTCTAGCAAAATTAGTGTATGGTGTAGTGTGTTTATGTACTTTTAATTAGGATTAAATAGTCATATAATAATAAAAAAACTGGAATATAGAAAAACATTTAGTGGATTGTTAATAACATCACTCCTTAATAAAAACATGATACATAACACTTTTTTTTTTTTTTTTTGTGGGTACATAATGCACAATTTTTTTTGTTCCATGTTTTAAAAGAACAAATGTTCATTAACAATCGTCATTAATCCTTAAAAATTCGTAAATGTTGATTTGTGAAGTCTGAATCAGTTTTGTTGTGTTATGCTGATGCATACGGAGTCAGACTCTCTGATTTGTTTAACAGAGAGAGAGAGAGAATAGACACATATAGCCGGAACAAAGAGAGAGAGTGTGTGTGTTTCACTATTGTAAACAACGATTTGATATACAATGAATGTTAAGTACCAGTACGCTCTGTGGATGTAATCTTTTAGTGAACTATGTAAAATCTCGTGTTTCTCTCGTTATTATCCTTTTATTTGCTTTGGTGGTATAATTGTTTAATTATTTTTTTGAGTTTGCATATCCCATAACAAAACCAATATTTCTTATAAATGTATACCATAAGAATAATTGCTTTCACATTTATGTTGCGTGGGGAGTTTTCTCCTAGGTGTTTACAAGAGTATAAATCTCTTGTTCATGGAAATATATATATGAATAACTCATGTATTACTTAATTTCGACATGTTCCAATATACCCATGATTTGTTTGGTGTCAAATTTTGCATGGTCATAAACGTTGACACGTTTTGGGGAAAAAAAATAGCTATAAACTGCGGCGATTAATTGATGATGATATGTTAGAAAAGCAATAGTTTTGGTTTATATCTATAAACTGCGGCGATTAATTGATGATGATATATTAGAAAAGCAATAGTTTTGGTTTTGCATTATTTGAGGTGAGGGATGGATGCATAATTATATATAGCCGACCCTTTACCTTACCTGTAAACATCAATTGCAATATACTAGAAGTTGACATCCAGCCATCGCTGTTTGTATTAGTTCATACTCACATACATACATATATTATAAATACATATATATATGAATATATTTAGTTATCTTGTCCTCCCAATCTCCCATGCATGCGAGAAAACCTTAAATGATAATTTGTATCTTTATGATGATGATGATCACTTAATTAAGATGCTTTGATTAATTAGAAAGAAGCTAAGTAGCGTGAAATCAAAACAAAGCATGTTAATTATTGTTGCCTTTTTCTTTTGTAATAACTATCTTTCTTTTCTTATTGACATAGCTAGAGATATGCATCATGCATGCGCATGATCACGACACTTGAATTGGATGGATTCTTGTTATATAAAAACATAGGATTCTTCAAGTATATTAATTATTGTTTTAATTGGTTTATCATTTGGTGCCTTTTCTAGTTTTGATTAATCGAATGCTAATTTTGGAGGGTTTAATATATATGGATATATAGAAACATGCCATTGTAACTTTTAAGCTTTAACAATGAAAGGTGAAAAAATAGAAACCCAAACGAATGATTAGATTCACCATTGATAGTAAAGACCAGTAAATGAAAATGGAATTTGAGTATATATATTTGGGTCATGAAAAAAGTGAAAAACAGCATGGCTTTTTATAGTGCCTAGCTAGCTAGAATTGTTTCAATGAAAGACAATTTGATGGTCCATGCACGACCCTTTCACTTCAATGTTTTAGACGTTTCTGCAAGTGCAATGGTGACAGCTTAAGCTTATAAAACACCATTTATTTCACATCTTTCATTCTTGGAAAATCTTATGTGGTGTATTTGATTATCGAAGATGTAAAATACACGTTTAATTTACAATAATATATATGTATTTCTTATCACATATTATTTTTTCAGTGGTTAAGTACACGACGAACCATGCACAGTGAAGATTTGTTTTTCTGCTTCCATTCATGCATTCTCTTTATTTTATTTTTATTGCTCGCCCTTTTTCTTTTCGATTTGTTTCCATTCCCAAAAGGGTTTATAATTTAAATATTTGACAGAAAGTGACTCAATATTTCTTCATAATTAAACATCAAACCCCAATTCATTTGCAATTAATTAAATCAAATGGTATTATTATTATTATTACTAGGGTGAATTGCAATAAAGTATCTCGACATTTGACATAAATACATGTAAAATGCCATTTTTGATGTAATTACATATAAAAAAAATGCGGAAATTCCATGCCTAAAACCTCCTAATAGAAAGTGACCCTTTCCAAAAATAACTCTATAATTTCATATGCCGTTTAATTATAGTTAAAAGTTAAAATGACATTCAAATAATGCTAAATTAATAACACTATATTAGAGGAATTTAAATCCTCTCCTGACCTTAGTTTTTCCTCACTTTTCAATTATTTTATGACACATAAACATTATAATGAATGAGTGATTAGGATGCAATGCTTTTCATTCCATTATCATTTTATTAACAACAAATTATATGTTTTAAAAAAAGAAGTGAGGAAAGAGCTTAGGCTAGGGATGTTTTCACTTAAATTCAAACCGTGAAGGTCATTTTTGAAAATAGGTAAAACATCAAGGGTTTATTTTGAATCTCCCTGCTTAATAGTTAATACAAACTAAGAGTCTTTAAAGTAAAATTCATACAAAACATAGATATATTTATTTAATACAAGAATAAATGACATTTACAACTTCAATCCATTATTCCAAACTATGAAAATGGTGGTGATTGATGACACAGAACTACTGAGGGAAGCTTGGCATCCATTTTTCTTCTTAAATCATGAGAAGTGCAGAACCAGTAACTTGGCTTTAAGGTTCTTTTGCTGCAATCTAACATGACCGGTCACAACGTGTATGGTCTATATTCCACATCTTTTTATTTTTTATTTTTTCATTTTTAGAAGCCAGAGAAAATAAATTATCCTGTAAATTTTAATCATCTTCTAGTCTCCTAACTAAAGATGAAACAAGTTGGAAAATTACAGAAGATTAGCTTAGCTGGCTGGTTCATATCTGCAAACACAGTCATAAATGTTCCCCTCAATCAATTTTACTGCCAACCTCTGGTTCTTCACCATTGCAAGCTGCAAAACAATGTTATTTTTTTTTTAATGTTATATAAAAGTTGTCAAAAGGAAAAATCTGGAGTCTGCCAAAACATTCATGTAAGAGTTGAGAAACCTGTGTCTATGAATAAATCTACATGTATGAGAATAACCGAAGAGAGTTAAGTTTGACAATCAGGTGATATACTTTAAAGTTTAACATTTGAAGACGGATACAAAAGCAGAAAATCATACCTTCAAAGCATCACATTTAAACCGAGCATTGAAATTGGTATGAAGAGCTCTACCCATCCCTTCCAAAATAATCTGCACAACATCATTGGAAGCACGAGTTATAGTCACATGCATTCTCTCCATCTGCCTTAAATTTATGTATGTAATGACCAGTTTTCAACAGATAAGGAGGAAACAGGAACATAAGAAACAGGAGGAACGCTAAGACTGTATCTGACGTTTCCAATGAAGGGTATGCATGAATTTTCATGAACGAGGAGGATTTTAGTCATGGGAGTATCGTACCAGATCAGCATCTTTTGCAGCGGCAGCTAGCTCAGAGCTGACTTGCCTCAGGTCTATGCATGGACTTCCACACCCGTTCTCAACAACCATTAAAGGTACGGAAGATGAATTCTCTTTGGAACTGTCTGAGGGGTTAATCATATCATCTACAAGTAAGCTTCCTGCTTCAGCAGCTCTGCGAAGAATGTCACAATGCTGCACACCAGAAGAATCAGTTTGCTTCGTTTGATTAACATTCTGACTATACGTTAGCTAGAAGTTCTCAGTTGTTTGAAAACAAGTTCCTTTTATTATGAACAGAATAAGAATGAAAAACAAATCATCTTGTATAATTAAAAAAACACAATAAAAGAGAAAAAGAAGAAAGGCCTTCAAACAACGTTAAGGATACTGTTATAAGCAAATAGAACAGGGTGAGAGGAAAACTATCGAGGACAAACCTTTGCAGCCTCGACTACAATATCAGGGACCTCCATAGCAGTTACATCATTTAATGCAGGAAGTGAGTTTGCAACTAAAACAACCTGCAAAAATGTTACATTGTTGTTTCGTAATACATATATTAGTTGGAAGAAAAGAAGGTAATGCTATATTAGAGAAGCTTAGCCTGCATTGGAATATATTATATTAATTGCTACTAAAGGCATTAAATGCCGTGCGTGCATAAACTTCTGAAATTAAAAGAGATCCATTAAATTAGAAAGATAACAGGAAAAACGCATGAATTATACATATATATCCAATTGGTAAAGGAAAGGACAGCTTCTAATTGATCGATTTTAGTAAAGGCTTTATCTAGTCAATAACAAACGAATGAATTATTTTAGACTAGACACACAGGGAAATTAATCTATACATAATAGAAGCGAACTAGTCACTTAAAGCGTCAAACTAACATTATGGAACTTACTTCAGTTCCATGCCTTAGGAGTTCCCGTGCCAGAGGTAGCATCCCTAGAACTATATCTGCACCTGAGTTGTCAACAAAGAGTAAAGCTCTCTTATGTGGTTGAGGTTTTTTATCCCCGGACCCTAACATCCTCTCCTTGAAGAGGTCAAAATCATCCACCTAAGTTACCAAACCAAAAAACTTTTTCATGAGAAATTTCACTCTTCAGTTAATTTAGATTATTTATATAGCAAATAAAGTATTCTCAGCATTTAAAGATATTTTTCATCCACTTACACGCCAAGGCCTTTGCATCTTGTTGCGGCTCATTCTATATATTTCAATAATTGACCCTTTGTGATAGAGATCTACACATGCTCGGGATCCCCAATCAAATATGTTCGCAGCAAGAACACCCTCAATTAGTGAAAGCAGTCTTGTCTCCTGCAAATTATCCAGGGTATTAAACAATACAGCCCAAAGGTTGCAACATGTACTTCCAAAACCAACAAGCAAGATCATTAAAAAAAAGTGTTGATATTGTAAATACCGGTGTAACTTTTACACATACCTCACTCATACTGTCAAGCTCAGCAAATAAGTCTGCTAAAACAGCAAGTGACGCCTCATTTTCTCTGCACATTCAGAAAGGAATGAAGAGACACAGTGAGTTAAGTGGCATGAAGAGAAAATATACATTTAGGTACTACATGTGTATATGTGGAGTGATAGCTGGATGCATCCACATAAACAGTCTAAATTAAGAGGGAGCATAACACATAACAAAACATATCCACATTGAGTTACCATGATTTAATATATACTAAGAAAGTTAAACTTACCCTGAGTGATAATATAAAACTTAACCTAGGCCTATAAAGCTATATACTACAATGTCAACCGAACAAGTGCATTTATTAACTGAACACTGTTCTCATACCGTGGGTGATTGTATAAAACTTAACCCAGGGATTTAAGGCTATATATTACAATTTCAACAAAACAAGTGCACTTATGAACTGAACACTGAGCACATCATGCATTTGTGTCTAGAAGTACTTAAATGAGAGAGAGAGAGAGAGAGAGAGAGAGAGAGAGAGAGAGAGAGAGAGAAACGCAGTTACCTCTGCTTTATGCTTCTATAGGCATCATGAAATTGGAACTCCCTCAAGCATTCTTCTCTTAACTCCAAAAGATTGGCCAAACCAAACTTTCCATAAGCAGCGGGATCCTCTATCAACCTATTCATTGAGTTAAGACATTAATAAATTGCAAAAGCACATAATTAGAGAGTTTCAGTTATTTCTATTGATTATTATTATTATTGTTATTGTTATTTAAAGCATTGTTCTACTAGCAGGAAATGTTCCAATAACACAGTAGGGAAACTGATGATCCTTGACAATAACCTTGATGAACTACACCATCTTAACACTGGCATTCCTACAACTAAAGAAACATGCTTGTGTAGTTAATGGAGAAACTGGAAATTTGAAGCTTAAATTGACCAAATTTAAGATGTTAACCCAAAATGCTGCAATTATTATTTATTGAGCACAATAACCCTGGATAAGACTAAGAATGGAGTGCCATTGTCAAAAATAACACTTGAAACGTGGAACAGATTTTACGTACAAGTCAACTTAAAGTAAAAAAAAAAGTAAGAGGGAGAGGACTATTGACAGTCAAATGATACAGAGCTAAAAGTGGGAGTGAGCGAAGAGAGGATTGTAATAGCCTACTAGGTTTGAGAATGAGTCCTCTTTGTATAGAGCCTCTACTGAATTGTCAAAATAAACAATGATAGTTAAGAATAGCTAGCGGTTTGGCAACTAAAATTGTTTCTAAAGATAAAGCAAGGCATTTTCAAAGTAGAAGTAATGTATTAGTTAATTATTATACGGGGTAATTACCCTGGTGGCCATCGACTTTTGCCACCACTATCAAAATGGCCATTTTTGACAAATAATGTTACACTAATGGTCATTCCATTATAACACCGTTAACTTTGTCTAAGAATGTTACACTAATGGCTATCAATTTGTTCATTTGGTATCAAAATGGCCATTATAATCATTTTTCTCCAAAATTACTCTAGTGGCCATCTATTTGGTCAATTTGTATCAAAATTGCCATTATAATTGTCCCACTTTTTCTATAACATGTATTGATTATCCATTTAGTTAATTGGTATCAAAACAATCTTTATATGTACAACTATATTCTATTAGAAAAATAGAATAAGCAATCATTAAAAGATGAAGAAGAAATTCAATTTGGTATACTTGTGTATGGGATTTTGGTATACTTATGCAATTTGACAAGTAGTATTTGATGTGTATGAGACTGAAATTATATTGAATCAAATGAATTCTTCATTTTCTCTATTGAATGAAATTTTATTTTTAATGATTGCTTACTCTATTTTTCTAATAGAATATAATTGTACATATAATGATTGTTTTGATACCAATTAACCAAATGGATGATAAAAAGTGGGACAATTGTAATGGCCATTTTGATACCAATTGACCAAATGGATGGCCACTAGAGTGAACAAATCAAAGTGTTTTTTTTTTATTCTTCTCCATATGTAGGCAATATATAGGAAAAATACAGAGTGAAAATCAAGTAATTGCTCTCCTATAATCTCTACAATTAATCTAACAATCCCCTATAATCAGCAATTAACAGATTGTCAACTATACAAAAATATCCTACATTAATAACAAATATATTCTACACTAATAATGAAATATTCTAACACTCTCCCTCAAGTTGGTGCGTAGATATCACTCATGCCCAACTTGCTAATTGAGTCATAAAAACTCCTTCCATTAATAGCCTTTGTAAGGATATCTGCAAGTTAGTCCTTACTTGGAACAAAAGGAAACTCGATTATCTTTTCTTCTAATTTTTCTTTGATGAAGAATCGATCAATCTCCACATGCTTAGTACGATCATGCTGTACAGGATTGTTAGCAATCTGTACTGAAGCCTTATTATCACAATACAGTTTCATGCAGTCTCCTTTGTGAAATCCCAAATCACTCAATAAATTCTTCAACCACAATAATTTAGTAATTCCTTGGGCAATCCCTCGGAATTCTGCCTCAGCACTAGATCGTGACACCACGGTCTGTTTCTTACTCCTCCAAGTAACTAGGTTACCCTCTACAAAGGTGAAGTAGATCTTCGATCACTAGCATTCCCAGCCCAATCAGCATCCGTGTATCCCTTGATATCTAGATATCCACTTTTAGAAAACATTAATCTTCCGTCAAGAGCTCCTTTTAAGTATCTCAGAATCCAAAGGACTGCATGCATGTGACTCTCAGTAGGAGCATGCATAAATTGGCTTACCATACTCACTGCATATGCAATATCAGGATGAGTATGCGATAGGTAGATAAGCTTACCAACAAACCTTTAATATCTTTCTTTGTTTGTTGGGGTTCGATCAGGGTGATCTGGACATTCACATAACTTGTGATTTGGGTCCATAGGAGTATCTGCTGGTTTGCTAGCAAGCATCCCATTTTCTGTAAGTAGGTCAAGAACATACTTTCTCTAACCGAGGAAAACCCCATGTTTAGATCGGGCTACCTCAATTCCCAGAAAGTACCTTAATACCCCCAGGTTTTTCATTTCGAACTCTGTGGCCAAGTGACTTTGGAGATTAGTCATCTCCAGATCATCATTTTCTATAACAATCATATTGTCAACATAGACGATCAGTATAGTGATTTTGTCACCCTTACGTTTGAAGAATAAGGTGTGATCGGAGTTACTCTGCTGATATCCGAATTTCCTCATGGAAGTACTGAGTCATCCGAACCAAGCTTTAGGTGATTGTTTCAGTCCGTAGAGAGCCTTTTTTAGTTTACAGACTTTACCAGTTTTAGAATTAAGACCCGAGGAAAAACCATATAAACTTCTTCACTGAGTTCCCTATGTAGAAATGCATTCTTTACATCAAACTGTTTCAATGGCCACTCCAGATTAGCTGCTAGTGAGAGAAGTACCCTAACCGAGTTTAACTTTGCTATCGGGGCAAAAGTCTCCTGGTAGTCAACTCCGTAAGTCTGAGTGTACCCTTTAGCAACCAACATGGCCTTGTACCTTTCAATCGAGCCATCTGCCTTGTGTTTGATGTTATAGACCCATCGACATCCAACAACCTTCTTCCCTCTAGGTAGATCTACTATTTCCCAGGTACAATTTTTCTGTAAAGCTTTCATCTCCTCATCCATGGCTCGGACCCAATTCTGGTCTGTCAGTGCATCATGCAATTTACTAGGAATAGATACAGAGGATAATTGATGTGTAAAAACTTTAAAGGTTTCGGATAGTCTGTGAGTTAAGGTGTAATCAGTAATAGAGTAAATGGCCTTACTATCTGCTAGAGGTCGCTCAGGGGAAAAACCAAACCGTACAAGTGGTCTATGTTCCAGACTAGGATACCGTCTAGTAGATAGACTGGGGTCAGGATCTGTGTGATTTTCACTAGACAAGTCATTAGATAAAGTAGAGTGTTTAGGAATTACCTCAGGAGCATTTTCCACCCCAGAGTCCGATCGATGAACTAGTGTTGGAGAAGGGGAAGTAAGGGGTTGTGCCACTTGTATGGGAACTGACTCCCCCTGTATCACTTTCCCTTTATTTCACCTTTCATACACCTTTAGAGTTGATTCTATCTTTTCTGTGAGACTCCTAGATACCTCACTTTCTACTTCAGGAGACAAACTTGTAGGAATAATAAGTACATCACTCTCAGGAGACAAACTTATAGGCATATTCAGACTAATAGGTATATCACTCTCTGCCTTAGAAGACTTCTCTTTATAGTTCGGGTTCCCCTCCTGAAGAGGAGTCTCCAGGGAAAAATACGTCTAATTTTCCCAAAACATAACATCCTGTGAAACGAACACCTTACGAGACGGAGGATGATAACATTTGTACCTCTTTTAGGAGCTAAAGTAGCCTATAAAGACAAATTTATGGGCATGCGGGTCTAATTTTCCTCGATGAGGAGAATGAACATGTGTACATACCACACACCCAAAGACCCGAGGGAGAACATTTAAGGCAGATGTAATATCACAGTAATGAGACAGAGACTGTAATGGGGTCTGGAAGGACAGAACAGTGGACAGCATGCGATTAATGAGATATGCAGCAGATAATACAGCATCACCCCAAAAAGATTTAGGCATATGCATTTCGAGCAATAAAGATCGTGCAACCTCTAAGAGGTGACGATTTTTACGCTCAGCTGTGCCATTTTGTTGAGTATATACACAAGATGTTTGGTGGAGAATACCGTTTCGTAAACAAAAGGTTTTGAAATTATGATTGAGATATTCACCACCATTATCAAAGCGTAAAACTTGAATTTTCTTATAAAACTGTGTAGATCATGTGATAAAATTTTTGAAAAACATCACATACATCACTTTCATTTTTTAAAAGGAAAATCCAACTCATACGTGTGCAGTCATCAATAAATGTAACAAACCAACACATACCAGATACAAACACAACATTAGAGGGACCCCATACATCGGAATGAACAAGAGAAAATGGCATAGAGCTCCTATTATTATTACTATTAGGAAAAACAATACGATGATGTTTTGACAAAACACATGTTTCACATTGAAAATTATTTTGACCAGTAAACAAGGATGAAAATAAAAACTTAAGGTACCCAAATGAACAATGGCCTAAGCGTCTATGCCAGAGATAGATATTACTTTCCTTATTAGAGTTGACCTGTACTACTTTATGAGGTTGGCTAGATGAGCGTGAAGAGCTCGGAGTACTATCTGTTATAAAGTAGTACAACCCCCCTCTTTCCCTACCAGTTCCAATCGTCTCCTTGGTGTGAATGTCATGAAACACACAATGAGTAGGCCAGAAGGTGACAGTGCAGGTAAGAGATTTAATGATCTGACTGATAGAGAGCAAGTTATTAGATAAGGTAGGCACATGTAAAACAGATGACAAGTGTAAAAATGGAGTTAATGATAGAGATCCAGCCCCATTAACAGGGGTGGGTGTACCATCAGCATATGATACACTACATGTTTCGGTTGAACTATGATGACTGAATTTTCGAGAATCAAACGTCATGTGATTTGTTGCACCAAAATCAATTATCCAAGTATTATTACTAGAAGTTATAGAAGTACTGAAAGCATATTGAAAATTACCTGAGCTGGACATGAAATTTTTAGAGAAGTTATCAGGAGAGTAAACCTGAGGAAGTATCGTAGGTAGCAACAGTGGACTGAACATATCTGATTTGGTATTACTGAGGTTTGTCATAACAGCAGTTGCAGCGGAAGCAAAGAAATTACAGAGTCCTTTGGTACTGTTAGTGGTAACAATAGTCAACGGTAGCAGTTGTAGTAGTAGAAACCGCCAAACGAAAGCAGCAAAAAAAAGTCTTTTTTTATTATTTATTTATTTTTTAGCAAGTTCCACAAAGTTAACTCAGTTCAACAGTGCAAAAAACGAGTTCAAACACAAAAGTAACTGAGTTCACAACCTAGATCGATTCAAGAGGCCAATCGGGTCAAGTCTAACGGTTGCGCGAGAAAATCGACGGCACACGAAGGTCAGCAATCGGCGACGCAGATCGCTGTTGGAGGAGAGGAAACCGACACGAGTCAGGTCGGGTCGTGTCGAGTCGCGAAGAAGTTTTGCAAGTAGAAACGATACGGGTCGCTGGATAGGGTCAGGATGACCGGAAGAAGACCAACGACGTGAGATATTGTCAGGAGTCCGACAAGATGTTGGTGGTAGGGATTCCGACAGTAAGGCTCACCGGAAAAAAGAGCAATAGGTACTGTTGCTTAGTAGCACGAAATTAAAAAAAAAAAATGCAAAAAAGAAAGAAAATTTAAAAAGTAGCAAAAGAACCCTAAACAATTTGTTTTGGTTCTGATACCATGAACAAATCAAACTGTTTTGTTATTTTATTCTTCTCCATATGGAGGCAATATATAGGAAAAATACAGAGTGAGAATCAAGTAATTGATCTCCTACAATCTCTACAATTAATCTAACAATCCCCTATAATCAACAATTAACAGATTGTCAACTATACAAAAATATCCTAAATTAATAACGAATATATTCTACACTAATAATGAAATATTCTAATATAGAGTAATTTTGGAGAAAAATGATTATAATGACCATTTTGATACCAAGTGAACAGATTGATGGCCATTAGTGTAATATTCTTAGACAAATTTAACGGTGTTATAATGGAATGACCATTAGTGTAACATTGTTTGCTAAAAATAGTCATTTCTAAACCAATTCCCCATCTGGTGGCCATTTTGATAGCGGTGGCAAAAGTCGATGGTCACAAGGGTAATTACCCCTTATTATATTTATTTATTTTTGAAATAGTATTCCTTAATTATTATTATGGTCTATAATTCCATATCAAAAACATGTTGTGTTGGAGCCCAGCACTCTCGAGTCTCGCATCAGAACCATTCATGTAGAAGTGAGTGAAGCTGATGAACCTAACTTTTTAAGTTGCTGTCTCTTCACGGATATACTAACATTTATACTCGGTTCCTTCTCTATACGAAAGAACATGAACCTATACTCCAACTGTAACGTAGGCCACTCAGAAATATCATAGACATTACTAATCCCTAGCTGGCTTCTATAACTTTAAAATGTAAAATCATGCAATAAATCTAAGAGAAGTAATTTGTCATAGTACAGTTACCTTGACAAGTGAGCGGAAAAGGCATGAGCAAATGCATCTCCCCTTCTTTTGGCATCGTCAGTTCCACCTTCACTTGCCACTGCCTACCATATTACACATTAAACTCTCACTATCATTCGGCAAAACCAGCGGCTGATAACATAATCCTTGTAGAATGTAAGGGAAACAAAAAACGTATATAATGAACTTCCAACATAACCAAAGAAATCAAGGGGTTTATAGTAATAAATTAACTAAATGCACACTTTTAAACAATTTACAAGTTTAGCTGTACAGTTAGAAAGAAATATCAACCTCAATCTAATATAAGATTCCAAAATTTAATTTGTTCTTCTCTTGCCAACCAAACCAGGCTTCTCTGAACAGAAACTTTGAGAAATATTGGTTTTTAGATAAGTTGGATAGCTACTACATCCTTAACTGTTTTGAAATAGTGTGGGCTTGATTTGGGTGTGCGTGAGTGCATGTCTGCGTGTGTGAATGAGACAGACTTATCAAGAGGGTTTCAGGATAATAATTTATGTTTACCTTATCAACAAGGTCCGGCAAATGCCCTGACAGCACAGTGAACCAATACCTATAGCAACATGGACATCTTTATAAGTTAACCAAACTTTAATTTGCAGTTTCCGGGAAAAAGTCGATAATTATTGCCATAATCGATCTATTCAAAATAGAATCATACTCAATATGTACTCACTCTAACTCATTGTGGTCTGCCAGGTCAATGGTGTTAGGCTCATACCTGTATGCATTCCAATAAACTAACATTAGACTGTGAATAAAGATAATTAAAATGCCCAATATATTTGCAGTTCTTATAAAATGAAGAATCGTGCAACTGATAATTTTGATTATAAAAAAATGTAATGAAAAATAATGCACACTGTCATGCTTAGTCACCAAAAATATCAGCCTAAATGAAAATTCAACTTATTAATTGAAAATCAAGTGAAGCCTGTGTTGCTTTTCTGTTTTGGAGCATGGGTAGTATCATCAAATTAAGCATATGAAATATCATCAATGAAAAAGGTGCTACGACATAACAAATGACAGAATATAATACATCAGAAATATGCATAACCCCTTGGAAAGCAATGAGGAACATGTGACCGTGCATGAGAAATGATCACTTGATCAACAAAACCATTTCCATCAAAATTACATCAAACAATTAAAAAGTACTATGCAGCATGTAAGTTCAACGGATTGTTGGAAAGAACATTTAACTTCATTTGTGAGCAAAACTGAGGTGCGATTTCTCATACGTTTTTGGGTCGGACAATAGTGAAAACACCTCCAAAGTGGGTACAAGATGAAGAACACCAACATTTAATGCACTTGCATCAGAACGCAAAGTGCTGCCTTTGGATGAAGGAACTTCGAAGCCTCCAAGACCGGTGGTTCCGGGGGGAGGAGCCATAGGTACAGGAGCAGTAATCTCAATACCCTTGAGCACAAATTTTTCCATCCATGAGATCTGCAATGGATTCAACATATACAGTATAAGGTCCAATAAGAAGAAAGTAAGAAAACGATATTCCTGCTAATATTATTGTTAGGTCTTTTCCTGACAGCTTAAGTTTGGTTACTAAGTATCAGAGCCTTAGTTGTCTCAAGAGTCTTAGGTTCAACTCCCCCCACATGATTGCATTTGCATTTGTTATTTATTATTTAAATGTGTTTGGGCTTGGGCCACATGCCAAGCCATTTGGTCTTGCACGTGAGGGGGTGTGTCAGAGGGTTTAAATAATATTGTTAGGTCATTTCCTAACGGCTTAAGTTTATGGGTTTGTTGGTTACTAACGATGCTTGAATTAAGAACCTTGAAAAAGCAACTTCCCGGGGGATCTACTATATTATTAAAAAATTTATCTTGCAACACAAATAAGATCAAACCCGAGGCTTATGTCAATACTTAATATCAAAATGAATATGCTTTCTGTTCTTTTTCCAACATATATTCCAAAATGAAATACAAGATTTTTCCCCTACAACAGAATTCAATATGGAGCACAAAACAATATCTCATAGAAATATAGCTAATATAGTTATCCAGGTTGGTCTGAAACCAAACTTTGACGGAATATATGCTCATCTAGTCACTTTAGTGAAGCTTGGAATGACAGATATATATGCTTTAATAGAATCATTATAGTTAGTTACTTTTGCCAACTCCTTTTGGGCCAAAAGAAAAGCAACTAAGGATAAATAATAAAGGATCTTCCAGTAGGAATCTCAAATGAGCTGGTTTGAGTACCTTGATGAACAAGGTAGGTGAAAATAGTATGTTAATATTTAATCCTTGAAAACAAGCAAGCGTGATTTTAGATGATATAGATTTTATATTGTAATCCTGGTAGTTATTAAGGGGTCCTAAAATACCCCACAGCCCAAATATGTTATACATGCAAATCTTTGATTATCAAAACATTTTAAAAGTATCTAAAGTTCGAATATTTAGAAGGAAACAAAGAAGCTAAAATTGATTTCATAATAGTTGGGTTAAGGGCCAAACAGACTAAATCCAGTTGGCAAACCAACCCATTACCATAAATTTCAATTCCATGTAACCCCAAAAGGGAGAAACTTAGAAGAAAAAACTGTTCAATATCAAGGGAGTTGCCATCCTAGGGTCAGATTTAGCAACACTGCCACTAACCTTCTCATTCAAATCCCCAAGCGGTGGACCTTGAATTTTCCCACCAGTGTATGGTGCACCCATTGGAAACCTTTCAACTAACTGATGAACCATTAGGTCATCCAGACCATGTTTCTCATAACTCATGAATGCACCTAAAGCTTCCAGAAACCCTTCATGCCGCAAAAACATTGCTTGTGCATCTCCTTGTGACCTAAATAATAAATGATACTTTGGAATGTAAGAAGAAAATAATGGATTATGACAATAAAGAGAGAAATTAATTATGAAACAGAGAGCATTCAATGACTACGATTAGTTTACATCAATTAGTTATGAAAAGGAAATAGAAACCATAGGATTAACAAACTATTACTTACCATAAATGAACAGCAAAGGAGATTGTATCCATGGTATAAGCGTGACCCCTTATAAAAAAACCTCCAAAAAAGATGCGCTTAAGCCCAAATTGAAGTGCATTCAAGTAGGCTATCTGCGAAAAAGTACAACCAATCCAGAATCACAAAAAACTTTTATAATAGCTAGGAGCAGATTAGTCGTCTAATATGTTCAATGCCTAACAACGAACTGAAGATGAGAAACTTCAAAATAATAAACAGATAATTATTTATAACACTGTCCCAATCCTTATAATACATTAATAACATGTCATTATTAAGGATCTCAGGTAAAGTTACTATCTTTTATTATTTTTTTCCAATTGAAAAATAAAAAATTAAATTGGTGAAATGATGATTAAAATATTCAATGACATGATAAAAACCCTTTAAGATGCTCCAAACACAATTAAGGACAATTAAAACATTTACAACAATGAAAAAATACCATAATTCTGGTAGCAAATTCATAAATCAGATTTGAGTTCCAATCCAACCACTGCCATAATCTATATTATATTGTATTCATTTGTTTTCCTTTCTTATAAAAATCCATCAACTCCATGCCAAACAAAAATGTATCTGCAGTTAATGCATTGAGCTCTAGATTGAATTATACACTGTTCATGTAACTAACCTGCCCAATGTTATACGAAATCATTCGCAGGAGAGACAGAGAAATATCTTCAGGACTGTAGTCTTCAAGCTCCTTATTGTCAGAAATAGCCTTGCCGAAACTAGAAGCAATGGTTGATGCTGATAGACCGATCTATGTTGATTGAGTAGACTTAGTCGTTGTCACGAATATAAACATTAAACAGTTCAAACTAACATATTGGGTAGATAAGACAGCCATTAGTTTTTTTCTTTTGATAATTTCTTTAAAAAACAAGAAGAGGAAACCCATTAAAAAATGTTTGTCTTTAGCTAAGTAGACCACAATTCAGATGTACCTTGGAGTAGTCCATGCCACCGTAAATGTCCCCTACTAGCATGTCAATGTTTCTATTATCTCCCCTTTGGCTCAGTTCTAGTAACTCATCAAAACTGAAATCGGAATAATTAAAAGTAAGACCACAACTTGGGCTCTCAACATAAAAGACAAAGGAAAAAAGAATTGGCTGGAAGACCAATATAACCTCTTGCACTTTGTTAACAGTCTTCCCAGTCCACAATAAGTACCACCTCCAACATTTGTCCCGCTGACCTGCTGAAACTTTCCATCTCCATCAACCTATGCATACATGATAGCTTTATTGGTTTGAACCATAGTTATGATCAAATGCCCAACAGTTAAAAATGAGAAAAAAGATGTTGTACCTTTATCATACTAACACCAGATCCAATATTTACAAGAAGATAAGGAAACAAATCATTATGGTCAATTTGCACAAACTCTTTCCGACCTTCTATGTGCGTAAAAGCTTCATGACGAATAGCCTGTTCAATGCATTTGAGGATTTGATTAATACAGACTAGAATATATGACTAATATCATATACGATTGGTTTTTCGGATTAAAACCAGCTAGTTAATTAGCTAAGTAGCCTATTCAATTTTTTAATCAGATATTTTATAAGCAGGACAGGATTTTAATAAGGGCGTTAATTGATCAGAACCAATAGCAAAGCCTAAAGTTTTGGTGCTGTTATCACATCTACTAGGTTCTTAAGAAATAAACAAAAAATAAAAGCATTTCAAGTCTATTTTTGCTCTTAGTTCTTACAATTTTAAAAGCAGTCCAGACATGAGAAACATGTATTTTTGCGTGTACTAAGTACTAACTATAACATAAGAAACATGAGAGGAAATTGGTATCCAAAATACACCTTGAGCAAAAAGTTGGCTCCTGCCACAAGACAATCCATTTCATCTTCTTTGTCAAGACTAACTCCAAGCCTTTCTTTGAAGAGGTCTGCAAACTTGAATGCCCCACCGCCTGTAGCCTTCTCACAAAATCAATTTTTAGCAGAATTATATTGTTGAATTATATAAACATACAATGATACAAAATGAAATTTTACCTTAATAACAGCATTTTCATTGGCTGGGGCCTCAGCATTCCAATGGTGTCCTGTACACAAGGTATTACAAGATTCGTGAAGAAAAATATAATGAAAGTGAATTAAATTTGTCAAAAACTTGAATGTACTAACATAAACCACTATGAGGCCATAAATCTGATAAAAAAACAAGTTATCAAATTTTACCACATTCAGCAGTGCATAAGAAAAATGAATAAAAGAAAGATGAAAAGAGAGCCCAACGAGATTATGTATACCACCACGATGAAGCTGCTTTGAACGTATGAAGTCTAGGCATTCATTTATCTTGGTTGTCTCAAACTTCACAAAATGAAGCCTCCCACCAAGAATTGGGTAGCTTCTCCTGGTACCATTGGAAATATCCAATCTCTCCTTGAGAGTCTTCTTCCTCTTATCATCGATTGATTGCCCCTCATGCCTTGAAAAATATACCAACTTGATGAGAGATCCTGTTGATAAACCATAATTCTAAGTTTCATATAATGTACACGTATAAAAACTGAAAAATGTTCACAAAACCTTTAAAGAAGATGAAAGAAAAGATTTGCAGTTACACAGTTTTGATTGTCAATCTAAACGTTTAGCAACGAAAATAATGATGAATTGACAAGTGACATCTGATATGATCTAAAAATTTGAGCATGGTATTGCAAGTTGATACAATCAGTTGCATATTATATTCCAAAAGAAGAGTCTTATCAAAGAAGACATACTTCCACATCACAGAAAAAAGTTTTTTTTTTTTTTTTTTTTCAATTCTTTTTTCCTTTTATTCACATCAAAGAATTTCCAGAGTTCCATCATTGACTGCATAGTACATTACATAAAAGATTATGAAAAAACATTAATACACAGAACAGTAAGTGAGAAAGTTGGTCAGGACATGAAGAAGTGGAAAAATAGCATGTTGTGTAATCAGAACAATCAAAGACACTAAAACCTTTGACACAAGTACCCCGTAGCTAGAAAAAAAATTTTGGGTGGACTAATCTAAATTTTATTTTCTTACTTAAAAGTCATAATATTTTAAACTACAACAACCAAACGAAATTTTTCTTTATAATAGTCAAATCAAAATGATACTAGAAAAGTCTTAAAAGTATCAATGATATACCAAATTAGGGGACATAATAAGTCTTATTCTCAAATACATATCAAATGCAAGAAAAATACATTAAAAAAATAAAATAAAACAAAAAGAAGCAAAATAATGCATTACATACATAACAAGATATTGTCGAAGTGGAGCACTACGAGGTTTCAAAGCACAAACAATATCAATTATTAATACAGAATTACGGTATCACAGTATCGGTAAGTTCCCTCTCAATGTAGCAATACAATTTGATTGTGGTTTTAGTTTTGGTTTTTTGATTGTTTTTTTTTTTATTATTTTTTTTTTATTTTTTTATTTTGGCTTTGGTAATTTAACATTTGTTTATGGACTAATTGTTTAGTTGGGTATTTTTTAATGTTAAATTAAGGTTATAGGGTTCACAGTATTTAACTTGATTTATTGGGTTTAGATTTAAATTGAATATTAAAGTTTCTTAATGGGTTGACTACAATGTGGACTTTAATTTTTTTTTTTTTAAATTAACTTAAACTTGATAATTTTTTTCAAAAATGTTGGGCCCACCCAAACTTCTAAAGGGCTCCGCCCCTGACACAGCTAATGAAAGAATAAGAATCAAACAAATTAAGAAAGTGTTAATAAAAAGATACCTCCAATATCAAGAGCCAAGTAAGATAAATCATCAGATTGATTAGGCAACAAAATGGTGGGATCTTTCTCTTCAAAATTTCCTTCAATAGCAGCTTTACAGAGGTCCAGTTGTGGCCTGGAACCAGAACGATGTACGGAAGCCGTGTCTCTCTCAGCCTGGTTTTGGTTTTTGCTGCTATTCTCTTCTCTATCTTTCCTCAAAACAGCAGATTTGCCTTTAAGCTGGCTGTTGCTATTGTTGTTGTTTTCTTCTTGAGTTTTGTTATGTTCTTGGTTATTTAATAGACCGTCAATGTCAACAACTGGGTTTGGGTCCTCTGTTAGATCAGCCATTTAATCCAAATTTCTCACCACCTCCTGCCTGACCGCACTTTCCCAACTGTAGGGTACACCACCAACCAAACAAATCCCATCACTCTTTTTTTTTTATATTAAATTTAAAATTTTAAAAAAAAAGGAACAAAACTGAGACTTGAAATCAATAATAATTAGAGCTAAAAAGTTGGAACAAACGTTATTGAAATTTAATGCAATGGATTGGAGGATCAATTACCATTAATCAACTAGAAAAGCAGCTCACATTCATTCAATAAATCATAATAATATTGGAATAGTCAAACTAATCAAGTCAAAATAATCTAAGAAACAAAAAAAAACAGATTTCGAGAATTAAACATAAATTTGGAGATATGGTGTGAGGTGAGATTGGAAATGCGACAGAGACGGTGTTGGTATGAATCGTAAACTAGAAAAATAAGAAGAAGATGAAGAAGAAGGAAAAAAAAAAAAAAAAACACAAAATACGAGACGACGTGAAAAAATCGAACCTTGAATTTGATTGGCGAAGAGGAATTCGGTTTAAGATAATAGTGTTGATTGCGTGTGTGTTTTGTTGGCTTCTCTCGTCAAACGACAACTCTTACTACTATTTTTTTATTTTATCCGACATTATCTATCCATCATTACCATCCTTCGAACGCTTGACTTTAAATTTATCGAGGACCCACTAAGACAGAAGATGGGTTCCGTACTACTTCTACTTAAGATTCTGGTTTGGTTCACACTTCTGTTCTGTGTTGTTTAAGAATTATTTAGCTTTTCAGTTTTTTGTCTGAATCAAAATAAATGTAGTCGCATCGTGGGCGCGTGGGAGTGGGATTACTCCTTTGATCAGTGAAATTAAATATATATTTTTTTTTTCCAAGTAATCAAATTGACGGTGGATGGACAGTGTTTTGTCTTTGCATGGTCTCGGTTCTATTTCATCTTCGACGGGTCTCTAATTGGCTTCTTTAATTATGTTATAGTAGAGTTCACCCCTTTAATTAATTAAAGGGTGTTTTCCAATCCCAAGATTCTATTTATCATAATTGACAAACAATATCTAATATTTGTTAAATACAATATCTAACATTTAAGTAATAATAAAAATTATTAAATGGATCATTAAAAAAGTATTGTTAGAGCACTCTTAAATAAGAGAATCTCAAATAAAAAAGTATTAAAGGGACTATTAAGGGAATATTGTTGGAGCATCCTTAGATATTGTTTATCAATTATGAGTTTTAAATATATTGAGTTTTTCATGAAAATAAATTAATTTGATTTGATCCCAAACACTTAAAACTTGTGGTGCAAGAAATGAGACTGTGATGCAGTCTTTAATTTTACTTTTATGTATTGTGAAAAGTGTGAAGATTCACCGGTTGTTGAAGGACTCTTGTTCCATCTCACTCATTATTCATTTTTGAGTTCATTTATTAAAGGGTTGTTTTTTTTTTAATGTAGTACTCTTTTCAAGGCCATTTGTGAAAAAAGTCATTAAGTTAATAAGTCTTATGAAAATAGCACCAAAGTATGTGAAGTATGTGTTCTGACCGAAATACCCTCACTTTTCTTCTTACTTTTTCAATTTCCCTCTCTTCTTCTTACCTTTTCAACTTCCCTCTCTTTCTTCCTCTCTTCTTTTTTTTTTTTCAAAGACCTCCATTGATCCATCAATGGAGGTCGAACAAACCTCTAATAGAGATCGTCCAAACAGTTGACTCTATTAGAGGTTGTTTCAACGACGGAAACGACCTCCAACCGTTAAAAAAAAATTATGGAATTAAGTCTGGGATATTTAGAAATAAATCTCGGGTATCTTGAAATAGGTCTCGGCTAGTATGGAATAAGTCTCAGCTAACTACCCGAGACTTTTTGAAGCTTAGCCGAGACTTATTGCATATCAGCTGAGACTTAATTTTCAGATTTTTTTTTTATATTTTTGATATTCTTTTTCATCGACCACCAATGGAGGTCGATGTCATTTTGACCTCTAATAGAGGTCTTTTTGGCTCCATTTAAGGTCTATTCGACATCCATTGATTGATCAACGGAGGTTTTTGAACAAAAAAGAGGAGAGAGGAAGAAAGAGAGGAAAATTGAAAAAGTAAAAAGAAAAGTGAGGGTATTTCGGTCGGAACACATACTTTGGTGCTATGTTTACAAGACCTATTAACTTGGTGATATTCCTATAAAACCAAATTCATTTGGTGTTATTTCCCTCTATTCCCTCTATAAATTATATATATATATATATATATATATATATGTGTTGTTTTCTAGTCAATGTTGTCGTTGTTTGAGATTGTTCTTCATGGTAGGTCAACTATTTTCTAGTCTTTGTAATGAAGTTGTAGTGTCGGTAATCAAGGAAAGAGACTTTTTTTTTTTTATTGCCTGAATAAATGAAAGGAGTTGAAGCCATTAGACCTTCGTAATATTAATTTGATTCCAAACACTTTAAACTTGTGATGCGAGAAATGAGACTCTGATTTATTCATCTGAATATCCTTATTAGGTTGATTAGTCAGATTATAACTTCCTTTAACTTCTTGTTGGGGACCCAAATTTGCTTTGTCTAATTCGTTAATTTTTGTATCTGAAAACGTTTGATCTTCATCACCTCAAATGCCCTAAAAGTCAAGCCTATTAGCATCAGTCTACAAATAAAAAAACATCAATTAACCAATTTATTAAGTTACTAGTATGCAGGCAGTGGCTTCCACGTAATTCCTGGATTAAACCAAGAGTATTTCTAAATCCACCTCAATTTTAGAATTGACAGGTGTTAAAAATTTGTTTCCTGAATTCCTGGACTAGGTCGGTTCTCGTACGGGTTCTTCTTCTTGCCACGTCGATTTAGGTTATTGGGCCTAACTTTGATAACTGGGCCTAGAGAAATGGGTCGGGTCTATTAGACCAAGAGTATTTCTAAATCTACCTCAATTTATTTCTAAGGAAACCCACTTGCATTCTTTGTAATTCAGTTGTCATGTGTAGGAAAAGATATTCCGTTTTAAAAACTTATATTTTAAAAAATTATAAGTGCATTCCATTTTGTTCTAAAATTAGCCTTTATCTTTTGACGCTCTTTCTTTGAAAACACTCTGCTCTAAAACCCTAATTTTTTTTAGTTTCTTTTTGGTCCAAGAGGAAGAGCTAGCCTTCATATGAACAGTGGTTAGTAATAGCATAAGACAAAACATTTTCATGTGTGTGAGTACAACTGTATAATAATCACTAACAAACGTGGATACTACTTCTATATAACTCAACATCAAAAATTATTCTCCTGTTAAGTAGAAAAGGAAAACACTGTTTTAGAGTAATACAATTGATATGGATTCCGTTTTTCTATAAGCTATATTGAGTACCCAATGTAGATCGAAGACATTCAAATCTTCTCCTTGGAGTTTAGCAAAATTAGTGTACAGTGTAGAGTGTTTAGAATTTTTTGTCCTCTTTTGTAATTTTAATTAGGATAAAATAGTCATATAATATAAAAAAAATGGAATGTTGAAAGATATTTAGTGGATTGTTAATAACATCACTCCCTAATAAAAACTTGATACATAACACTTTTTTTTTTTTTTTTGGGTACATAATGCACAAATTTTTTTATGTTATGTTTTAAAAGAACAAATATTCATTCTGCAATCATCATTAATCCTTAAAAATATATGTTCGTAAATGTTGAATTGTGAAGTCTGAATCAATTTTGTTGCGTTAGGCTGATGCATACGGGGTCAAGCTCTATGGTTTGTTTAACAGAGAGAGAATAGACACATAGCTAGAACAAAGAGAGAGAGAGAGAGAGAGAGAGTGTATGTGTTTCACTATTGTAAACAATGATTTGATATACAGTGAAAGTTGAGTACCGGTACGCGCTGTGGATGTAATCTTATAATGAACCATGTAAAATCTCGTGTTTCTCTCTTTATTATCCTTTTGTTTGCTTAGGTGGAATAATTGTTTGATTATTTTTTTGAGTTTGCATCAAAACCAATATTATTTCTAATTAACGTATCGTCTACCAAAAGAATAACTGCTTTCACATTTATGTTATGTGGGGAGTTTCCTCCTAGGTGTTTACGAGAGTATATATATGAATAACTCATGTATTACTTAATTTCGATAGGATCCAATATATCCATGATTCGTTCGGTGTCAAATTTTGCACGGTCATTAACGTTGACACGTTTTGGAAAAAAAAAATAGCTATAAACTGCGGCGCTTAATTGATGATGATATATTAGAAAAACAATAGTTTTGGTTTTGCATTATTTGAGGTGAGGGATGGATGTATAATTATATATAGCCGACCCTTTACCTTACCTGTAAACATCAATTGCAATATACTAGTAGTTGACATCCAGCCATCGCTGTTAGTATTAGTTCATACTCACATACATACATATATATATGTGTGTGTGAATATATTTAGTTATCTTGTCCTCCAATCTCCCATGCGACAAAACCTTAAATGACCATTTGTATCTTTATGATGATGATGATCACCTAATTAAGATGGTTTGATTAATTATAAAGAAGTAGCGTGAAATCAAAACAAAGCATGTTAATTATTGTTGCCTTTTTCTTTTGAAATAACTATATATCTTTCTTTTCTTGTTGACAGAGATATGCATCATGCATGCGCATGATCACGACACTTGAATTAGATGGATTGTTGTTATATAAAACCATGTAATTCTTCAAGTATATTAATCATTTGGTGCCCTTTCTAGTTCTGATTAATCGAATGCTAATTTTGGAGGGTTTAATATGGATATATAGAAACATGCCATTGTCACTTTTAAGTTCTAACAATGAAAGGTGAAAAAATAGAAACCCAAACGAATGATTAGATTCACCATTGATAGTAAAGACATGTGAATGAAATGGAATTTGAATATATATATATATATATATATATAATATTTGGGTCATGAAAAAAGTGAAAAATAGCATGGCTTTTTATAGTGCCTAGCTAGCTAGAATTGTGGTTTGAGTGTTTTCAATGAAAGACAATTTGATGGTCCATGCACGACCCTTTCACTTCAATGTTTTAGACGTTTCTGCAAGTGCAATGGTGACCGCTTAAGCTTATAAAACACCATTTATTTCACATCTTTCATTCTTGGAAAATCTTATGTGGTGCATCTGAATATATTTTCAGTGGTTAAGTACACGACGAACCATGCACAGCGAAGATTTGTTTTCTGCTTCCATTCATGCATTCTCTTTATTTTTTTTATTGCTCGCCCCTTTTTCTTTTCGATTTGTTTCCATTCCAAAAAAGGTTTTAGGACAACAAGGCTTTTTAGCACTAAAATTTTGACTGTCCAAAACTTGGCTAGGTGTTAAGGGCTGGTGATGACCATGAGAGCACTAAAACTTGTCCTTATCCTGTATATATATATATATATATATATATATATTTATAATTTCAATTTCAATTTGAATAAGTTTTATAAAATTAACTTTTGTACAAAACCCCAGTTTTCAATTACCAAAATAGATGGATATAGATAAATATTTGATCGACAGAAAGTGATTTGTTTAAATAAATCAAATGGTATTATTATTATTATTATTACTATTATAAAAAACACAATTAAGTTGACCGTGAAAAAATAATTAAGCACCGATTTTTTAGAGGACACTTATTGGTTGGAGGGTCTGAAAGTGAAATACCAAGGGAAAAAAAATACAAGCAAGCAAACCATATAATTTTAAATTTTAAATTTTTTATTTTTAAAAAGCTTAAAAAAAATGTTAATTTAAAGAAAACCGTTTGGTTTCAACTTTCAACCAATTAAAGTGTTTGGATACTGTAAAGTGAGTCTAATTAATTTCCTCCAAGTATCAATATCTCTCACTTGTATCATACTCTTCTCAACTAATTTAATGTTTGTTGTTACTTGTTATACTTGAAAAACCAATTTGATTAGTGATTAAATTAAGAGAAAAGATTTGTACCACCGGGGTTGCGACACCGCTGCGGTCTCGTAGAGGAAAACAAAAGAAAAAATATGTGGGCCCCATGTATTTATTACACGGGTCCCAAACGTTTTTTTTTTTTTTTTTAACTATTACAATATTTCTAAGGATCGTGAAGGAGAGAATGATTCGAATGCACAACTCGAAGATATAAATGTGAATAGTTTATTAATTAATCAACTTTATCTTGCATGTGGACTAAATTAGTAGTTAATACATTCCTAATTGGAACAATTGTCATAATCCAACTTTAAAGTTTATCTGATAAATTTTTGAATCAGTTGCCTACACGGCTACACTACATAGTATAGGACTGGACAAAAAATTTACTGATCGACAATATGAAATTAATAATTTTGTCATGTATAAACAACCATTCAATGATAAGAATAATGTGATGATGATATGATGTAATTATTTGGTATAGGAAATAAATGTTCAATCTTTCTTATCTAGCTTCATTTACCAACTTTTGTTCAAATCAATCAATTTGATTTGATATTTGTGACGTAATTAGAAATGTGTAGCTTTCAAAATTACAAAGGCAATATGTAGTGGGGACGTTCCACAGAACTTGTTACAACAAAACCTAACCATTGACGTAACAAGCCTCAATATGCTATAAATAATTAATTTATGATATCTTGCAATGTCTTAGGGTTTGAGGGATTTTGGTGTTCATTAATATTTTCCATTTTGATGTTATATTGTAAACCTATAAATAGGTTTATATGATTAAATTATTTTTCTCTTTAATATTTTACATCAATATTATAAAAGTATCATTTATTTAATCGTACTACCCATGTATATATAAACAAGATAGGTAGTTTTGTATGTTCATTTGTTTTAATATACCCACAAAACGAATGACAATGATTACATACATCTCATCAATTAAGATTATAGATTATAGCATGACAATCATAATGTATTTAAGTAGAAATTCTTTCAATATATGATTATTGTATATTGATGATCAGTAGATCTATAAACTCTAAAGGATGGTCAAGCTTACCAAATTTAAATCATTATATATAAAAAAAAAAAAAAAAAAAAAAAAAAATTGGTGAAGCTTACCAAATTCAAAATCATTACACACAAAAATAATTTACACAATCTGCATATTCATCTAGTAGGTTTTTGTATCAATACACATAAGTTAAAGACATGTCTTATTCTTAAATATGGACCGTTAATTCATTAGGGTCATGACTAATGGAGAAGGTTGACTTGTCTTCCATTATATATTATTCTAACATTAAAATAAAAAAAATAAAATAAAATAAAATAAAATACAGGGCAGATAATTAAAGAGGCTATGGACCATCATGCATGTTTGCTTGAGTTTCCAAACCAGATTAAAAGCGAATTATAATAATTAAATTAGATTCAAATCAGTACAAAATTAAGAACCAAATCAATAAGAAAATACTAGGATATGCTCGACAGAAGACAGATCATGAATCGACGACCAATTACAGACAATAATTGTGAGTCGCTCTTCCATCTAATCAACTACATCACTATTATATAGTTAATATTTTTATCATTATTTAAGGTGTACATGTATTAAAACTTAAAAGACCACCAATTAATTAATAATATTAAAAAAATAAAGTGTCTAAATCAATGACTATTATTAATTTAACCATATATTTTTATTTATCTGAATTCATTTTTAAAATTTAATAAATTGCACAACCCATTTATATACAATAGTTGTAAAAGAAAATTTTGTCTTTATACTGCATATACAGAACTGAACAAAATTCGATTCCTCAATTCTCGAATAATATAATAGTAGTTTATTGCATTAAAGAATGTTATAAATAATAATTGAGGATATATGTTTTCTTAATTAATTATTTAGAAAGATAGTTGTGAAGATTAGGTTCTCAACTTTTTATCTTCTTGTTCTTAGGTTGATCATACTTTTTGGTGTGACTTACTCAATTAAGACTATTATTTAACTAATTAACCAATTGAAATGTGTTAAGATATTGCATATTAGGTATGGATTATGCTCAAATAGGGAAGTTCAATTATATTTTTTAAAGGTGAGAATGTACGAGGTGCTAGCTAATCTAGATATATATATATATATATAATGCACCACAATAGTGAACATAGGTTCGGTCATCATACCAACTATGAGCCACCGTAAAGATAAATATCAATATACAACATGCACCGTGAAGATAAGTTTCGAAAAATCTGTTATCTAATAGGTCAGGAATTAAAATATACGTTATTCGAATATTTATAGGATATATCTACTCCTCAATAAATAATAATAATAATAATAAAACTATCCAAACAAGTTTATAAAAAAAGATAAAAGAGAAGGAATGTGCAGATAAGTTAGTTATGAACTTATGATAGTAGTAAAATTGGTTAAAATAGATGATCATATATAATGCAGTTTCATACTTTCATCGATAAAGGTTAATTACTATCTTTTATCTTAAAAAACCCATCAATTTTTTTCTATTTCTTTTACCGGCCATTGCATTCATAATTAATTCACACAAATAATTATTAAGTATATATTATAGCATCCCCACACATCGAATGGTATTGAGATTATTAAAAAGAAAATCGGTGCGTCGGCATTTGAGTTGAGCATGGAAGATTACATCACCCTCTCTAATTATATTTTAATTTTCATGTTATTATAATGTAATGACTAAACGTCTATTGCTTCTGCGGCCTCATTTTTAAGGACACTAATTAATTTAAATTGCTTTGATAATCGGAATTCTCAAATGAGAAAGTCAAAGATGACCGCAGGAGAATCTAATTATTTTTATTTACAAAATATATATATATATATATATATACATCTTTTTCTTCTCAGTGCGTACGGATATAAAATACTTCATTGTATATAGGGATGAGCATTTATCCCCGAGGATCCAAATCTCCATACCCCCATCCCCATCCCCATTTGGGAGAGAATTTTTAGGGAAAATTGGGGAAATGGAGAGGGATGAGGATGATTTTTATCTCCAAATTAAAATGGGGATGTGGATGGGGATGAGGATGAGGATGGGGATGGGGATGGGGATGGGTGGACCCCTCCCCCATCCCCATTTCCCTATTTTTCCCACAAATTTATGGAAATGGGGATGGGAATGGGGATGGGGGGAGGTGCCATCATCCCCATTTCCTCAATTTTCCCAAACATTATATATAATATCTATATATATATATATATATAATATTTTTATTCTTCTATTTTACTAAGTATATATACATCTTTTTAACATAAAAAATCTAACCCTAAATCATAAAACTTGTCTAATAAACTTTATTTTATAATGGATTAAAACACTTTCATTTGAAATTGTAATGGATTTTATTTTGTATTTGAATTTATGATGAATTTTGTGTTTTTCTAGTATGTAATTTTTAGTTATACAGGGAAAATTAGGAAGATGGGGAAACGGGTAAAACGAAAAAAAAAACAGAAAAAATAGGGAAATGGGGATGGTGATGGGGGGACTTCCTCCATCCCCATTTTCCCCAAATGGGGAAATGGGGGGGAGGGAGGGAGGGAGGGGGGAGGGTTTTGAAAGTGGAGATGGGGATGGGGATGGGGATGGGGGGACCTATATCCATCCTCATTCCCCAAATGTTCATCCCTAATTGTATATGGGTCATTGAATATTTCTCATCGGTGCGCACTGATATAAAATACTTCAGTGCATTGCATGTAGATCATAGATTATGGATAAGTATAAATAAGTGCATGCAAATTGATAGTGTGTATATATATAGTGAGTCTCTCATGATAGATCATCTATTTTAATTTTGGTAAGGACCTTGATGAATATACATCGATTTTGATATGATTTTTGTGTGGATGATGAGTTCATTGAAATCTACCTATGAACGAAATTTGAAATTTTTTTCGAATATTAGAATTATTTTTCTTGAATTTTCTTATATTTCACCTATTTTCGATGCCTTCATATTTAACAAAATTTGGATAAATAGTTCTAGTGCTCGGAAAATTCTCAAAGTTTGTTTATATACAGATTTCATTAAACTCATGCATCAACAAAAAAATTCAGATTAAAATTAATTAAAATCAATGTGTTTTCATCATAGTCTTTACCGGAATTAAAATAAGAGATTCCTCACGAGAGACTCATTAGATATATATTTATTTATATATCGTATTCAGTGTATAATACATTAAGATAAACTAGAAAACATGAATATGATCAAGGTCGGCTTTACCCATAGGCAACTTAGGCAACCACCTAAGGTCTCAATTATTTATTTATTTTTAATGCTTGTAGATAATTCTTGGAGGCCTCCTAAAATCTTGATATGAACTCATTAGGTAGAACTCATCCTTAAAAACCGGCTTGTAAAGAAATGGTGCTCAATGAGTTATATACCATTAACTAATCCCATATTTAGTCAATGTGGGATCTTAACATTCCATCACGCTTTCGCAGTCGTCGTCCGTGACAACCTATCTTTCCTAGCTGGGTGACTTCGTGGATCCCGCTCTCTTGGGTAGCAGCTCTCCCTATGTCACCTCGTCCGCAACAAACCCACTACTCGGCATGTTGCCGACTCTGATACCACTTGATACAAACCCACTAGGTAGAACTCATCCTTAAAACTGGCTTATAAGGAGAGGGTGCCCGATGAGTTATATACCATTGATTAATCTCATACTTAGTTAATGTGGGATCCTAACATTATTGATATGGTCACAATTATGCATATGATGCATGCATGAAGTGGACATCGTGGGGCATGTTGATACAAACCCATTAGGTAAAATTCATCCTTAAAAATCGGCTTGTAAGGAGATGTTGCCTAATGAGTTATATATTATTGACTAATCCCATACTTAGTCAATGTGGGATCCTAACTTTCCACCACGCTTCCGTAACCGTTGTCCACGGCGGCTCATCTTTCCCAGTTGGATGACTTCACGGATCCCGCTCTCTTGTGTAGCAGCCTTTCCCAGGTCGCCCCGTCCACGACGAACCTACTGCTCGGCATGGTGCCGGCTCTGATACCGCTTGATACAAACCCATTAGGTAGAACTCATCCTTAAAAACCGGCTTGTAAAGAGAGGGTGCCCAACGAGTTATATACCATTGACTAATCCCATACTTAATCAATGTGGGATCCTAACACATGCTTAGCTAGACCAATAAGTTAGTTATAAGTTAGTTGTTTATGCAAATAAGTTGAGGACTTAGTGCCCTGTTTTCAAGCTGCTATGTAGGCACTAGGCAGTGTATGGGAATCATGCACATGTTTTGCTACTCATCATTTCACATTCAGTTGTGTCCTTTTTGTTAATTGTTGCTCATTTGAAGGATTGGCTTATAAATAGTCAACTAGAGTTGTAATGAGTTTCTACATATTGAATATGAATCAAAATACTTCACAAACCTCTTCTTTTTTCTCTTCTCCTACTTATCTACCTCTCTAATTGTTCTACTCTCCTCTAAATTCTTCAGTGTATATTCCAGGATCGAAAAAGTACATATCAAATGGTATCATAACCTTTCGGTTCCATGGATGCCCAGTTCCGTAACGGGGTTTATGAAACTTTGGCTTGTCACGAGTCCATATTTAACCTCATCAACAACAATCTCCACCAAATCCATAGCACTCTTCAAACCGTTATGACTTAACTTCAAACCCTACGGGTTACCCGTAACGGTAACACTATCAAGGAGGAGCTCAACCCATTCATCCAAGTAGAAACCGTCCATAGTCCCACCATTCCTCCACCAACCCAAATTTCGATCGCCACCTATATCGTTCCACACCACACAATTAATGACCAGAAAATTGTTAAGAAAACTGTTCAACTTCAAGTCTTACAGGTGGCCATCCGTGACTTGGATCGATTCCAACACCGGAACCTGCCTAATCCCTCATGCGCCACCGCGTTCGTCACCGACAAGTCTGTTTTCGCCATCCATCTCAACACATGGACAACCACCTCACTACTTATGCCAATTCCTAGCATAGATCGACTCCGATCGAGCTCCAAAAGTCAACTAATGATATTTCCATTGCCGGTGTTTGATCCAGAAGGAAATGGATCGATTGAAGAAGTAGGAGCGTTAGGTTGCAATTTGGGTGACGTAACTCTAGGATGTATCCAAATTTTGGCCTTGAGGACAATGACCTTTTTTGGGGGATGGAATGATATGGTCACAATTGTGCACATGATTCGTGCAAGAAGTGGACATCGTAGGATATGTTTAGGTGGACCAATAAGTTAGTTATAAGTTGGTTGTTTATGCAAATAAGTTGAGGGCTTAGTGCCATGCTTTCAAGCTGTTATGTAGGAAATGTATGGGAATCATGCACATGTTTTTCTGCCCATTATTTCCCATTCAATTGTGTCACTTTTGTTAATTGTTGCTCATTCGAAGGATTGCCTTATAAATAGTCAGCCAAAGTTGTAATGAGTTTCTACATATCGAATATTAATGAAAATACTTCTCAAACCTCTTCTTTCGTCTCTTCTCTTACTTATCTATCTCTCTAATTATTCTACTCTCCTCTAAATTCTTTAGTGTATATTCTAGGATTGGAAATATACACATCAAATTGTTATATACTTTTTCGATCCTGGAAAGTACATAAGGTGAATTTAGAGAAGTATTTCAGACTTTGAAATACATAGAAAGAGCTGAGAAGAGATACTGGAGATGGAGAGAAATACAGGAGATAAAGATATGCAAATTTGCTTAATATTTTTGATATATTTCATTCAATTCAAGGTGAGCCTTATATAGGCATTACAAACAACTGACTCTTAAGCAAATAACTGACTCCAAGTAACTGACTCTAGATGGAGGGAAACAACTACCCACTCACCATTAACATTAACTAAACAACTACCCATATACTCCACTAACACTAAATAAACACACCCAAATAAACACAATACGTAAATAAACACATCATTCCATCCTCCCTAAATTATCCTTGTCCATAAGGATAATTTCTGAATAAGTCTGCCGGAAGTTCAACCTTGTTGTTGTTGATCCATCTAGTTAGAAAGTCTCTACCAAGCTTGGGAAATGGTAGCTTTTATCAGGTGTGCTGGTCGAATTTGGGCTTGGGAATGGTGATTTTGGTTGGAGAGGTATGTGACTCGTAAAAACAATCAATAAAATATGAATTGCTCTTATATGAGATTTTCTCAAATACGTATTCATCGAATATCGCTGGTTTATCAAAATCGACAAAAATCTCCATTGATACATATGTATCATTGAAAAACACCGAAAGATAACGTGTGTCCATGGAACCGAATTGCTCTGATACCATATGATGTGTATCAAATACACAAGTAGAATTTAGAGAGAAATGATAAGATTTGAAGGAAAGGATTATTTGATATAATTCAACAAAATCTCAATAAAATTGTATCCAGCTATTTATAGGCCGAAGATAACACAAATGAGTTTGTAAACTGACAATAATAAACAGTAAATCACCAAGCAATAGAATAGGGATGTGATCAACATATGCATTAGTGGTTGACACCACTCACACCAAACAAAGCCACGATTTACTCGTAAACTCCCCTTTATTGCCTATCACAAATTAGTGCTTTAAGCCGATACCATACACTAATTCACATATTCCTCCTCAACGACCTTCTTAGCCTTGTATTCACGGCGAACTTTCCTAAGTGCCATGGTTTGTGAGAATGACCCAATGGTGGTGGTTGGGAAGATTGGAAGGTTAAGCTTCTTCTGTTGAGCATCCAACCTGGCGTTAACATTTGTAGCACGTATGTGGTTTGATCCCTTCAAAGCAACAACAGCATTTTGAACGGCCACATTTGTCACTCTTGGGGGGGGGGGGGGGACTTTCTTGAAGCCTAGGCAACAACATTACTAGAGAAAAATGCCTCACCCTTATGACTTGCCAAAGCCTTGGCTAATGCATCAACTTCAATGACCTTCTGGGCAGCAAATGCAAGCCATGACTTGATTTCCTTGTCAAGCTTGGTCTCATTAACTAGATTAACAGCTGTCTGGAGGAGTGAGCATAAGGTGGAGAGCATAAGCTTGCCTTTGCCAACAATGCTCTCAAGTTCGTTAAAGAAAGTAAGAGAACCAACAAGGTCATTGGCCTAAATGTTCCTTTCATTAACCACACCAACAAAAAGGTATTTTCCCTCAGGGAATCCACCCCTGATCAAATCAAGGGTCTTGGTTTCACAGATCAAATCAAATCTGAATGTGGTGACACCCTTCAAACCAGTAAGAGTCTTGTATGTCGTAGTAGGAATATCATCAAAGTAAGACTCGATGAGGACACTCAATCCAGATAGAGTTGATTCTAGTTCAGAGTAAGCCTTTTATGAGAGTTAAGATCCATGACAAGCATGGGCTCATCAAACTAAATCTAGGAAACACCAACAGCTTTAAGCTTAGAGATAACTTCCTTGTAAATATAAAGAATTTTATAAAGAAAAGAGAGAAGAGAAAAGGTCTTCTCAACACCTTTGTTAGGTTTAGACAACAACAAGTAAGAAACGGGGTCAACAAGGACTAGAACAGTCTCAACTCCAAGCCCCTTAGCTTTCTTGTATTTATTGACAGCCTTATGAGAAGTGTATGAGAATTTCACATCAGGTCCCAACTCAGGCATGATGTAATGGTAGTTGGTGTTGAACCACTTAGTCATTTCCATAACGGGGACGGTGGTATTACCTCTAGTCATAGAGAAAAATGTATCAAATCTGATCTCACAGATGTTCTAGCTGTACCCGTCGAGGACAACGTCAATCATGACGGTGGTGTTGAGCACCTGGTCTTAGTAAGAGAATGTGTTGCTTGGAATGTACTTGATCTCGACTTCAGACATCTGCTTCCAGATTAACGATCTCAAATTAGCTGACACCTTCTGCAACTCCTTCGTGTTGCCCTTGCCATCCCAAAACAACTCCAATGCGAACTTGAGCTCTCTCTTAGGTCCTATACGTGGGTATCCAACATTGTGTAATGCTATTTTTTTGGAGATAGAACCAGAGAGAAAATAGATTGATTTATGGTGAAAGAATAGATACTAGATAGAGAGAAAAGAGAAGAGAATGACACGAGTTCAGTGGTAGTAGTCTTCGGTCATTAATTGTGTGGTGTGGAATGATATGAGTGGCGGTCGAAATTTGGGTTGGTGGAGGAATGGTGGACTGTGGATTGTTTTTATCGAGATAAATGGGTTGAGCTCCTTCTTAATGATGTTACCATTACGGGTAACCCATAGGATTTAGAGTTTAGTCAGAACGGTTTGAATGGTGCTATGGATTTGGTGGAGATTGTTGTTGATGAGGTTAAATATAGACTCATGACGAGCCAAAGTTTCATAAACCCCGTTACGGAATTGGGCATCCATGGAACCAAACGACTTTAATACTGTTTGATGTGTATATTTTCGACCCTAGAATATACACAGAAGAATTTAGAGGAGAGTAGAACAATTAAAGAGATAGATAAGTAGGAGAAGAGAAAAAAGAAGAGGTTTGTGAAGTATTTTCATTCATATTCAATATGTAGAAACTCATTACAACTCTGGTTGACTATTATAAGTCAATCCTTCGAATGAGCAACAATTAACAAAAGGGACACAAATGAATGGGAAATAATGGGCAGAAAAACATGTGCATGATTCCCATACAATTCCTGTATAAGAGCTTGAAAGCAGGGCACTAAGCCCTCAACTTATTTGCATAAACAACTAACTTATTGATCCACCTAAATATGTCCCACGATGTCCACTTTCTGCTTGCATCATATGCATAATTGTGACCATATCATTTCATCCCCCTAATAAAAGTTCTTGTCCTCAAGGCCGAAATTTGGATGCACCTTGGAGAAACGCCACCCAAATTACAACCTAACGCTCCTACTTCTTCAATCGATCCATTTCCTGCCGGATCGAACACCGACAATGAAAATACCATTAGTTGACTCTTGGAGCTTGATCGGAGTCAATCTACGCCAGGAATCGATCTATTTTCTCCCCGGTTCGAATGGGAATATACACTAATTCAGTCTATTAGTGTACATACTTGGAATATGTTAATACTTAGGATCCCATATTGACTAAGTATGGATTAGTCAATGGTATATAACTCATTGGGCACCTTCTCTTTTTAAGCCGGTTTTTAAGGATGAGTTCTACCCAGTGGGTTCGTATTAAGGGTGGGTTCGTATTAAGCTTCATACGAACCTAATGGGTAGAATTTCATACGAACCCACTGGATATAACTCATTCCTAAAACCCGGCTTGTAAGGAGAGGGTGCCTAATGAGTTATATACCCATTGACTAATCTCATACTTAGTCAATGTGTGATCCTAATATTCCACCACGCTTCCGCAACCGTTGTCCACTGCGGCCCATCTTTCCCAGCTGGGTGACTTCGCTGATCCTGCTCTCTCGAGTAGCAGCCCTTCCCAGGTCGCCCCGTCCACGACAAACCCACTGCTCGGCATGGTGCCGGCTCTGATACCACTTCATACGAACCCACTGGGTAGAACTCATCCTCAAAAACTGGCTTGTAAGGAAATGGTGCCCAATGAATTATATACCATTGACTAATCTCATACTTAGTCAATGTGGGATCCTAACAAATCTATCCATAAAAGATATAAAAGGCTTCCTAAATATAGGGAAACAAATTACTTTTTAATAAATTTTAATTCTTTTTATAGATCAACAACTTCTAAGTTCTAAAGTACTTTTTTTTTATCCAAAAAAAATCTACAAATTAATAGTTTCCTAATTCCAAAAAAAGCCGTAAATACTTTTCTAATTCCAAAACACTTCTTCAAAATTTATTAATCAAAGTTATAATTTGACAACTTATTTATATTTTTTCTTCTAATTTTACAACTTATTCATATTTTTTTCTTCTAATTTTCTACTCATTGTTACTAATACTATATGTTTTTACTTAATTGAAAGTTAAATATCAATAGTTTGAGTTCTTTGAAAGCAACAATTGTTAGATGAATAGTTATTTTTCAGGTTCTATTGTTCTAAATTTTTTCTAAATTAGTTGTTCTATTTTTAATTTTTTTTTTTTTTTATTGTTAACGTTTTTGTTCATTGTTTTAGTTATTTGATTGTTTGTTATAGATTTCAATATATAAGGCCTCATTATATGTTTTCGCCTTACGCATCCAATACCGTTTAGCTGCCCTAAACATGATATATATATATAGTATATAATGTCATTCTACACTCATTTGGTTTAGTTTTTGTAATTTTCACAACCTCTCAATTTTGACTTGACAACCTCTCACTATAGATTGGACAGTATTACCAGTACACGTTACTAATAATTAAGTTGGTTGATCCCATAAATTAAACAATCGTACGTATAATATCAAGGTTTATATATATACGTATCAAGATCTGACTATACATATATATGTGTATTAAAAATAAAAAAATAAAAAATAAAAAGCAATTTAAGTGTAGAAATTGGAAATTAGCTTCTTCTTATATTTTGGCTGCGTCATCGTGGGTATTGTAAAATCTATATATTTCTTCTTTTAATAGCTAATTCAAATATTCAATCCAATATTCTGAAAAACAAAAATTCCAAAATTTCTCTATATTTCTATTTATTTAATAAAAATGTGACACAGCTAAAAAACAAAAATATGTAAATTAAATAAAATACTTTCCTTCATCGACTTTAGAATTAAATTACATTTTAACTTCATCACCAACTTATAATTCTATTTTCAATTTATGTGGTGGGTTTAATTTAAAATTTAATTATTTTTAAAATTTCGGTAAGTGAACCTTTCAATAAGTGTGGTCCAAACTCAAACAGTGCTTGGTCATCAACAACTAATGAAGTGATGATGATGATATATATATATAGAGAGAGAGAGAGAGAGAGAACTATCATCGATTCGATCTTCTCATAGGATGGTTTATGCCAACAGTTCAAATTAAACACACGACTTTTTGGGAGCCTCACAAACATTACTGTCACAAATTTTGTTTTTAGTACTCTTATGAATACTTAATATTCAAACTTCTTATTTGTTTCAATTTGTTTCCATGTGAGAAAACACATGAAAAGTAGTTTTGTATTATTAAATATTTGTATTCAATTCAAGCATAAAATCTCCAGATCGATCTCATGAAAAAAGACGAAGCATATATATATATATATATATATTTATATATTAATGAAGTGTTTGCATGTAAGTAAACAGTAAAATAGAATAAATCTTTGAAAAGTTAACCGGGGTTTTAGTGGATAGTGGCGGGTTCAATATATATATATAGTAATAATTTGATATTGTGCTAAAAGGGGTCGTTTATTGAAATAAAGTTGTGTCGTAACCGACCCTGAAAGGATAAGATTTAAGAGTTACATCACTACCTATTATATACATATATAATTTATATTTATTGATCGGATTACAAGTTAATAACCGACACGATGGTGACAATTCAAATAATTAAATTGAAATGTACGGTGAATGTATATATATTTATATAATTAATTACATCTAACTTTAGCATTATATATATAAAAAAATATATGAAGAATATTAAGCATGTTCAGTGGGGATGCAATATACAAGTAACCAAGTATCAAACTAAAAAGGTTAGGTTAAGGTTTTTAATTTTTATAATAAACCCTTTTAGGATACCAAAATCAGCTTTTGATGATAGCTTAAGATATATTATTGACTTATTGTTCCAAATCGCATCCACTCACTAACTCATCACTTTGCAATTTGCATGCATGTTATAACATATAATGATATATTCACCCAAAATAAAAACACAAACAAAAAAGAAGAAAAAAAAAAAGTTTACATGTTAAAAGCATATATTCATGGAAGTGGAGACAGTGTAGTGTCTAATATAATTAAGGAAAATAATAACAATATTAAAATTAATTAAATTTTTTTAAATAAAAGTATTTTTCATAATATACAAAAACCCCTTTAATAAATATTTAAATGGTTTGACCAATATGTTTTAAATCACATCCATATATTCTCTTTTGATTTTCCTAGTAATATTTTGTTTTTTTATAAGGTTAATATTTCCTAGTAATATTTAAATTTGTCCAAATGGTCCCTTAATTTCCTTCTTTTGAGTCACCTTTCTTTTTACACCAGAAACCTTTCAGTCAGCTGCATCATTGTTTTTGTCTATTTCTTATCAAAATTGCAATCCGAAATTATAACTTTTAAAAAGTTGTTTTTTAATTTTAAAAACAAGCTTTACGGAACGTTTAATTAAACACTCTCAAGTTGTTTTTTGTTTTTAAAAACAAAACCAAATACCATCTTGTATTTTGTTGCATGTCACAAATAAACCACTATCTAATACTATAATGTGGTTAAGTGGTAAAAACGCTTACTCATTCTGATAATATTGTAGGTTAATTTGTTGGGAATGATTTTTTTTTAAAAAAAATCAACTTAAATAATTTTTTTGCCAAAGGTCTTCATGGGCAACTGGGCAGTAATTAAAACATTAAAATAGAGAGTATTTTATTTATTTATTTTAAATATTAGTTTTCTGTTCCTGTTGAGATTATCTCAGCAACCGTTAGTCTATTATATTCACATAATCACATAATCACATCTCTCTCTATCTCTCTCTCCATCACATTGTTTGTTATTATTTATGCTTAGTCATCACACACTTGCTCATTCACGCGAAAATCCTTCCATTGCTGTGTTTGCCAAATTCTCTCTGCTTTTGCTTATTTTGTACCCTCGAATCATATCTTGCAACATCTGGATCTTCTCTTATATGTTTGTTAATATATACAGTTTACAATCCTTTCTCATGTAATTTTGAACCTCAAAAGCACATCTTTCTCTTCCAGCTCTCAAAAAGTTTCCTTTTTGCTGCTCAAAACTGTCTTTTTTGTATAATGTAATCTCGATTTCACTCTTCTATTCGGTTTTTTTCTCTCTTTGGTCGATGCCCATTTCGTTCAAGCTTGTTTAAACCAGTTTTCTGATGATTTCTAACATGGGTTCTCGCTAATCTTGCGTTTTCCAATCTCTTTTAACTATTTCAAGGTTGCTCATTTGCGTTTTATTGGTTTAGACACCTGAAAAATGATGTATTTGATAATGGGGTTTCGTTAATTTGGTTGTTCTTGTGCTCAAAAGTCAAACAAGTCTCCAGCTTGACTGGTACTTAGTTGAATTTTAAGCATGTAAATTGTACCATGTAAGTTTTTCCATTCTTTTTTCATTCTGCTTTTGTTCAATACTTTTTGGCGGGATTTAGTTGATGAATACAAGGCTTTTTCTGATGATGAAGTAAAGTTAGTTAGTGATGGATATTAGTTCAATTCAAGTCAAGCGTTAGTTGAAAATTTTTGAGCTTATGGAGAACGTCTGTTCATTCCGTTAATTTGGACTTTAATCTAGTTCACTATGGATTTTGTTCGCTAATATCTTTGATTTTGGTTTGTTTTCACACATGACATATAGGAATCTAAGAAATTTCATTGATTGCTAACTGATTCTTTTGTTCTTTTATGGCAATACCATACCTCTATCATTCTTTATCAAATCCTTGAAATGTAAGATTAGTAGTAGAAGATTTATTATACATCCAAAAATGATGAATTCACATTTTTCTTCTGATATCATGTCCTTGTCTTTCTGCCCATAGTTTATGTTCTTGTCTTTGCTTATGAAAGTGTAGTCGCTACATTGGCCTCTCGAGTTACTTTAATCTTTGTTAGAATCTCGTGTTTTGGATTTCATCTAAATTAGTTGTGTATTCAAAGAAAAAAAAAAAAAAAAAAAAAAAAAACCTTAAAAATTCTGAGTTATCATGGAAGAGACATTTGTTCCCTTCCGTGGAATTAAGAATGATCTCAAAGGAAGACTTTCGTGCTACAAACAAGATTGGACTGGAGGTTTCCGTGCTGGTTTCAGGTTTGCGACTCTCTTATTAATTATCTGTAATCACATTGATAACTAATATTGTGATCTGAATTGCAATCCCAACTTTGCCTTTTGTCTCTAGTAAGTATAAAATGATTGCATATTATTGAAAAAATCGTTATTGTTTTCTGTCATTTAGGATCCTTGCCCCGACAACATATATATTCTTTGCTTCTTCTATTCCTGTTATATCTTTCGGGGAGCAGCTTGAACGGGAAACAAGTAGGACCATTTACAATGCTCACTTCTTGTTGACCTTCCAGTGATGATTTCCTAAGCCATGCTTTTTATGGTTATATCTTGCAGATGGAAGATTGACTGCAGTTCAAACTCTTGCATCAACAGCACTTTGTGGTATTATACACTCAATCATTGGAGGACAGCCTCTGCTCATACTTGGAGTGGCTGAGCCAACTGTGTTGATGTATACATTTATGTTCAACTTTGCAAAGGACCGGAAGGATTTGGGAGAGAAGCTATTCTTAGCTTGGACAGGATGGTATCTCTTGAACACTCTGCATCATTAAATAGTACACTAGATAGATTTTCCGGAGAAATTGAATATTTTCTAATTTTGTTGGTTCTTAGGGTTTGTGTGTGGACATCTCTACTGCTCTTCTTGCTGGCCATTCTGGGTGCATGCTCCATAATTAATCGATTTACACGCATTGCGGGTGAATTGTTTGGTCTGCTGATTGCAATGCTTTTCATGCAGCAAGCCATACGGGTGAGTATTCTTCATAAGCTTACTTTATGGAATGACTGGTATGTTTTTAGTGTAAGATTAAAATATTTCGGAAGCACTTTATATGCTGCCTCCATGTAATTATAGTTTCTTGCATAGTTTTCAAAAGTGGCGTTTAATCTGAAATACCCACATTCTTCTAAAACATCTTTATAAGAAAGTACTACCATCCTTTAGAAACTCTATATTGTTTTACAACTTTCAACTTATGTATATATAGGGAGCAGTTGAGGAGTTTGGTATACCAAAGAGAGAAAATCCTAATCAGACTTCAATGCAACCTTCTTGGCGATTTGGCAATGGAATGTTTGCACTGGTTTTATCCTTTGGCCTTCTTCTTACTGGACTAAGGAGCCGTAAAGCTAGATCCTGGCGCTATGGATCAGGTACTAGGTTATTGCATTTAGACTGTTACACTTTCAATACATGAGTTAAAATTTCACTTTGTCTTGGTGGTTGTAGTCTTCAAAATGAAGTTCCACCACCGGGGTTCAAACATTGGCATTGTATATATTGTCCCACATTTGCCCATAAAACCGCAAAAGTGTGGGGAAACCCTCCCTTGTAGTGGGACACTGGGAGTAGATACCTCCTGATTATGGGAGTAGATATTGGGCCGCGTATGTAATGCTTGATCTTGGTAGGTCTCAACAGACCCCTATCCCGTTTGGTGTCAGATTTCAAAAAATATATTCGACTTAATGAATCAATCAAGTAATCCCATTTCTGTAATCATGCAATTAAAGAATGCTGTTAGGCTGTTTCCTTTTTTCAACAATTCAGCTGATAACTTCCAGAAAAGTGAACCTTTTTCATCTTATTCATGTTCTGTCAGCACATCTCATTAACTTTATAGATTGTTGAATGCAATTCCAAATCTGTAGGTTGGCTACGAGGATTTTTGGCAGATTATGGAGTCCCTCTTATGGTGCTTGTATGGACTGCTGTATCTTACATTCCTGTAAATGATGTTCCGAAAGGAATTCCAAGACGACTTTTCAGTCCAAATCCATGGTCTCCTGGTGCATACTCAAATTGGACCGTTGTCAAGGTGAATTGTACTGAAAAGTTCCTGAATATCTGAGTGAACACTTACATTGGCATCAGTTGAAACAAAGCTAAATGTTTTGTAGGTTGCATCCAGAGCCTAACAAAATATTGATGCTTGTATACTTGAACAGGAAATGTTGAATGTGCCTCCACTGTACATAGTTGGAGCATTTATTCCGGCAACTATGATTGCTGTGCTTTATTACTTTGATCACAGTGTTGCATCTCAACTTGCCCAACAAAAGGAGTTCAATCTAAAGAAACCATCTTCATATCATTATGACCTTCTTCTTTTGGGATTTCTGGTAAGCTGTTGTCTTCACAAGCTGATGTATTTATTAATCAATCAGTTGATAAAACGTCAAATTACAGTTGAACCAAATGTCTTTTCTGTAATTTTTTTTTTCCTTTTTGACCAGGTAATAATATGCGGTCTTATCGGCATTCCCCCATCCAATGGTGTAATTCCACAATCACCGATGCATACAAAAGCCTTAGCTACCCTGAAACATCAGGTAATTGCTAGTATACTGGGTTCTATCTAAAAGTTATGTTAATCTGTTCTGCTTAGCAGCAGACTTCTGTTTATTATTTCACAAGGTTGTTAATGTACAGGATCTGCTTGCCATTCATTTCTTTTGTCTTACATTTTAACTTAAATATTTATGGTGGATCTGAAGGAAGAAACTTTAACCACTCCTGTTGCATTACTGGCACACCTATGGGACCAGGGTCCAAACTTTTGACAAATTCTTACTGTCAAGTGTCAATTTACTGAAAACAGGCTTCTGTTGTTTAATACAATGTTAAAGATTGAATTTTGTTATTTTGAAAACATATCCAATACTAAGACCCTTCCACAACAACTGATCTAACATCCAGGGTTTTGAAAAATTGATAGACAAATTTTGTGGTACTTCTATACATATTCTCTACCACTTATCTAGTACACAATCTGTTGTCTATTTCATAACTAGAAGGCACCTTTATGCCGCCATTCTGTTCTCTGAGTGTTCACTTCCTGTTACCTTGTCCACTTATTTGTGTATTAGTTATAAATCCCACTCCCTTGCCATATTTATTTTTACTGCTTTGCATCTAACAACCGCCATTGAATTTTGCTTCTCTTTGTAACAGCTTTTACGGAATAAGCTTGTATCAACAGCACGGAAAAGTATAAGTAAAAATTCAAACCTGAGTCAATTATACAGTAGCATGCAAGAAGTATACAATGAAATGCAGACTCCACTTGTGAATCAAATGCCTTCTGCTCTGGTAGATCAATTTACATATGACTTTGATTGATATAATCGGTTATTATTTTCTCTGCTCTTACCGTTTACTTCAAACAGGGGCTAAAGGAGTTGAAAGAATCCACAATCCAACTGGCGTCAAGTTCTGGCTACATTGATGCCCCTGTTGATGGGACTGTTTTCGATGTGGATAAAGACGTTGATGATCTTTTACCAGTTGAAGTCAAGGAGCAACGTCTCAGCAATCTGCTCCAGGCATTGATGGTTGGTGGTTGTGTTGCTGCCATGCCTCTTCTGAAGAAGATACCAACCTCTGTTCTTTGGGGATACTTTGCCTTCATGGCCATTGAAAGCTTGCCAGGAAATCAGTTTTGGGAGAGAATATTATTGCTTTTCACTGCACCAAGTCGAAGATACAAGTAAGTTTTTTTTTTTATTGTTTTTTTTTTGGGGTTCAAACACTAGCTATCATTTGTGTAATACCATGGGTCCTACTTCCTAGGAATAATCTCTCTTCTGTGATTTTCCAATCATATCCAAATTCAGAAGTTCTGTTTTTTCTTGTCTGGGTTCTGTGGCTTGTGTTCAATTATCAGTACTTTTATACCACGTTACCAAATTAATTCTTTTAAGAAATGGGAAACCTTAAACAGTCACTAAATATTATATTCAACTCGTGTTACCTTAATTGTAACCTAAATCATATGTTGTTCATCTTTCAGGGTGTTGGAGGAGAACCATGCAACATTTATTGACACTGTTCCCTTCAAAACCATTGTCATCTTTACTTTGTTCCAAACAGTTTATTTACTTTTATGCTTTGGCATAACATGGATTCCAATAGCTGGGGTCCTTTTCCCACTATTGATTATGCTTCTTATCCCGGTGAGACAATATGTGCTCCCCAAGTTTTTCAAAGGAGCTCATCTTCAAGACTTGGATGCTGCAGAATACGAGGAAGCTCCTGCCATTGCTTACAACATGACAGTTGACGTAAGTTGTCTAAACCCTTTCTTCATTTCTGCTATATCGCACCTGCATTTTACCAAATATATAATGGATTTTAGATTAAGAGAGTGCTAGCAAGTCAGTGTAACTAAATTAATATTTTATGTATGTATAAATGTACAATTATGTATGTCTTGGGGAATGCATGTTTGTAAATGTCCGCATTGGGTTGGAGTATATTATAGTTTGGTTGAACAGTGACTCATCTTTCTGGAATGATGTGGGAAGATTTAAGAACATGCATTTTAGAATGAACTTCGAATCTCAGATCAACCAGTGTCCATAAACAGGCCTATATAAGCTTGTTCTTGGAAGTTCTGTTACTGATCTGTGATGTTTTATATAATTCACAGGATCAGGATCCTCAGGGAAGAGCTACTGGAATTGATGGTGGGGAAATTCTGGATGAAATTGTCACTAGAAGCCGTGGCGAGATCCGCCGCTCACAGAGTCCTAAAGTTACAAGTTCAACTCCAACTTCACACGAGGATATAAAATCTTCATTTAGCCCACGATTGTCACAAAAAGCATATAGCCCCCGTGCTGGAGAATTGAGGGTGGAAAGAAGCCCCAAGTTCACTGGAAAAGGAATGGAAATAAAGAAAACTCCCAGTCCCGGCCCATCTAATCTAGGAAAAAGCACGAGTGGTTCATCTTTGGTCTAAAGTTTTAAATGTGTGATTCAGGTGAGTTTAAATGTCAAATGGTGTTCGAGAGGTCTTGTTGTGCTAAGTTCATGTAACTAAGTGTTAGTTGTGTACTTTTCTTCCTACTTCTGACCGTAGGATGTTTGTCAGTGATATTTATCGTGTATCTTGCAAATAGGCTGGGCAGAAGCAATTCTATGATAATGAAAAAAAAAAATGTTTTATTTGTACTACTAAATGTTTGCTACTCTTCTATTATCTTACATTATGTGTGTTGCTATGGTCTTACAAGAATTTAGAAGTGACAAATAGAGAAATATCTATGCCTGTTCAACAATCTAAAGCAAAAGCCATTGAGTTATATGCACCTGTGTGTTTGAAAATCTTGGTGCTTCATATTTATCTATTATAGTCATCAAACTAGTCACACAGTATGAGAATTTAAATAACAAATCTGGAAAACAAAAATGCCTTGAAATTTCCATGAATATACCTTTAAGAGGTCCTAAAATCTAAGGAGTTTCTAGCTTGGTTAATTTTCTGCTTAGCTTCATTCACTTGTTGGAGATAGTTTTGCTAAATTTCTCCCAATAAAGCTTATATATATAAGTGAAAAAAGGTTATTTATATGCAACCAGCTGCAAATTGCTTTTTCTTCAAGTTTGTATCAGCATTGGCATATTGTTGAAAATGATGATCATGTGAAATGTAAATTGACAGATACATATGCTATCAACCTAATGTTACTCCTCTTGAGATCAGTTATGAACTATATACTTTTCATCTGATGTGATAACAAAACCTAGGTAACAGCCAGGAATCTGTGACCTGTTTAGATTTTTTTTTTTGTTTTTCCTTTTCTGTTGTATCTGTTTCGCTTTCTTTTTCTTGCTCGTCATCAAAGATAAAGGATGTAAGATCCCCGGGACCAGATGAGTCGAGCTCAGAGAGTTTTGTGAAGCTGATGAACATTGAAGTGAACGTGTCACTCGAGGACATGAAAATAGGTTTGCACTATCATTCCTTGTTTTATCACCTTTCCTTTTTCTATCAGCAATCCCTTATTGAGATGCACCTTTTATTTTTAATTTTTTGTTTTCTGCAAAATAGTCCTCTCAATGCTACAGTTTAGATGGTGACATTGGTTAAGTTCATACCGATGAGGCTTCCAATATGGTGATGATTGGTTAGTGGGAATCTCTTCTGATAAAACAAAAGTAATACTCCGCTTTAGCTTTATATGTCCTTGATCACTACAAATGTTAATGGTGCAAAATTAGGTAACAATTGTTCCGTCCTTAACGTTTCTTATTGATCACTATATTTCATCCTGGATTTGATCTACTGAATGATTTATGATTGCTCTTAATTACCATTCTCTCAATTTTACAGATCTTCAATTTTTATTTCTAATAAAAATTAAATAAGAATATAACATCTATCACTTTTAAGGAACTAACTCTTAATTTTCAGTTACCAGGGTTAGCTACATGCCTACATCAGCTTTATATGAAGATTTTTCTGTCCAGTCAGTTAAGTTTTCCTTACTCTTCATCTTAACCGATGTTTCTGTTTCGTTTTCACGTTTAGCACATGTGAAGATAGATCACCACAATGATAGATCACCTAGAATATCCATGGCTTCTTGTTGATATTATTGTATTTTCTCTTCACCTAATTACTGGTTTTCTCTATTCTTTAAAGCACTCATCTCAATCTTTTTGATTGCTTTTTTGAACACCACTATGATTTTAGTGCTCAATCCTGTCTGCACTAACAAGTTCAATTACATAGATATGGCGAAAAAGGCGATTCACATATAGATATGGGAATGATTAGCCAGTAATCACTAAGCAATAGTACCAATATCCAGGGGCACACAGGCTAGTGGTAAGCTTATAATATATCCCACTTATCTCTTCTACAAGTACAAAAGGGACCCAAATGCTGCATATTTTGCTCACATTACTACTGCCCATGTGATTCTAAATTTCTAATAAAGACTGATAAGTGATAACCACTAAGGGACCCCATTGCTCTAAAAAAAAAAATAACAAGTCTCAAATTGAAATCTTTTAGTAGAAAGAGAAGTATGTATGTGCATTGCAACTGGTTTCTTGATTAGATTTTAATGTATAGTATACTAATTAGTGGACACTTTAATTGTGGATGGATTCTGTATCTTTGTTCCTATCATCACTGATTCAATCATAGAAAACTAATCATTCTGGTTAATTGTCAATTTTCATTTGCAATGTTAGGTGAAGGGGAATGTCTACCACATACAAAACTTGCAAAGAAAGTGACTTCAAGATTTGCAGGGTATGAATATGATTACTTTAAAACAAAAAAAAAAAAAAACAAAAAAAATTAAAAACTAAGGTATTAATAATTAATTTACTAATGATTACTTAACACACCTTCATTTTTTGCCTTTTAACCTTGAGGGATTGGTCATTGGTCAATGATTTAGAGCATTTCTTGTTGAAATAATAATGATAATTATATATATATTAAAAATAAAAAATAAAAATAAAAATAAAAAACTGTTTATTTCCTTTAAATATGTAGGACGAAAGTTGAAACCGGTGGTGGTAAACCCCAGCACAACATCAATGAGATTGTGGGTTTGAGTTATGTTTTTCTCATCTAACTCCTAAATTTGTAAAAATTTGACCAAAAAACAAAAATGTGAAGGCAGGTGGGATCATCAATTATAGGCCACTGGCCCAGACTCACAACAAGTTCTCATGTCAATAGGCCTGCAAGTTTGGACTTTTATTATCTGCTCACTCTAAACAACTAACTAGGAAGTTGACTATTAGATGGGATCAGTTTATCATATAAACATGAACTTCAATAATTTCATGCCCCATTCCTCTCCATGCTTCATAAAAAAAACAATAGTAACATTGCCTTCAATGTTATTTTTTTTTGTTTTTTATATACCATTTATCGTGGCGGCGATTCGAACTCGTGACAATATCAGGTTGAATGAACGTTCTTACCATCGAACCATGGTTATTCGATGTTATTTGTACTACAGTCGAATTGCGATTTGTATCATCCAACTAGGCAACTATCCAAGTTTAAATAATTTACTTAACCAGAATTAATTTTGAAATTTAAGTGTTAAAAAAATATATAAAAGTGACACGAAAGTGTAAATGAAGAAATGAATTGTATTTCAATGTATACCGGAAGGTACAATATGTGTGAACCTATGGGCCATACCAAGCTGTAATATTTAGGTCCAACTGGGTGCGAGGATTGGGATTTCAATTTTTATGTTAGGCCCAGCCTTGCTCACAAGCTCAACTCTCCATACTCTCACGAGTTTAATAGTCGAGCTCTGCCCACCCGATCATAGGATTTGGACATGGATCAAGCCTTTAATTTGAGGGTTAAGCCTTTAATTTAGGGGTCGGGTGTGACCCGAATAAGGCCGCCCAACCCATTAGACACATCTACTATTTAAAAACTATACAAAGAAATAAAATCAAGCAAAAAAAAAATCTTCCATAATGTTTCCAAAAAAAAAAAAAAAAACTCTTCTATACAAGAAAACTAGCATTTTATGGATTTGAATCCTCTACTTACCTCGTCTTTTTCCTGACCTCACCTAATTTTATGTGTGATTAAGATATGATTGGTTTCTACAACTGTTTTATCACCAACCAATCACATGCTTTAAAAATGTTAGGAAAAAGATAAGATAAGGAGAAGATCCAAATCCAATATTAATATGGAATCAAAGATGCCAAAGAGTTCAATTTTACTCACCCCCGCCTTCCCACATGTTGAGCAAAAATGAACTCGATGCCAAATCAATAGTAGCCATATTATATATGGTAACTTGACAACAGAAATGGTGATTTAGAAATAAAATAGGGGATGTTTAAAGAATTTTCCTTTAAGCACGTGTTTGGTAAGTTTTTTTTTTTTTTTTTTTAATTTTTTTTAAATTATTGTTTCGTATTTGATAAGGCAAGTTGGTGGCATGTGGATTTTCATTTACCGGAGGCTCGGGATAAGATACGATTATTTTCATAAGTTTGGATCGGATTTGGTGTAAGCATATTTTAAATACTAAAATAGTGTAAAAATTGATGTTATACGTCGGAGATTCTCTGAACAGAGAGTCCATATGGACGTGAAAACAAAAATGAGACCACAGATTTTGTTATTTGGAGATTCAATAACTGAGCAGTCTTTTAGATCAGGTGGTTGGGGTGCTGCTCTCGCTGACACTTACTCTCGCAAGGTTTTACTTTTCTTTTCTAATTGCTGTTTCTGGAGGTGCCCAGTGTCAAATTTCTAGTTTTGTTTAATGGGGTTTGCTTGTTTTGTTGATTTATTATAGGCTGATGTGATAGTTCGTGGCTATGGTGGTTACAATACTAGATGGGCCTTGTTCTTGTTACATCACATTTTTGCTATGGTATTTCATTTTGTTGTTTGTTTTTGTTGATTATTCAATTTTTGTGTGGAAATTTTTAAATGGGTGTTTTGAATTATCTGCATTGGTTCTTCATATATGTTTAATTTGTTGTTGTAGGACAATAAATCAGCTCCTGTAGCGACCACAATATTCTTTGGGGCTAATGATGCAGCTCTTCCAGGAAGAAATAGCGAAAGGCAAAATGTTCCTGTGGAAGAGTACAGGGACAATCTCAAAAAGATTGTTCAGCATTTGCAGGTTCAAATTTGATCTACTTAACGAATCGTCGATTATATTTAGTTAATTGTGCTTGTTTTTACTAGAATATGTGTTTATCTGGGGTTAAACTTCTTGTCTGTATCGTATTTTGTAATTTTGTCTGGATAAAATCTCGGGAGCAATTCTTCTAAAAAAGGATAATAATTATTGAAACATATTCATGAATGTTGTTATATTGGAATGCCACTTTTAAGATTGAAATGGGCTCACTGATAACATTGATAAAGTTTTTCATTAGTAATACCATTAAAACATATAAAGTATCTCATGATCTGTTATGTTTTCAGTGTTTACAGAATCATGACATGACACTCGGACAATATTTATCATCACTTGTACTTTGAATTGCTATACTAATTACCACTTACATACATGCATCTCTTACAGCACACTGTAATGCTCTAATTCAACGTATATGAGCTGCTGTGTGTTTTGTTTCTCATGCATTGCACTTTTCCGGTTGGTTTCAATGATGGTCCTAATGGCCTTCTCAATCAATAAATATGAGCTGCTGTGTGTTTGATTTCTGATTTTGTTTCTCATGCATAGCTCTAATTCAACCTATATGGTTGGTACCAATGACGGTCCTAATGGATTTGCCTTCTTCATTCAATAGATACAATTTTCATTTTATCATGGGATTTTGTTTGTAGGCAATTTCTCCCACTATGATAATCGCGCTTATTACCCCACCACCAATAGACGAGAAAGGACGTATGGAATTTGCACGGTATGATACTTTGTTCTTCTTAGATTGACAGTTTACAAAACACACATTCTTCTCTTTAGTTGACATTTTGGTATTTGTGGGAAAAGTAGAAAGGTTATGAATTTATGATGTATGGTTTCTACTTGATTTTTATACCCGTAAAACTATATCGAGATTCAAGAATTTATGCCTGTAATTTTAATTTGTAGATGAACATATTCATTACCCTTTTCATGGCTCACATACTATCTCTCTTTACACTTTCAGTCTCTTATCTTTCTCAAGCTTGTTATGACTACTAGTTCAAAATCCTTGAAACTCGAAACTTCAGCAATAAACTTTTGTTATTTTCTGAGGTTTTATTACTGTCATATGCTGGAAATAAGCTGTAATTGAACCGGCAGATCTCTTTATGGCGAGAACGCTATGAAACTGCCTGAAAGAACAAACGAAGCAGCAGGAGTTTATGCAAAGCAGTGCATTGAGCTGGCTAAGGACACGGGTATTAACTCCATCGATCTATGGTCCAAGATGCAGGAAACAGACGGTTGGCAGAAAACATTCTTAAGGTTTGTGATGTTTAAAGCCAGATAGAGTTTTTCTCAGTACAAAATTTCTGTGTGTTAATCAAAAGACTAGCATAGATACTCTAATAATCTGACTGAGTTCAATGGAAGGTAACAACTGAACCATGACATAGTACTGAATCCAGTTGTATGATGACTTAGTGTTCTCGAGAAGAAACCGAAACTATTTTCATCAGAATATCCAAACAATTGTTAAACCGTGAGTTCAGCTTGGTGGTGAAAGTAGTAGTGAGAAGTATGCTTTGAATATACATAACTTTTATCTTTCTTTTTTTCACATTTCAGTGATGGCTTGCACCTGACACCAGAAGGCAATGCTGTTGTCCACAAAGAAGTTGTGCGCGTCTTCAGTGAAGCAGGGCTTTCCGCTGAAGATATGCCGTATGATTTCCCTCACCACTCCAAAATCGATGGGAAGAATCCCGAGAAAGCTTTCCGAGTGCAATGTTCCTAGCATTCTTGTCAAGAAAAAGGCTTTGATCTTCATTCTCTCTCATTTAATCATTCTATATATCATAAGAAAGTTTTTACCTTCTTGTTTCATTTCAGCTGTTTATGCTAGTGTCACTCTTTCAGTGATTGCACAATGAACAATTGAAGAATGTATTGGCCTTTGGCTATTTGTCTGATTCTGATTATTTATAAAATGGTGATTATCTTTCATATACGATTTGGCCTGTTGCACCACTATATTACTCGCTGCATTTAGGGACATTTATGTCATAAAATAAAAATGTGTAGACGGGTAATTTTATAAATAAATAAATAAATAGAGACGTGTCAAATCCACAGCTTCGACTGTATTTAGCTTTTCTCTGGTTTCGAATTCTTGCTTCCCTTGTTGTTTACTTATTAAAGCAAACACAATTAAAGCTCGAAATTAATTAGGGATTAAAGAGAACACCAATTGCATAATTAAGACTAATAAGCCTTGCTTAACGTTACTCCTACCTCTCTAATATTCAGTACCGTTCCTTACTAAAAACAAGTAATTAATGTTGAAAGCCATAATTGTGTTTCATTCTCTTAAGACAAAATTTACCATAAATTTCTTTTTAATGACTTGCTGAATTTGTTTTCAATATGAGAGAGAGAGAGAGAGAGAGAGAGAGAGAGAGAGAGAGAGAGAGAGAGAGAGAGTGTTTAATTAGTTTGAAAAAAATCCCATTTCAGTTACAAATATGAAATAACCATTACTCATTTAATAAGTAAAAATTAAAAATAATAATAATACATGGATTCTAATGACTAATTTACCCTTATTTATTTTACTAGTTTTTTTTTAAAGTCCTTAATTGTATAATAAGAATTGTTGACTCATCCTTAATTGTGCAATAAGAATTGTTGACTTAACCAGTTTAAGTTGACTAATGAAAGAACAAGGTTACAATAGTCAAATAGTAACTTGATAATCAGGAGTATATTAGCAATGAGAAGCAACGGTGACCGTAGGATTGCTCACGATCAACGGTCAAGTTCGACCTAAATAGTAATTAATTAAATGGCTTTGCCATTGATCAGCTATTTAGGAACACAAAGGTGACTTAGTCACAGTTCCAACAAAAAGCTCTCTCAAAACATGGAGCTAGACACAAAATTCAGAGAAAATAACCAGACCACCCAACAAGTAGTATATTTGTCTGAAAACAACTATACAATTACCAACAAGCCCTACATGAAAAATGAGATTCCTTTTGAAGTTCCATTTTCAAACAAGCAGCTGGGTAATTATCTTCAAGATTTTCATCATCTTGATCACAATAATGATCAGTTTCATGCAAATGGGTCCTCTTCAAATCCCATTTTTGGTGTCCAATCTCCATGTTTTGAACCTTTTGATGCCTTCCCATACGGCAGTGGCGGCGGCTACTCATCAAACTTTGATTTCTATGAGTGCAAGCCATTTGCAGATCATAGTAACTACAATAATGGTGGACATGGTCAGGTCATGGACAATTTCCAAACAACTACTGGAGGGTACTTGAATCATCATCAACATCAACATCAAACTTCAAATCCTGGTGATGATCATGTGATGATGATGATGATGGGGTCAGATGATCATCATCATCATCATCAGAGCCAGATTATGCCATATATGTTTCACAAAGAAATGAACAAGCCTGCTATGAATTTTGTAGTACCAGATGAAGTCTCTTGCGTGAATAATAATAACAACAATATTGTTGATGATAATGGTAATTACTACAAGAATAATAAAGTTGGCAGCAGCTTTAATAAGAACAGGTTTCATTCTTCTTCAACAAAAAAGACATGGAAAGGTGGCAAGAAGTCCAATGTAGTCAAGGGTCAATGGACAATTGAGGAAGACAGGTACTATACATACATACATACATATATATATATATATAGTTCTGTTCTAGTTTTTATATATGTTCATTTTGTGATTGATCATATATATGTTAATTGATGTTACGTACAGGCTCTTGATTCGACTGGTTGAGCAGTTTGGGATCAGAAAATGGTCTCATATTGCTCAGATGTTGCCTGGAAGAATAGGAAAGCAGTGCAGAGAGAGGTGGCATAACCATCTAAGACCTGATATCAAGGTTTTCCTTCCTTCCTCTTATTCTATGTTTCTTTTTTAATCCAGATTCGATTACGTAGTAGGATTGTCTTCAGGGAACACGTTAAAGATTGAAAAAGTGAATAAAAAACTGAAAAATCTACTTGCAGAAAGATATATGGAGTGAAGAGGAGGACAAGGCGCTTATAGAGGCTCATGTAGAGATAGGAAACAAATGGGCAGAGATTGCAAAGAGGTTGCCTGGAAGAACAGAGAACTCAATCAAGAATCACTGGAATGCGACCAAGAGAAGGCAGTTTTCGAAGCGAAAATGTCGATCAAAGTACCCAAGAGGATCTCTTCTTCAAGACTATATCAAGAGCTTGAATTTGAATTTGGATTCATCAACCTCTACCAAGTGTCAAGGAGCAGCAGGAAGACCAGCAGCTACTTCCTCCAAGTGCCTGCAGGCACCACTACCACCAGCTAATTTGGAGGACTTGTGCCCAAGTAGTACTGATAGGCTGGTTCCAGATTTTGACTTCAATGATATCCCGGATTTTAACTTTGATGACAAGTTGTTTCAAGAGAGTTGCAGCATTGATTCTCTGATTGATGAGATACCTTGTGCTCCCATTGTTGATCATGACAAGAGCTTGGAAATATTGGAGGTGCCTCCATTAGATGATGATAATGTTCATGATGAGGAAGATCCAGTACTAGTAGTGATAGAAACTGAAGTGAAGAAGGAACTGGATTTGATGGAGATGATCTCCCAAGCCAATCTGCCTTAAAAGCAACAAATTACAGATATTAAATTTGGCATAATTAATTATATACTGTTTTTACTTAATTAATTGTTTTCAATAAAGACAATGAAAATTGTATCATGTTGTGGAATGTTTTCATGTAAATTTAATTTGTTGCATAATCTTTTACCTATACAAGTTCTTGTAGGGATCATCTTTTGACTTGACTTCATAAAAATCAGGGCTTTTGACCTGAGTATTCAAAAAGGAAATTGACATTAAATTTTGTGGGGTATCCTTATTATTATTGTTATCAGGGGAAATTGCATTAACTTAACTATATTACTAATTGTTGCCATAGTTACACTGAAACTCCCAACCCATTGACTACAGTGGTCAACCATTGGTCAGTTAGGACAGAAAGGTAATATCACGAAGTGTTATTAAAAATGAAAATATGTGCCACGTCAGCCTTGCCCCACATTTTGAACCAGGCCGTACAGGACAGGCCTCCCCTGTACGGCTCTACATACAGATTGGAGCCTTGGGGGATATGCCACGACCCACAAACAAATGATCAGCATTGACGGCATCCATGTAAACTTGTTTGCCACGAAACCTAAACTCACAGAGTCACAGTCCGTGTATCCGGTGACACAGACTCACAATCTTGTCACCTTTTACAAAAATCTTATATGGCGAAATTAATTAGAGAGTTTATTTTTGGGTTCAAAAATATAAAAAAAAAATTACAGTTTATATTTATTAAAAAACGAGGGGCAATTAAGCTAATAAGTAGAAAGGTAATATAAAAATTGTTCTCGAAGCAACTCATTTGATGCTGGTATGATTTTTTCGGAGTCCACGAATAATAAGATAAATGAACAAAAGGAAGCAAACAACCCAAAAAATGACTAATTAAAGTTCCCGGCATGACCTAAAAACAAGTTCTTAAATGACCAATATAGATTTTTCATAAACTAACAAGCCAATATTTCAACAAAAAATTTCCACGGGATTTCAAGCTGTCTTTGCCTTCGGCTTAATGCGCTTCACCCTTGAATACAGGAATACTCCAGCAAGAGCTATTCCAGTACCTGTAATATATATTCAAGGAAAAATAAGCTTCGTAACTCAAAAAATAAAATGAACAGGAGAAAAAAGTGGAAAGCGGTATTTTACCAAGAGCGTTGATAGGAGTGACAGCAGTTTTGAAGACGAGGACAGAGCTCACAATGACCACAACCCTCTTCACACAATTGCCAACAGAGTGGGTAACAGGGGATACCCTCTGTAATATCATATATGATACCTGCACAATCCAATCACCTTCTTAGCATTTGTTTGAAAGAAGCTGGAGAGCATGAATGGATCTCCTTTATCATTTTATTTTCTAGTATATCATAAACACACACACACTCTCTCTCTCTCTCTCTCTCTCTCTCTCTCTCTCTCTCATGCACAATTATATTTAATGTTTTAATAATTTATGTCTCCTCTATCAACTTCTTCACTGATTTATGTTTCAGAGAATCCAGGAGATGTGAGGGATGAGATAGGAGAGATTAACACATTGAAATCTAGCCATTCACGTTTCCATGATCCAATGGTTACAAAATTGTGTCAAATATTGTGTGATCCTATCCTTCCCGATAAGTATATGTGTGTATTCGAAAAGGTAAAGTAAGGCTAAAGCATACATATGAAATACAAGAGATATGACTTCAGGATTATTGGGAAAACCAGATAGATTCAGAAGGCCTTACCTGCTGATAAGCATGGAAACAGAGTGCTGCAATAAGAGACCTAATGTACAACTCTTTAACATTCAATCCCTGTCAATATATAGTAGATCAGAAACCAACTTATGCAAAACACAATGTCCAAAGTAAAACCAAATTATATATATATAGCAATTTTTTAGTTCTTTAAGAAAACTCACAGCAGATGTCAGATGTGCAGGGGTAAACTTGACACCTTCCATGAACACAGCTGCAGGAGCTAACAGGATGAAAGACATAACTGTTATTATCGAGAATAGGGTGATGTTGTCCAAAGAACCCTGTTGAAGAACAAACTGATGGTTATGCACCAATATGGCAAAAAAAGAAATGTACAAGGATGCAATTACATATGCAGCGACTTCTGAATTGGTCAATTCCAACATATTAACAAATCACCAAAATCATGGTGATTTTGATACCAATCCTGCACAGTAGATTACCTCTTTATTAACCATGACCTTTTTGCTGAGGACGTTACGAGATTGATTTGTCAAATTCGAGGCCATTGCACTCCAAAAACCAGCCCTTTTCACAAACAAAACAATATGGTCATATATTATTGTTCAGACTATGGATCAGTGTACCAAAATCAGGGTGATATCATGCATATGGAATCCTTTAAAATCAAGCTCATTCAGTGACTTTTGGTAGCCCTATTTAAAAAATACATGAATATGTAACTCCTTACCAATTAAATGAAGCCTCAGTGACTGATGCAAGAGCAACTCCACCAACAATTGGTACAAGAGAACCAACCACCCAGGGAGTAGGCAGCTGCATCAGCAGGATGATATTAAGAACTGTATCGCAACAAACACTCAGTAACAAAAAGCATGGATTGTGCATTTATATTAGGAATACAAATGCACATCATGAATACTTATAAATGGATGAAATCCACAACAGCGCCAAGTCATTTTGATAAGACACAGTAACAGAAAGAGCAACTCAAATTGAAACAGATGCTAATAAAATTAATCTCGATCCAGCAAATTCAGGGGGATCTAAATCAATGGGAATTGTGCAAAGTTAAAAAATATATACATATATATATATATATATTAAATATACAGACCTCCCCTAGAAACATAGCAGAAAGGATAACTGAAAAGAATGGCTCGCTAGCTTTGATTGTGTGAGTGAACGATACAGCCACTTTTCCAAGGCTCATATTAGTAAAAAGGTTGCCCAACGTGTGCACCACTGCAAGTGGCAATATTGCCACAAGCTGCCAAGAGAATGCAACCCACAATAAGTATCACTTCCCAAAAAAAAGTTCAAAAAAAAAAAAAGGTGAGGAAGAAGTTCACCCAACAAAACTTGAGCGTGATAACAAATACCTGAGCGCCACTGATTTTTGGTCTTTTATACAGGTTAAGAGCCCACATAAACAGAACCAGTACAGTCCCAACAGCAAACTGAATCACTGTTATGGTTACTGGGTAGTGAAAGGCCTTCAGAACCTGTGAACAACAAGCATAATCAATCACTCATTAATTTCTCATTTGAACTGTAATATATATATATATATATATATATATATATATATATAAATGAACTTACAATAGTCAAGTATCAAAATTCTCCAAGCCTATGTTAACCTTAACAACTGTTCATTCACTCCCGCAATCCATCTCATAGAAATAATTCAATTGCTAAAAACTAAGTATGTTTGGTAATATATAAATCTGTTTGTGAATATTGAAATTTAATTCTCAAAGGCTTCACGAATTCTCTCTCTCTCTCTCAAAACGTTTTCCATCTAACAAACAGAAATTTCAAGTATAGCAACTAAGTACCATATGAGCTCAATTTCACTTCATATCATGTTTTTTTTTTTAAAATTTTCAGTTCACACTCAAATTCACAAATTCACAAATTCTAACAAATAGTAACACGCTATTTCAATACCAAATCAAATAACAGAAGAAATTCAAATTACATACTCACACCAAAAAAAAACAGCAAAACAGAAACAATCACTCAAAAAAAACCGTTCATGCATGGAAAATCAAACGCAAATGAGACCGATATGAGAATTAAAAAACCGAACCTGCTTGTTGTAAATATTGAAGTAGATGTTGAACAAGTACCACAATCCAAACAGCAAACCGAGCTGCAGAGTCTTAGTCAAGCTACTTGACTTCTCTTCCTCACCACCGACACTCTCCGGCACAGCCGTCGCTCTGACCTCGAAACGGTTCTTCGCTTCCGGATCGTTAAGCGGCACGGCGGCCCAAGGCCTAAACATCGAGGACGAGGAGGAGGAAGAAGAAGAGAGGTTCCACGATCGACGAAGAGGCAGCGAAGGAGACGATGAAATGACATTGCTGGAAACAACACCGAGATCGTTGCGCTTGGAGGACAACGAGTTACAGACTATCGGCTCGAACCTAGGGTTCGTGGAAAACTTCCGTGGCTTGAGTAGCGGGAGAGACGGTGAGACCGTGAATGCGGCGGCGCTCTGCATTCTCGAAGATCTATGAATCAAAAACACAGAGAGGAGTCTTTGGAGAGTCCGTCGATGGTTGGTGAGACAGACAATAGACACGGAGAGAGGCACAGTGCGTATTATAATATGTGGAAATAAAATGAAAATTAAAAATTAAAAATTAAAAATTAAAAAAAAAGTTAATTAATAAATAAATAAGTAATTGTGCATTGTAGAATATACTAGTAAGATGTGGAGGATTTTATTTAATTATTATTTTATTTAATATTTTGGTTTGGACTGTTAAGTGAAAAGTATATTTATTGGCACGAAAAAAGCGAAATTTAATTGGGTTGGTTTTTTTGGATTCGGGGCAAGTGGGGTCTATAGAAGTTCGGATCCAAAATAAAGTGAAATGAGAGTAGGTCAAATGGTATGGTGAGCCTCCTTGACACTTTGGTGGGTGGGCGAGTGGAGAGTCTTGGTTGGCGTATCGGTTTGTTTCTTACCTTTACGCTGTGAGGTCGTGGGTTCGAATATCTTTTTTTTTTTAATTTTGAATTATTATAATATTTTAAAATATATATAAGACCTAAATTTTATCACACGTTGATTTCATGATGAGAGATGCATCATGTAGAAGCGGACGGGCCTAAATTCAAATTTGAGAGGCCATTAAATAAAATTAAAAATTTAAGTGAAAAGGGTTTAAAATTTAGTATATATATATATATACGGTCTTGATTCTATCAACGCATCCTTATATAACTTTATATGGATATTGAATATGAGTCACTCATCTATAAAAGTGATTTGACAAGTGCATATATACCAAGTCAAAGTATGTAAAACGAGTGGCTCACATTCAATATCTTTTATATAATTCTATCGGTGCATCCTTATAAGAAAATTTCCGTATATATATATATATATATAATATATGTTTTTTTTAGTGGGAATGATACTATCAACAAGTTATTGTCACTAATATATACATCTTAATTACATTTTAGTAGAGTCGTGAATGGTTGTAAAATAGTCGTATTTAGATATAACACATCCCTATTAGCACATGTGGTGTGCATCTTTCATTCCATATAAACATACGTAAAGAGTTTTCATTTTGATATCGTGGGATATAACTGTGAAATTTATTTATGGTAATTGAAAGTAACACTTGCATAGCTTAATTTGGGAGGTCAAATAATGAAAAGAGACAATTTAATTGTTTGAATTTATATGAATGCTAGGTGGCTAGTCAGTCCAAATTTAGGTAAGACTACTCGTATTTCATGGGGCCTCAGTTGAGAGAGTTGTTTTCCAATTTTTCTTTTGTCCCCCCAAACAGAAGGAAAGTGGGTAGGTGATGAAAGATGGTTGTCAATTGTGAATTGTGATAGACCTAAAACAACTTGTCTTATGCTTGTAATTAGGCCAATAAATTTTGCTTTTCTACTGTTAAAAAAAAAAAAAAATTATAAATTAATAAATGGCATTTTTTTCATGAGATTGCAAAATGGGGTTTTGAGGGTAAATTTTACCCCCAAATGGGTTTTGGGGGTGGGGATGTGGGCAAACTCCCCCCCACCCCGATTCCCCCATCTAAAGTCTAAATAGCTTGGTTTCCACAACTATGAACATAGCTTCTGCAACTGTTAATTTGGCTTCCAACAGGATTCACCAATTGGTCAGTTAAATCAAAATAAAACAAATTAACACATCAACAACAATGAAATGGCTGTCTTCTTATATAAATGTCAACATGATTTTCTAAATTGTAAATCATAACCCAAGATATTAGTATAAATATATATATATATAATTAACTTATTGCTGCATTATCAAACCTGAATGCAGATCAAGTTCATCAAAACAATCATGCAAAAACTCATTTGTCTTTATGATCATATGAACATTATAATTTAAACTCATTTCTACCCTTTTCGGGTAATGACAATCGCAACACTCTCAAGACAAGTATACTTGAACACTCGCAGTCTTCATTACTTTGCAGACGGGGCAAGCATCAATAAAACCTTCACAATCTTTACACAAACACAAGTGTCTACATGGCAAAATCAAGATAGAGACTTCCTGTACCTTACAAGCTCTGCAATGTATCTGTTTCACGGAGATTGATTTCCCGGAACCATTGACATTATTGTTCACATGATTCTGATTAGTGTGAGAAGCTGCATCGTCTACTTCACTATCTCCACAGCCTTCCCTCACATGCACATTGCCTTGTGCCATGACCTGCTTCAGATTGTTCTTCAACATGCTAACTACAGACTCGGTATATTTTGCTCTGTACTGCCACGATTGGACTTCCATGCTAGTCTGCTTTATCCTTTCCACTAATTCTTTGTTCTTACGGTTCATGTTCTCGATTTCAAGCTCCTTTTCATGTAACTTGTTGCCAATTCCTTTTTCCAAAGCACTGAGAAAAGAATACGTGTGTCTTTGCTTCAATTCCCTTACACCCTTTACGATATTCTCCTCCTGTGTGAAACACGCATCATGTAAGAATTGGCCATACCATGAAACCAAAAACAGCATTGAATCTAACACAGAAATTATTACAGATTCATAATAACATTGAGCCTTGAAATTGAAGGCTTTAACAAATACTCATATCCAATATTCCAATGTCAAAATTCCTGACAATTTTAAAACTTCCCATGCGCAAACTTTTTCATTTGGCTGCATGGAAGAGTCATACATGTATAGAACTTCAATGGTTGAAAAAACTGTAATCGGAGATTTGAGAGAAAAACTACAATAAAAAACCTTCAATGATCAAAAAGCTTTTTCTTTCTCTAAAAAAAAAAAAAAAAAGTAACAGAAGATGCTTTCTCAATGTTGTGTTTGTGTTTTAACTACTCTTCATCTATAGATCATGAAGGAAGATAAATGCCTCAAAATCAACATTTGAAGTCTACATGTTCACAAGATGTTGGTAGAATGGTAAAAATTAGACCTCAAAAGTCGACACTAGTTATATGGAATCAGATGATCACCTGAAGTCTGATGTAGCGATCAAATTCTTCATTCTGACGGTCAATCTCAACCTTCAGATTATCAGCAAGGGACATTATAACAGGCATGGCGACAGCCTTCTTTTCACACACAGATGTAACAGAAGAATTGTGCTCATCTTCCTCATAAGAAAGTCTCAGCCCAGTTGACACAGGGTTTGGATTCAGAACGCTGCCAGGTTGACCAGCTTCGTCTTGATGAAAGTTATCATTTAACGATACACGATGCTTTTGCTGTCTGGAAGCAGGTTCTGTCTCCCTGCTTCTCTTAACTGGCCGATCTATGATGGTCACATGCTCATTTGCCATATAGTGTAAAGGACCAAAACTACGCCCAACTGAAACCGAGACAGATTGTAACAGCCTTTAATCAGATTAGACCAACCACAAAACACTTGATAGAACTGTAAACGAAACTCGCAGCTGGAAAAAAAATAAAATACATAACTGTGACAAACAATGCCACCACATTACAAACTATAGTCACCGGCAGAATCATCATTAGAGGAGATTACGAGAATGAGGAAGAAAATGGTCATCTTATATGGTTGTGAAATTGAATTATCGACCAAACAAAATCAAAATCTACAAGAAACATGTGATTCAAAGATAATCAAAGTATACATAAACATTTAAATATAGACAAACGAAACAGTCACATATGAGGATAGCATCGCGTACAATCTCTACATCAACAACACAATACCTATTAGCACAAACAATAAAGCCAGGACAATAAAAAATGGTTGATTCAATGAATTAAAACTCACCATCTCCAAATAACTGCAGCTGAGGCAATGAATTAGCATTGTACTGGAACCGGTTTTCCTCGAAAAAAATCGGAGGCATGGGGTTGTTGTTATGATCACCTCCAAACATATTCCTATCGGTACAGAATTATATTATCCTGTAGCAGCCACAAATCATTGCAATATTGTTAGACAAAGAATTGTAAAGTTTCTTCTTTGTAATAATCAGAATATCAAATACAGCATTGTTGCACGAAGAAAGTACATTATTGATAGAAACCGAGTATGAAATTGTATTTCTCATAATAACCGAGAATGAATTGTATTACTCAGAATAATAAATATGTAATCTATGTCGGGAATCAAATCAGGAACTAAATCTATAATAAAGGAAAGGAAATACACCATAGACCATATAGGAAACACCGAATAGGAAATGCACCATATCAGATCATATCATTGACAAAATAAGCACCCAAAGAAAAGTAGAATGTTTAATAAATTGTAGCAGGACACACATATATATGATCAGTTTATATGATGATGAAAACTTATACAACCCATTGAAAAATCAAAACTTTGTATCTCCATTCAATCAAAACACAAGAAAAAATAATTAAAAAGCCAAATGATCAAGAGGGTCATCAACAAATTGAACCCAGTACCTGAAAAATGATTCGAGAAGAAGAAGAAGAAGACGATGATGATGATGATGATTGAGAGAGGGAAAGAGGGCTAAGAGGGAAAGAGAAACAACATTGATGTTGAAGTGGGTGTTGTTGTTGGGTGGTTTGATGATATTGATAATAATAATAATAATAATAATTATTATGGTACGTGAAAAAGAAAAGATTGGTGGGTGGTTAAGGTTAATAAGATGATCAAGAAAACCGATGATTCCATTTTGGTGCAATGACTTGTTCTTCTCCTTTGTTATAGTTGTTGTTGTTGGTGGTGGTGTTGTTGATGTTGTTGTGGGTGGTGGTGGTGATGACGCTGTTCTCTTTCTCACCTCGTCAGCTTGCTTTTCGTTTTCTCTCCCACCATTAATTTATTTATTTTTGGTTTTGTGTTAATAAATATACAAACAATGGACCAAAATTGGCCTTAGATTGCGAGAAAAGAATTTTTGTCAGGAATGGTGATTTTGACGTTTGGCTTGAAGAATCTTTTAAAAGAGATATTCAGAGATGTCATGACTCATGAGGTTGGGTTGAGGCATCTATGATCTAATTAACAACAATTAATTAACTTCTCTTTTTCTTTTTCTTTTTCTTTTTCTTTTCTTTTGTTGGAAGTTGTTTGGAACTTTGGAGCACCTTCCACTAATAATTATGGTTGTTTACTCGTTTAATTTTAATTATCTGAACTTATTTAATGTTTGATTGGTCCGTTTGATTGAAATTCAATAATTAAAAACTAATCTTTTTACTATACGGTGAGTTTGGACAAATACTTTATAAATCAGCGGTTCAAATCGTAACAATATTAGAAAAAATACATGGTCTAAATAAATATGTAATGTCAAAAAAAAAATTAAAAAAAAAAAAAAAAAAAAGTCATACCGTATCTATGTAATAGTCAAGTATTCCACTCCACTTTGCTTTTGGCTCACGTTATCCTTGTGGAGGGAGATGGGAAATTTTAATTGGGATAGGCCCATGGTCCAATCTAACACAAATGCGATGTTAGGCCCAGGCCCATATCTCAATTGTACCAACAACTTTTTGTTGAATCATCTGCCGATAAATAAGCTCATAAATTTAGGGTTTTTTTTTTTTTTCCCTTTTTAAGCAACGATGATTTGAAAACCTGTAGTGTAGGTGTAAGATTTATCACTAAACCAACCATATATTATCTAATGTAGGCTGCATTTTATAAACATAGAAAATCTTCGATGGGACAATATCATTGTCACTTGGTGAGACCGTCCTAATAAGATTGCACAATTTACCTTGACAATATAAATATATATTATTAAACTATCAAGCGGTAATTACACCGTCACATTAAAGATTTTCACGTACCATGTGCAAAATAAAAAACAACCAACCAACCATATCATGCCACGTGTATTGTTCTCGTCCATAAATAGCTAAAAATCAGTCCACTCAAAAACCCCAGACTCCAGCTCCACCAGACATGTTTATAAATAGCAAAACCAAAAAAATCCAACTACAACCACCAACACAACCACTATCCCCGAACTACCCTCACATCTGCACCGTCCTTTTACCCAACACACAAGGTCAATTTCGTAACTTCCAGCCAAAAAAACATAGATAATGTCTATCGGATCATAGTAAAGGAAAGAAAAAAAAAAAACATATCCCGTAAAAAACGGACGGACAGTACTTCTCGTTCGCTCACGTCTCTCTTCTTCAAATTCAACTCACCGTTGCCTCTCAACCAGACTACTTTTTAATGACAAATTTTTAATTTTTCTTTTCTTTCTTTTACAGAGAATTCAAAGAGAGAAAAGGAAATAAAATAAAAATGCATGCATTGAGTGTTAAAGCTTTGAGTAACTTCAATGTAACGAGATGGGAAAAATTGCAGGGTCCTGAGAGTTGCAGTTGTGTGGAATTTGAGCTTGGGAAGAGAAGAAGGATCGGTTGGGTTTGTAAAGATCTTACGAGAACGTCTGGGATCGTGGCTTGTAGCGGCGGCGGTGTTGGAGGTGGAGGGGAGAGTCTGAGTTCGAAGTCGGGTACGGGTGGTTCGAGTCCGAGTTCGAGTTCGTTCTTTTCTCGGAGCCAAACTTATGCGCTCTTGAAGCAGCAAATGGAGGTTGCTGCCAAATCCGAGGTTAGATAAATTTTTTAATTTATTTTCTTTTTATTTTCAAGCAATAGATAATAATGTGGACTATAATTGTAATAGTTAAGAAAAAAAAAAAAAAAAAAAAAACCCATTTAAATGCACCTATCAATGCAATTGTTTGACAAATGCAGGATTGATTTTTTAGTTTCTAGGAAATAAAAGCAATTATGTAGTACAAAAGTTAGAAAGGAAAAAAAAAAAAAAAAAAAAAAAATTTGTTGTTATTGGCAACAAAGAAAGTTTTGCTTATTGAGGATGGCCAAATAAGTTTCATAACAAGTTTGTTGATTGTAGGATTATAAAGAAGCTGCAAGAATTCGGGATTCGTTAAAATCATTTGAGGAGGAGGAGCCAATTCTTCGACTTAGAAGGTTAATGAAAGAGGCGATTGCTGAAGAAAGATTTGAGGTATCACAATCAAAATGAAATGCAAAACATTTTTTGGCATCCATTACAATTGCTGCCTGTGTAGCTAGTAGAAAGGTTAATATTCATTCGAGATAAAGCAATTTCATGATAATGTTTGGTTTCGGGAGATACATAATCTCTGTGCTTCCGGGGAAAGTAGTAAGGGCGTTCTGGACCTTGTTAAGGCGATATCTGATATGTGGAATGATATTCGTTCTTTATTGTGTATAACAAATCTGATATGAAAGTACTAATTTTGGGTTAGTCATACATCTGCGTATGATTCTAAGTTTTGAAATTGCATGGAGGCTAATTTTCTGGAAATCGTACTCTTTGTATCACAATTTCATCAGCGGCATCAGTTTTGAAGTGCGATGTACATCTTGCTAGCTTACTGATGATCTCTTTTGTTTATGATATAATGTGTACCAGGATGCTACTAAGTATCGCGATGAACTCAAGGAAATTGCACCACACTCTCTCCTTAAATGTTCGAGTGATGCAACAACCTTGGTATGTACCACAATCTGATTATTATTGCAAATATTGCAAATATTGCTTGGCATCTGGAAGGCTACGTATTCTGTTTTAGCTGGCTTGTGTCAGGTTTATGTAAATTTTTGTCTATTGCTTGTGCCGAAAAGTTTTTCTTTTGGGGTGTCCGAATTGTATAATGATCTGATGGAGTGTTGTTCATTTTAACATAGATAATTCTTGCCTCTTAGATATTCTTGATAGACCAGTTTACTACATTTAACGTCTTCTCCTACTAGCGAACTTTCTTATTTATCAAACAACTTATCTAAATGACTTTTCTCATCAATCTGGTTTCGGAAAAAAATGCAAAGTTGCCAGAATTACTATTGTGAATATAGTATAGAAGAGAAAAGAAATTTATGAGGACTTTACACAGATTGAATAAACTAATGCAAAACCTATGTTTTACCTTATAGGGGGTCAGGGTTCAAATTAGGAGTGTGTACATTGAGGGTCGAAGTCAGCCTTCGAAAGGGCAATACTTTTATGCCTATAGAGTAAGAATTACCAATAACTCAGATCGTCCTGTTCAACTTCTTAGACGGCACTGGATTATTACTGATGCCAACGGAAAAACTGAAAATGTCTGGTGAGTTATTCTTCTTGTGTTATCTTTGGTCTTATCGTCACGATGTGGTGAATATATTTTTTTCCCTCCGATTTCTCACTTGTTTTCCGGTATAAATTTTGTATCTCTTGCCTTTTTTGCAGGGGGATTGGAGTTATAGGTGAACAGCCAGTTATACTTCCTAAGACGGGTTTTGAATACTCATCGGCGTGCCCATTAAGCACTCCCAGTGGCAGAATGGTAAGATTTGATAGTTTTGCATAGCAATTTGTGAAACTTAAATCTCATTGGTTTTTTCGATTAATCAAATTAGAAAGAAGTTTTATCCTTTTATGCCTAGCATGAGATGAAAATGCTTAGATATTGAAAGTTTCTTTAAATCGCTTTCAGCATGAGACGAAAATGCTTAGATATTTGAAGTTTCTTTAAATCGCTTTCAGTGGAGTATAGATATGCTTGGTTACCATATTTTCGTATATTGCCTTGATGATAATACTAGGGTAAAATTGATTTGGGGCACGGAAATTTACTTTACCCAACAACCCTCATATACCGTGTTTGCCTCTTCCAATTAATTAGTTGCATGTGCTACACCATTTGTGTTCCCCATTGTAGTTGATTGGAGTTATCATAAACACCCATTCAACCTCAGTGAGCGATGAATTTAGCTGGAGCGCAGAGTCCTTAATTAACTTTTTAACCATTTGTTATATATGTTATTAGTATTCCGTATATTTTTTTACATGATCTATTATCGAAAATTATCAAATAAAGTTAAATATCTTTGGTTTGGTTGCAATGCAGGAAGGTGATTTCGAGATGAAACACATCGATAGAGTAGGCTCCCGGACATTTAATGTGGCGATTGCACCATTTTCTCTCACGACACTGGGGGACGACAGTGAGAGTTTTTGAAGAGGTCAAGGTGCCGCATCTACCACATAGATATATACAAATCATTGTTGTCAATTCAACCGTTCTTCAATCGAAATTGTAATTACTTATATAGTTTAAATAGTCATCTCATCAATTGTTTCCCTAGACGGAATCCGAATTTTCGACATCACTCATAGAAAACATGTAGAAAAATCAATGATTAATTTGTATATTTTGCAACAAGAAACCCGGTAGTAGTTGTGGTCATTCCATTTGAATGCTCGTCATGAATTTGATATTTCTTCATGCATCCTCCATGCATGCATGATAATGAGAACACACTAAGTCATGCTCTTGGATCAGTACTGTCATATCTGGGCTGTCATTCGATCTTCAAACTCAAATTCTGTTAAAAAAAAAACTTTTTAGTTTAAATTTAAATCAAATTAAGACGTATTAAAATGTAATTGTTGAGTGTTATATTCAGATTGGCAGCTAGTTCATGCTTATCTCACGTTTACCAACCAACCATCCTGATTACGTTTAAAACAAATTAAAGCCACCACTTCCATTTCATGAGATTATTTAACAAGAGATTCAAGTTTCAGTTTTGGAATTTTCACTGATCACTACAACTCTCACGAAATGGCTTCCACAATCCACAGATTTGTCACGGCCTCAAGAGGTAAGCCTTATTTTATTATCGAAATCATATGCATTCATAGTTAGAGATTAGTACATTTTTATTCGATTGATTTCTCAACATGAACAACTAATCACGTGACTTGATCGGCTCAAAAGACATATATATTTAGGTTGCTTGAGGTTAAAAGGGTCCTGGATTCCATGACCAAAGTCGATTGCTTACACAGCATCACCCCCCCTAATGTGTTTGCCTTGGTAGGAAGTAAATAATGGCGTGTGTGACTAATTTTGTAGTTTCTTGAAGCCCAAGTTTGTATACATGTCACCATCAACTATTATTTTGTCAAAACTTTCCCTGCAAGTTCGTGGGACGTACTCTTGTCATTTTCACCTCCTATTAATGATAAAATTTATGTAGTACAAGGTTCACGACAACTCTTAGCGACTGTGGTGGTTTGATCTCTTCACTTTGGTGATACGGGTTTAGAATATCATATTTGCCTATTAAAATCATAAATTAGGGAGTTGTATTCCGAACCATATTTGTAGTGATTAGTATCCGACACTTTATAACGAATATTAGTGCTATAAAACAAAAATACTTCATACGGATTACAAACTACTAGGGGTGTATGGCGGATCGGATCGATTGGATTTGTCATAGTCCAAAATCCGATCTGATTTGTTCGAAGAAATCGTAATCCGATCTGATCAAATTGTAAAATACTTATATCCAATCCGATCCAATGAATTTTAGAATTTAAGATCAGATCCAATCATATCTTTAAATCTGACAAAATCCAATCGAGTCCAATAAAACGGATTGGATCGGATTATATCTTGCATACCCCAACTGCCCAACTAACTACATAGGGTCATGGAAGAGACACTAATGCAAAAAAGAATTGAGATTTTCTCACTGCAACCGACGTATCACTTTTTCGTATTTTTCTTTCTTTTGATATATTTTTATTTTTATTTTCAATTTCAAATGTGTTTTGTCAATTAAATTACTGAAAAAGTAAAAAACAAAGAAAGCCATGACAGCCGGTGATTTGATTTCTGACTCCAGACCATTTTTTTTTTTTACACATGGTGGATTCTCAGGTAGGGGACCACCATATCTTGCAAATTCAACCAATCCATGACCGACACGTTTCCTCTCAATACTTCCTTTTTTGGGGTCTATTTTGAAGTTACCAAATTACCCTTTATTCACAGAAGCTGTTAGCTGTCTCCAGGCTCCTCCTATCCAGTCATAAATGGGTCCCACTTCTATAATTGGTAAATCACACACTTTAAATTCACATGTAAATTAACAAAAAATGTGATTGAGAAATCATGACCATCAACGTGTCCAAATCACTAATCAAAAAAGTGGGGTTCCATTACTAATCATAATACTCTAATGTACCGTATAAACTCTTCTCCAACACACAAAACCCGTTCTTGTACCAGAAAAAGAAGAATCTAATCTAATCTAAGCTAACCAATTCCGACACAAAGTCTCTGGTCTTCTCTCTCAATTTGTAACAAATCAAAAAGCTTTGAAAACACTAAAAAAAAATATAAAAAATAATAATAATAAAGAAACCAGACAGAAAAAGCTGAAAAATCCAAGAAAAGGTGACACAAATATGCATGTTTTGTAATTTTATATTTGCATGGGTATAAAAAAACAGGATTGAGTGAGACCCAACACAACACAAATCTGGTCCATTTTACAAGAATTGAATTTTTATAAATAAATAATAAATAAATAAAGAGAAGCTTGTACTCAAAGCAGACCATCCTTTTAAATCTACCCATCTCTCTCTCTCTCTCTCTCTATAAAAGCAAAGAAGCAAAGCATATTCTTCTCTCACACACCACCACCACCACCGCCAGTACCACCACATTGTCTTTGCTTTTCCTTGTAAGTATCAACTTTTCCTTTGCTTAGACTTGAGTTTCTTCTTCTTCTTCTTCTTCATTTTTTTTAGTTATTATTGTTCAATAATCAAAACCCAAATCCAAATCCTGCATTATTTTTTTATCCCTTCTGCAAAAACATTCCTAAAGTTTGGAATCTATCAACTGGAGTCAAACACTCAAATCCATTTTATTATTATTTTTTTTATAAATAAATAAAAAAACTTCTTGTAGGGTCGAATCTCTTCTAGTTTTTCAAATATCAGTATATGTTATTTGTCTACCCAAAAACTCTAATGGCATTTACTCTTGTTAGTGATTCCATGCTCTGTTTTATCAAGAACTAATGCTTGATTTTTATTGCTGTTTTTTAGGCATTTTTTTTACCTTTACTTTTCTACAATCTTATTATTATTATTATTCTTCCACTTTATTCTTGAGAGTTTTTCCCACTAATTCACCATCTTTTTCATCAAATTGTTCCATGTCTTGCTTTGATTTCAGGTTTCCCTAGATTATTTTTATTTTTTTTCTTTGTATAATTGACAACTCTTACTCTCAACCCTCTTTGATCTTCTGTTCTTTCTTCCATTCTTTGATTTACATTTTTTCATTGTACAAAAAAAATTGTTTATTTGTCTCAAATCTTCAGTCTTTGTTTCACCCAAAAGAGAAAATTTTATAGAACTAGTTCATTTTAGTAAAGTTGTAACAAACATGGCTGACGAATCAGGGTCCTCAAGAATTTCTTGGCATCCAAACATGACTGATGTCGATACAACCACCTCAAGTTACTGGTTCAATTGGAGGGTAACGCTATGCACCGTTTGGATATTCATATCAATGGTGTTTGCATCATTCCTGATATGGAAATACGAAGGTTTTCGAAACTCAAACCGCGACAACAGAGGAGGAGAGACTCCGCAAAAGGAAACAGCAGGGTCTCTATATGAAGATGAAACTTGGAAACCATGTTTGAAAGGAGTCCACCCAGCTTGGTTGCTAGCTTTTAGAGTCATTTCTTTCATTGTTCTTTTGATTTTGGTCACTGTCACTGCTTTTATTGATGGAGGCTCCATTTTTTACTACTATACTCAGTAAGCTCTGTTTCTCCTCTGTTTTCACTCTGTTTTTCCTCTGTTTTCACTTTTGATAATTGTTGTTTTCTTTGTTTTCATGACAGGTGGACTTGTACATTGATCACCATTTATTTTGGGGTAGGTTTTGTATTTCAAAGAGCTTTCCTTCAATTTTGTTTTGTAAGCATCTCTGATTTGTGTTTTTTTTTTTTTTTTTCCAGCTGGGGTCATTTCTCTCCATGTATGGATGCTATCAGTATCACAAAAGTGTTAGCGGCGATAAGGTTGACAATGTTGAGGGAGATACAGAGAAAGGAAACTTCGTAGGATCACATGGAGACAATTCTAATAACAGTTCAGCAAAAATAACAAACACCATTGAAGAATCTCATCCTCGAAGACCTGCTGGCTTGTGGGGTTATCTCTTCCAAATTATTTTCCAGGTAAAAAATTGTTGTCTGAAAACAGACAGAAATTTCATTGTCTTTTCCTTTGTTTTTGACTTGTTTCTTATATCCTCTAGATCTTATAATGGCACACACCGCATGGCAAAAACACTGTAGTTCTGTTCTGTTCTGTTCTATTTGGTTTAAATAGTGAAATAATAATAATAAATTATGGATACAAGGTGGTTGATTTTTATTTTTTTTCTTGTGAACAGATGAGTGCAGGAGCTGTTTTGCTCACAGATTGCGTGTTTTGGTTCATAATTGTTCCATTTCTTGAAATCAACAATTACGGTTTGAACATTGTAAGTGTTCTCATTTGAATATTTCAAAGCAATGTGAATGTGTTCAGCTTCTCTGTTTTCTCTCTAATGTGAAACCATGTGTGTTGATGATGATGTTTTTCCATGGCAGTTGGTCATAAATATGCACACAGTAAATGCAGTTTTCCTGCTAGGTGATGCTGCTTTGAATTGCCTGGTAAGTTGCGTTTCGTCCAATTCGTAAACCCAGAATTTATGTAATATATCAAAAATAAAAATAAAAACACTAATCTGTGTTTCTCTCTCAGCGTTTCCCTCTCTTTCGAATCGCGTACTTCTTCCAATGGACAGTTACTTTCGTCATATTCCAATGGATTCTCCATGCTTTTGTCCAGCTCTGGTAAAATGCAATTCTCTGCTTTGTCTCTCTGCAAAGGAAATAGAATTGAACTTCATCTTCTTCTTATAATGACTATCTATAATCTGCTGAAACAGGTGGCCATATCCATTTCTTGACTTGTCTTCCTCATATGCTCCATTATGGTAAGTAATAATACTCTTTGATCAACACCTCCTCTGATCCCATTTCTGAACTCATCATCCTCATCAATTTTCTCCGTCTCAAATGGGATTCGCAGGTACTTTTCCGTGGCACTGATGCATATCCCATGCTATGGCGTGTTTGCTTTGACGATAAAGTTGAAGCATGCTCTCTTGTCAAAATGGTTTCCTGATTCTTATCAGTGTGTGAGATAACTCAACTCTTTCAAGAAAATGCAATTTTGTTTTTCAGCAAAAGAGACAGCTACAGAATAGCAGAGAACACAAGAACAGAGATAGCAAGAGAGATCTGGAAAATATTCATACAATTATTGTTCTGTATAGTTTTAAGTTTTGGAAAGCACAAAATTCTATAACAAAAAATTATAAAGCCATTTATGGATGACTGGCATAGTTGTAACCAAATACAGATGTTGAAAAAAAAAAATCCAAGAAATTCTTGATCTTCATCTTCTCAAATCTTTGATCTTTTTCCTTGTACATGGAAGTATCTTCTAGAAGTTTATTATGCTCTAATATCTTTGTATGCCATCAACACACACCAAATTGCCAATAATGAAATCAAAAACCTAAAAATCGGATCGGAAACAACATTTAAACCCAGCAAGCCTTAGGTTTGAACCCATATATTTTTCTCAGATGCTGACTGGTTCATATGTTTTTCATTTGGTACCGCGACCAAGAACACCATAGGCATGACCTGGATGTCTTACAGCAACCTGCATTGCAGTAAAAAAACATGCAAAACAGGTCTCCACTTGAGAAAAACTATCAAACCTAGTACCGACAAAAACATGTTAACTCAACTTGCCTGCTCTAAATTTCTTATAGCAATGATAGAAATGCAAGGGCATATCCAAATCCAACTTTACAAAAGTGATCACAATGGGGCCATTTCCTGTATAATCTAGCTCATGTAGGGCATAACCTGGCTATCAAAAAGGAACAAGTCAAAGATAAGCCGTATAATCTAGCTCCTGTAGGGCATAACCTGGTTATCAAAAAGGAACAAGTCAAGGATAAGCAAAGAATAATGACATCTTTTTTACTTTTTGGATACTGTTTCAAAGGAAAGCAAAATACAGTATGATATTTTGCTACTTTTTAATGATAATCACAGAATCCTTTTAAATAATACATGTTAGGATGCAACAAGAAGCCTATTCAAAAATATTGAATCAATATTCTCTCTGACATATGTATATTCTTCACAATGGAAAGACCACACTTCGATTTGCAAATACATTACAATTTACAAAGAAAAGAATAACCCCAACATTTATTCTACCCAAAATTGGCTCAATATAGGCCATTTTTAATTACTAAGCTATTGAAACTGATATACAAATGATACAGTACACTTACAGATGATTACAAAGAGGTGCTTGGCAGAGAACCCATTAGAATAACAGTGTCCTTGTCTTTATGCTCAGCCTTTTCTGGTTTTGCTTTTGAAAATAGTCCGGAGAGGAGTCCAATTGACAGCCCGGAACCTGATCTGTTCCCTAGTAATGACAATGATCTATTTGCCCCACTGTTGGCATTGTGGCTTACACTTGTAGTGGAATTCACTGCCTCACCAACCCCAAGTGTTGCGCCGCAAGGGCAGTATGTGAGCTTTCTGAAGCAAGGCTTATGGAATACTGCTTCACAAGATTTGCACCTTTCAACTTCACCTTCCTGTTGATTATTTTGGAAAGACAGATTGTAAGCATGACAATACCTCAGTAATGAAGTATAATGTGAGAGGTTTGAACTTGACAGGTAAAACATGTTGAATGAAGATATTTACCTTCCATTACAAATAGATCAATTAAGCAGAAAGTTAGGAACCTTAATCAGTCATAATACAAAAGTGTGTTGTGCTCGTGTGAAATGATTCATACACTTCAATTGACAGGCCCTAGCTCCCATGCACTTAAATAAATATCAATGTTAAAGTAACTGCATGGTGGCTGCAAACACATGGGCCACAGCCCTGTGCATGAATTAGTTAGTAAATACAGTCATATTGATGTAGTTGATGTGGTGGAAGGACTGAGGAGAGGCAGGGAAATTTTCTAAATAGGTTGATTATTAACCTTGTTAATGGCAACAACTGCCATTGAATAAATACTAACCTGAAAAGTGAAAATGAGAGAAGATGGATCATTACAAGCTTGTCGCGCACAACAGGGGATTCCCACATCACAACATATGAGGCATTGCTCTGTTATATGCTCCAGAATTTTCCTTGAAACATTTTCCACCATCACAGGTAATGCTGTCAAAAGAGTTTCAGAAACTATAGATTCAACAAATATGTGATTATTCTAGGAAAAATTAAATTTCATATAGCAAACTCAAAAAAAAAAAAAAAAAAAAAAAAAAAAAAGCATAGTGCAAGCAAGATAAATGATTTTGTGTTAGACTTGAGAAACAAATTTATGGCCCCATTAAATCCAAATGCTTTCAATTTTCCGCTCAACACACAGATATAAAGAGTCTTCCAAAACAGGTATATTTGCTGCTCTTGCAGAGGAAAGATGCAGTTTTTACTGAAAAGCCAACCTCTTCTCTATTATAAGTCAATCAGATCATTGAAAAAGACAGCTGGAAATAGCATATTCCCCATGACCATTAAATTTTACCTTTCAAAACAGTTCAGAACTAAAGAATTATCATGAAACTACTTATGAAGATCAACAAGGCCAAAAAAACATTCAATAACTCGGTTGATGTATCTTTTAACAGGGTTGAATGTGAAATTCCAAGTCTTAACTAAATGGCTGTCTAAAGCCTAAAAGCCAGGGAATAAATGCCAGCAGAATTGAAATATATTTGATTTTGAAGACAGGTTTCAAATGCCAAGAAATCAAGAACTGAAAATCCAGTCTCAATGAGAGTATATATACCTATCATCTATGTTTCGACTAATTATTATAAATCCTTTTTCCTCTGCATACCCCCACCCCCCAAAGAACAAAGTACAATTAAGTTCATACTTAAGTGCAGGGAAAATATCGTTCAAAGTAATAGAACTCCAACAAAAAGGGTATAATAAAATTAAAACAAGCCTTAGAATCTTAATGGGATTTCTTCCGACTAAATTGCATGTTAAAGCTATTGATTAAATTTAACCTGCAAATGGCCCTTTAGAAAGATCAATGAGGTCTCTAAGGGAGAAAAAGTCATTGCTTTCAAGAAGATATCTTCGAGATCCAAGTCCTTTGTAGATGGATCTACGAAAGGGGCAGCGAACATGCGGAAGCATACTTCCTATTTTTTTCCTCAAACCCATAACTTGCTGTAGAGCTGGGACCTTGGAGAACAGAAAAGGATTAACTGCACTGACACAAAGCATGGGCTGCCAAAAAGAATAAAGAATTATCTAAGTTAAAAAATAATTACATAAACCTTGAAAGCTTTAAAAGTATGAGAAGCTCTGAAATAGAAGCACATGAGTATGTCTATTTCAATAAATATAAAACTACATAGCACTGGTGGGAAAAGAAGATATATGCAAAAGAACCTAGAATATAGCCAAAAATAATCAATTAAAATTTCCTGGTCTCCTCACATGCAGCCATCTCACATATCCTTTGGCATGAGATAGAGATCAAAGCTTATAATATTATAAGCCTTAACTTGCATATGTTTCAAAATACTTATCTCTTTTCTTTTCTTTCCTAAAGAGAGAATGAGGAAATTACCTAACCAATTATGTGCTTGCTTACGTAATATTCACACTAAAATCTACAAAACCAATACAGTAAACATGATAATAAGAGTAAATTACCTGATCATGTACAGAATCCAAATATGATTTAGCCAATTGCGAAACTGGATAATGTGTAAAATCCCAATGGTGCAACACTCTTGCTGGCAAGACTGCAGTCTCACTTGTATGACAGGAAGAACAGAATAACTGACCAGTGTATTCACAAAGTCGAGGTTTGCCCCACCCAAATGTCTGTACAAGGTCTTGCATTAGCGTCATTCCATCATCAAAATGTCTGTGACATCCAGCACAAGTATAATGTTGCGCTTCTAGCATTTGTTTTATAGATTTGTATGGTCGAACTTCAACAATAAGCGATATGGTCTTTCCTAAAGTGGAAAAATTTTCTTCATCTGCCCTTCTAGTAAAAGATTTAGATCGATCCACCAGTGTATTCGATGCAGGGGAACTAGGTAGTGATTCCTGTGGAGACAAGAACCAAATCAATGCACCTGGAGGACTGGAAAAATAAGTGGAATGGAGAATAGATCGTAAACTCTCTTGAATGAGGACACTTCTCTCAGCAACAACATCAGGAGATGAATTCCCAAATATCTTTCGAGATTCCTTTTCTACAGATGACCAGGGAGATGGGAGAATCCAGCCTTGATCAGTGAACAGTGATTTCAAGCGACGATAGAGAGTAAAGAAATCGCGATATCTGCGTTCAACCTCCCACTGATCCTTGCCGCTCCACACTCTTATTCTATACACAGTGTATTCTTTCACACCAACTAATCTTTCACTAAGTGAGACATCACCTTTCTTCTGTTTTGCACCAACTACTTCAACCCCATCAATTCTGAGCAGGAGTGGAGTTAGTGGGTAAGCGTCATCTGTACCAGAAATTGAAGCAGTTGAGCCACCATCTCTTAGAGGTGGTGATAAATGTGACTGCAACATCTGATTACCCTGAGAGAACCTAACCCCAGGAGACTCTGTATAGTCAAGTAAAATTTCTTCCATTTCATGAACAACTTCATCATAGAAATCATTAAGCTCGAGGTTCTCTCTCTGCAAAATATTGCGGTACAAAAAATAAGAAAACAGGCAGCTTAAAAGGCTGGAAACAAATACACACAAAAAGAGAACAAGACTATGATATATTATTAATTCTGGTTAAATCAACTATACACTTGCAACAGGAAGATAGTGCATCAATAATTATTACCAATAGGCAATCACCATATACAACAATGGTTGGTGAGCGTGCATCACTCAAAAAGAAAGAAAAAACATTATTTTCATTGATGTCCATATTCCATATGAGAAAGAAAACACATTATTATCTACTGAAGCTATGTCTCATCCTATTAAGACTATGGGGTCTACAATTACACTACTGTAATATTTGATTTTAGCTTTAATTTGATCTTCCTAGTTCTTGGTACTCATCAACAACATGCATTTATCAAACCATAAGCATTCAAAGCACTTATAATTCATCTGTTCTCAGCCATGATGATTAATTATGCTTTTAAAAAAAAAAAATTCAGAGTATCAAACCTTGAATAACATGTTTAAATATATGCTGGTAAGCCGTATACTTATTAATATAAAAAGGTTTAAACACTTTCATAAGTAATCTTAGTGACTTATAAAGAATCAAAGGCAGACAAACAAGAAAATGAGCATTCAAACCAATGACTGACCTTATCCACTGCAGGATGGTCTTTAAAGAGATCCGCTGAGGCAGGAGGACTTTTGGATGCAATCATGATATTTCCTAATTTTGAAGGAGATACTTTTGTTTCATGGTTATCAAGGAATTCTGAGTTTAATTCTTTAGGGGATGCAGTTGAATCAGAACAATGTTGATCACCGGAAACATCAGCAAGGGGGTCTAATCCAGCTATAAAATACTCAAATTCTTGATTCTCTCCACAGCCACCATTGCTGATTACATCCTTGGTATTTGCATGTTGATGATTTCTTTCCGTTGCAGAATTAATCGTGTCCATTCCAATTTTGAACAAAGCCTTTTCTACTTGTGGGTTCTGCTCCATCTCAAAGACATCGTTAACAGAAGAATTATAGAAATGCATCGTCATATCCTTAGAACCTTGGACTTGATGGCTGGTAACAGGAATGTCTATCACATCTTGTTCCGACACAGAAGACCTTGGAAAACCAGTTGAGGTCAGGCAAGAAGTTTTGGTTTCTTCTACCAGAATATCAGCACCTTGAACTTGATAATTGGCCACAGGAATGTCTTTCACTTCTTCGATATGCTCCACTTCACCAGAACATGGAAACCCAGTCAAGTTTGCCATAGAATGATTAATGTTTTCTTCAGTTTCATCAGTACCTTGAACTTGTTTGCTGAGCACGGGTAAATCTGTCACATCATTTCTTTGCTCTTCTTGACTGTCACTTGGAAACCTAATCGGGGTCAAAGAAGTGAAATTTTGAAGCTTTCTTTCACCTTCAAGATTCAGTTCTCTCTTGTACTGCAATTTATCTAAAGTCAATGAAGATGGATTATTGCCTCCTACTTCTTGCTCAAAATCATCCCAATCTTCTGAACCAAAAGCTACATGTGAGTTCATAATTAACGGATTTTCATTCTCACATTTCAATTGCTTAACATATTCTACATTTCTCGGATAATACGAATTAACCCTATGCTCATCATCACTGCCATAATTGTACATCGAATCCTCACCTTCCGAGTGCTCATATCTCGAAGAGGTACCATCTTCCTCCCCCTCCATCTCCCTTCCCTCAAACTCCTCACATAATTGCAAATCCAACCCCTCTAAGCCATTGTCCTTCCCTTGATTATCACCACAAAGCAAAGAACATTCTTTAACATCCAGTTTAATGCCTGAACCATTCCCAATCCCATCACCAACTAAGCTCCTCTCAGCAATCCCTTGAATCGACAAATTACTAACACTGCCTCCCAATGCTCGTTTATCATCACTCACCATTCCCATTTTCATACCCTCGTCATCGTGTCTTCCTTCGTTATCATTATCATCATAAAGTTGCAACCCACTAAACCCAGTTTCTACTTTTGCATCCACATCATTTCTCCCTTGGCAAAATTCGACTCTACCATCACCTGAAGAAAGTCTACGGTTACCTCCCAAACTAAAATTCTCAAAACTAACATCATCCTCAAATCCGAGACTCCTAGAAGACCCGAACTCAGAATCTAAACAATCATTAAACGATGCACCAAATGAGCTATGCATACTGGGTGTCCCCATGACCGAGTTTGCACTACAATAGCGTTCAAACTCGGATTCTCCACATGAGGAATACCGTGACAGTGATAAAGGTGACGACGCATCACCACCACCGTCCGATTTGGACAAGAATGGATCGAACGGGTCCGGAGAGGCGACATCGGAGAGGTTCTCGCGAGTCCCCTCCCCATTGTTCATTGGCAACAAAACTCACAATAATCCAAACAAACAAATAAACAAAACTGGGATTAATCAAAGGTGATGAATTTAGTTATCAGCGGTTGCGATTAAACGTAAAAAATGAAACTTTACATAGGACGTACCGCAATCGATCAAAACCCAGATCGTGTAGTACATGTAATCAAACTGCGGAAGATCTGGATAGACAGAAACAGTGAGAACTGATCGGTAAAGACTGGAGAGCGAGAAGAAATCTTTGAAAGAGGTGTGAGAAATTCAAAAGCGTTTTCGTGTTTTTGTTTTTGTTTTGGTTTGGTTCTATGGGCTACAAAATAAGAGAAAAATTGTTCTTTGTTTTATGTCTGAAAACTAGAAATGGATCAATTCGTTGATGATTGATCACTATTGCGTGTTTTATTTTAATTTCTTAACAAAATTTTTTTCTTTTCACCATACAAGATACAACATGAGTCACTTTCATTCCTACTATGAAATTATTTGGTTTTTTGGTTTATCAAATTAGTTTATTTATCGATAAGATAAGGCTCCCTCACGTTTATCAAGGGTGTGGGTGTGATAATTCAATCCTAAAACCTTAAATTATTGTTATTTAAAAAAAAATTAGTTTGTTTATTTTTTTTATTTAAAAATCGAGTAATATTACTTTAACTTAAATTTAGTGTCTAAATAACGTGTCATCGCTATTGTATTTTCATTTAAATCATACAAATCTAATACAATTTAAATTAATAGATTAAAATAAATGATGCTAACTCATTGATAACCCTCACACTCAATATTGTGAGTTTGAGTATTAAAAAAACTCAAATTTTACCATAATAATAAGTATTAAAAATAAACTCTAATATTATCATTTTGGAAGGAGGTGATCTAATGGTTATTATTATTATTTTTTAAATATTACAATAATTCAGTTTAGTAAGGGATATGACTCGAACCCATGACTATTTAATGTAGATGGAGGAGCGCCCGCAAGGAGGCTAGGGTTACTTGTTTTGAGTGTTAAATGAAGGGTGTGTTATTCAATTAAAACAAAAAACAAAAACAAAAACAAAAACAAAAAAAACAAAAAAATAAAAATAAAAAAAAGAACAAAGTAATGTATCTCTTTAAAATTATGAGTGATGCTGTTAGCACCTCTACCACCGAACTATTTATATCCCACATTTTAAAATTTTGATTTAATTATATATAATTAAATGGTTCTATTAATTTTTATTTATTTATTTCTATGATTACCGTTTTACTTATTTTTTAAAATTAATACACGTCATATCTTTTAAAAAAAATTAAAATACACTTTATCTCTAATATTTATATACAGTTTTCTCACATCCATTTGCATGACTTGTTTTTTATTCTTATTTTATGGTGAAACCATCCTTATTATATGCGATTTTTTTATGTAGTCGATTGTATTACTAGTGGTAGATTGTGAGTGTGATATTAATCGTCTGTTGATTTTGTTGAACGATTGAGTTAGGTTTTTGGTGTGGTTTCGTTTCATCAAAGATTGGGTGTTCTTAATGCGATTTCGTTGTTTTTTATTTTTTTATTTTTTTATTTTTTTATAAATAACATTAAACTAAGTTTAGAAGATCCGGTATAAAATCTACAAAATAATTGATACAAATCATAGTATGTCTGGAAGATCTGAAAGAAAATAAATCAAGAGGCAAAAATTTTGCAAACATGGATCTAGAATTTGAAAGGAAAAACAAAACAAACATGTGAAACAATAAAATCAATAAATATTAAACATAAGAAACATGAGATCGAGATCTAAATATATATATATATAAACAAAAAATAGTAAATATTTAACGATTTGATAATTAGGATTTTGAAATAAGGAAAGTAGAGTTTTATTTGTACAAGATTTTTTTAATAAAAACGGTCTATCTTTTTAAGTAATTCGGTAAAGAGAAAAAAAGAATACTAAATAATTTAAAAGTGGGATATAAGTAGTTCAGTAGTGGGCATGCTAATAGCACCCACTCTAAAATTATATTTACACCACAAAGTAGTGGATTTATGAAAATTCCAATATTAGCCTTAATTCAAATTATAAAAATAATTTCAAATAAATATCATATATCATAATAGTACAATATTTAATATTTTGAGCATTTTACAAAAATTATAAATAGTAAAAAGAAAATGTAATAATTTTTATTACAATATAAATTATTTAAAATTAAACATATTAGGCAACTAACTTAAAATAAAATAAGAATAAAGATACTTGAAATAAAATAAAGAAAGTTCAAATATATATATATATATATATATATTTGGGTTTAGAAGGTTGCCGCCTAGATTAGGCCGAGATACTACGATCTTTTCATTTCTTTTTTTAAAATATTTTTTTTAGAAAGAAAATACAATCTTTGTTTTTATTTTTTTTATTTAGTTATTTAATAATTTATATTTTCACATAAATTAAAAGGGAGGGCATATTTAGTAATATTAGGGTATGCTTACAAGTTCTAGCATTTAATAATAATAATAATAATGAGATCAACGTATAAAAAGGGGTTTATACGTTAATTTGATTAAGATCAAAGTGTTAATCTTAAAATTGAAAATTAGAACTACTAAAATTTTCGTGACGAAAATTCATCGATGAAAGATCACACATTTCTTTTTAAACAAAATTGATTTGAAATGTTCCAGGTTTTTTTTTTTTTTTAGTGCATGTTCCAAATTTGTTACTTCTCAAACGAAAAAAATAATATGAAATCTCGTGTTATAGAAGTACACTATATAAGAGTGATACTATACATTGTAATATTATCTCAAAATTTCTAACTATAAACCTGAGGATATATCATTTAGGACTTGAATTTTGTGATAAATTTTATATTACATGAAATTATTCATACATTACAATTATTGAAGTTACATTGTATTAATCATATCCTCTATTAGGGATGTCAATGGTACGGGTCGATAGTGGGTTTTCGATTACCATCATCAATATCAATTTGTATGATAAATACTATCCCGATGAATATCCATCTTAAAATAAACGGTGCGGGTACGAGCAGTGGTGGATCCAGAAATTTTAACCATATCGGACACTTAAACAAAATAACAATTATATATATATATATATATATATATATATAAATTATTGAAAAATTGAGATCATAGTAAAATGAGTTTTTTTGAAACAAAATTGAGTTTTTTAATATTAAAAAAAAAATCAATGGTATAACGAAATTTAGGGTATAAAATAAAACAAATAAAACACGTGATCAAAATGAAATAAATAATATTATATTTAAGAAAGAAATAAAAATAAGAAACATAATATTAATAAATAAATAAATAAGAAGAAAAACAACATAAATTACAATCTAATTTTATAATAAGAAATTTTATTTTATATTTATAATGAATTTATTTTAAATTTATATAAAATAATTGATTAATAAATATTACTAGATATGTTTTTGAATTTTTTTATTCTTTTAATTATTGTTAATTTTTTTTTTGAATGATATTATTGATTTATTGATTCTAAATAAATTAAAGCTATAAAATAAAGAAAAATACTAAGTATAAAATAAAATGAATCATAATATTATATGAACTATTTTAATATAATAAATTAAAATTTAAGATTTTAGAATTTATTAACGTGCGTTAGGTATATTAAACTAAACATATTAAAAATAACAAAAGTTCTAAATAATAACAGATGATTTAAAATAAAATAGAATTGAATTAAGTATTATCAATTGTGGGTAGTTAAGAATTTTGATAATGATAAAAATGAGAATATGAATTATTTTATTTTAGAAAAAAATGAAAATTCAATAAAAGAATCGTAAAAGCCGATCAAATGAAAAAGATATAAAAACATTTTAAAATCAAGCACAGTGTAATTGTTGAGGCTTGAACCTCACCGATAAAAATATGGGAGGTACTCTACGCGTCATGCAATCATGTCATCTGCCATGTGTTAGTTAATTATTATTATTATTATTATTATTATTATTATTATTATATATAAACATAATAATTTTTAAAATAAAAAAAAAAATTTTGAGGTGGGGCATGGGCCCCACTTGTTCTCAATATGGGTCCACCCCTAGGTATGAGGTTTCCCCATTAGTGGATTGGTTTTTACTCCATACCATCCACATCTCATTAATACATTTTTTTGTTATAACTTTTTAATAAATATCATATAAATAGTATTGAATTATATGAAAATAATAGTGTGAGGGGTATATTATATATATATATATAATGATATGGGATTGAGTAGTGTTTCAATTGAGGGGAAAAAAAATTGGGAAAGAGAGAGAGGGAAAATTATGTTTGTGAGAGGGAAAAATATGATCGAAAATTATGTTTATATATATATATTGATAGCGGATATGGGGAACGGGGCAGAGACTTGAAATCCCGTAACCTTACCGAAATTAAATCGGGGATTAAAAAAAATACCAGTCTCATACCACGAGTCCACGACTTAAATGGTACTGTTAAAACCACCACTAACAGGCCGAGTCCCCACGGGTCTCCGGACCAATAGGTAATTTTAACATCTCTATCCTCCACCATGAAATTTATATGCCATAAATGAAAATTAGCTAGCTATAGATAAAGTACATTGAACATACATACATACATACATACATATATATATATATACATACAATTTTTCTATTATCGGTTCGTCCTGATATATTGATAAAAAATGTTGACCATTAACTTTACATATTTTGACTTAAAATATATGCATTTGTCAAAACTTTTCCATAATCTATGGTCCATATTTTTCATCATGATATATTTTATATCGGAACAAACTGACAGTAGAAACATTGTATATATATATATGAATAGTTCTTTAGTTAGGACGTCTTGAAATTATAATTTTAGGACATCCAACCACAGCCATTATTTTAATAAAATGCCGATTTGTTTTTTAACAAACATTTGAACTTATTAAAATATATGGTTGTAGTTGTACGTCTTGAAATTATAATTTTAGGACATCTTAATTAGAGAACTAATATATATATATATATATATATATATATTGATTAACAACAATGATTAAAGTTTGGTTCACAAATCACATCACAAATCAACTATTGTTTGTTTGATCTACTTAATTGTTTCCACATTGACGTTTAACAACGAAAGCATGGACACTTTTATCATACTCACGGTTAACTGTACTGAAGGAATAATCAACTGTGAAGTTAATCAGCAGATGTTTGATTAATTATACTTTAAAAATTACTGTATAGTTTAAAAACAGTATACATATATTTAGTAATTTTATTGTAAAAGTGCTTAGACTAATTACAATAAATAAATTAGAATCTTACTTCAATTATATATATATATTAAATCAATATTTAAGTATAATTTTTAAATTAAAAAAAAAAATCCATAAGAGCAATAAAAATATTTTTGAAAGATTTTATAAATCAAATCAATATCTAAAGAAAATATTTAATTTTATGATGAAGTAAAATATATAAATGATTTAACTTGATTTCATAAGAATAATAATAATATTTTAAAAGATTCATTAAATACTTAAATAGATTATTTCATAATCATTTTTAAAAAGTAATAAGTAATCCCCCACGTACTTCTCAAAATCACAGTCAAAACTTGTCATATTATCAATTAACCACTTTTGAAAGTTTTATTGATCATTATTTATTGACAGAATTATAAAATAAACTGATTTTAATTTTTTAGAAGAAATACCAATATGGCCCTAAGTATATAAAAAGGAAAAAGGGGAGAAAATCATTAGCCAACACAAAAAAGCAAAAATTATAATCAAAGAGAGATATGCATGCAATTGGATCGACAATATTCAAAGCTTATAGATTAAAACTTCTAGTCTATTAGTGAATGATTGATCCCTTGTACATGTGAAGGACAAGTGGAATAATCTATTTAATTATCTTAATTAATTGATCAAACTTTATCGTATAATCTACTATTCACACTTTATTAAAAAATAAATAAAAAATAGTGCGATAAATTCTGATTCAAATTGGTTGGATTAGGGATTTAATTAATAGGATCTATCGAAATTTAATTAATGTTTACTAAAGGTTTTTTCTCCGGAAATATAATTTAATTCCAATTCCAATGAAATTTAATTCCATTTGATTTTCATTCTGATTAGTAAAAGAGAGAAAACCAAAAGTAATCAGTGGAAATATTAAACTTTCGTTAGTAACGACTTTTGAAATTTTAATTGTCAATAACCACTTTTTTAAAAAAAAATTTAGTGTATGTCCATAAATTACCAGAGTATCCATGAAAATAGTTTTTTTTTTTTTTTTTTTAAACCACGAAGCAAACTTGAAATCATATCTAAATTGAAATGTACAAACTTGAAATCATGCCTAAATTGAAATTTTCCCCTTCTTCTTCTTCCTCCTCAAATTAGGCTTAGGTTTTTTTGTTTTTCTTTTTATTTTGCAGACCACATCGCCATCCCGTCATTGTCGTCGTCACCATCACGATGCCAAGCAGCAACGCACAACAGTACGACAGCTTGAAGAGAGAAAGAGAGGTTCGCGAAGAGAGAGAGGACGCATGCGACGATGCTTGGTTCGATTTCAATGGGGAAGACACCGACGACGATTTGCAGACGCTGGCGTCGTCATTGACGTTGATTTACATGCGTCGGTTTTGAGAGAGAGAGAGAGAGAGAGAGAGAGAGAGAGAGAGAGAGAGAGAGAGAGAGAGAGAGAGAGAGAGAGAGAGAACAAAAAGAGAGGAAGAAGAGAGAGATAGTGTTTGTGATGGTTTTTATATGGGGGTATTCAAGTAATTTTATAAAACATGGTTATTAATAATTAAAATTTCGTTTGTGGTTAAAAACAAAATCTTCATATTTATAGTGGTCATTTTTAGCAATTTCCACTTAGTAAAAAGGTCATAAGTTCTTACCATATAATCAAATGATTAAACCATTTATTTTCAATGATTACATAATACATTTTACATAAGATATGCCCATAATCAGCTAATTTTAATGCTAAATGGATTTGGGCCCATTGGTTAATTACTTTTAGTGGGCCTAACTCATTATATTTGTTAGCCTCACCGTCCTCAGCCTCAGCCTTCTCCTCCTCCTCCTCCTTAATAATATAAATTCATGTTTATTCATTGACCACATTGAAAAAAAAAAAAAAAAAAAACTATGAAGGATGCATGAAACTTTCCACACTCATTCCAATACATGAAATGATATAAGCAAAAACGTTTTCCAAGAGCCTAAAAGGCTCACAACCAAAACAAGCCAAAAAAAAAAAACAAAAAAAAAAAAAACATAGAAAAAAACCTCTAAAGCCTCCATCTCTTGTTTGGGTTGCCTGAATTGCCACTGCCGGCCTCACCTTCCTTAGTACCGGCCTCACCTTCCTTAGTACCGGCCTCACCTTCGGCCTCCTCCTCCTTAGGTTCGACCCTAGCCTCAACCTTAGTTTTAGCCTCCTCCTCGACAAAATGTCCGTCCCAAAAGGTGGATCCACAACGATTACTAATTGTAACACTTCCATCAGCTCTCTTCGCCACTAGTTTCTAGTTTATGGTTTGTTTTTATAAGAATGGTGTGTTTGGATGCCGAGAAAATGGGGTGAAATAGAATTGAAGAAAAGAAATTTGGATGATTTAAGCTTTTTTTTTTTCCCTAGGTTTCTAAAGAAATCAATTTTTACAATTGATAGAACTAGATTTTGGGTATCATGTTTTGTTTGTTAGGTGGGAATTGAAATTGGTTTTTAGGAAAACTTTGTAGGATACACTAGATGGATATTATAGAAATTGATTAGGTATCTAACAATTAGAAAGAGAAAAAATTCCGCAGACACTTGAAATTCTTTTTGTTACAACATAAATTGAAATGCAAAAATGATATTTCAATTTTTGATATTTTCGGTTAACATACCAAACGCGTTTTTTCCGTTTTCATTTTTAGAATATAGCTTATGGTATGTGCTACCAGACACGTTTTTAGAATTCGAAACCGAAACCAAAAACACCGTTTTCATTTTCATTTTTATTTTCGAAAAATAACAATTTAAAAACGCTTGCAGGACACACCCTTAAGTTGTTCTCATTGAAAATTAAAAATTTGATTTTATTGTTTTTGTTTTTATTTTCTTGAAAACACATGCCGGACAAGATTTTAATATTTTTTAGGTTCTAAATACAAAAAAAACTGCTTGGGAATGATACCGAACGGGCCCTAACTTCTTAGTGGATTCTTTTTCTGACAATGTATTCAGCTTTTGTTTATAGCTAGGAAGCATGAATACTCCATTTGGTGGAGGAAACTCGTATCTAACTTGTATCCGGGAGTATCTGGTTCGAATACTCCTCAGATACTCCAGGATATGTATCCGATATACCAAATGACATATCCGTTGATTTTTTCATAAGTTTGACTGGAGGATACTTAGGGGATGATACGGCAAGGATACGTTTGGGGCAAAATCATTAATTTAGTTTAAAACTGGGTCGAATTATAATTTCAAAAATATAGGGGCCAAAATGAAAATTTAAAGAAATATAGGGATTTTGGTAATTTAGGGACGATGTCTTTGTTTGAGTAATTTAGGGATTTTGGTCAAGAAGTCTTGATTCACAACAAGCTCTCATCTGGTATTTTAAACTTTTTTTTTTTTTTTTTTAATTTATAATTTTGACTAAACGCGATTATGGATTCTATATTTGAATTGCATCAAGCATGGAGAGAATTACTTTGTAAATATAAATTATACAGTTTTGAGAAGTTGTAGTTCATGGGTTCTGTTTAATCTGATTTTTGTTTTGTTTTATTTTTCGATTTGTGTTTGAAAATCAAGATGTTGTCAAAAGCTTAATTAGGAAATAAGATTTGTGCTAAACTTGTCTTTTGATTGCTAGGCTGCTAACTTGCTTGATTCTAGATTTTTGACTCTTGAAATCAATTCACCTGTTATTCTGTTAAGTAGAAGATTTTACTTTTGAAGGGGCTGTTTTAGAATTTTGTCCCAGGCCTCTAAATGTCAGGGCCGGCCTGAATTCACTCTCACTCTCACTTCTCAATCTCATCTTGTCGATTATTTATTTTTTTATTCATGAAGTTATCAAAAAAATTATTATTGTGTAAATAAAATAAATTATACGTAATATAAAAATTTTAAAATTGTAATGATAAAAAGATTACAAAATGTTAGTTACACATGCGGTCTGTAAGTAACTGTGCTAACCTACAAAGTCCAAAACCTTTTATCTCCATAAACCCTAATCCTGAAAAAACCCCATTTATAGGAAGAAAAAAAAAAGTGAATCGGAGGAGATGGCTACTCCAATTGAAGCACCGCTTGACCTGGGAGCGCTGCACCGCCTTAAATTGACGGAGCCACCGGTATGGCTGGCACCGACTGCAGAGCTCTCCAACGCTGCACGCGAAGCCTCACGGCATCTGTTTTCCTTCCTCAAATCTCACACTCCGAAATCGCCATTGGATCAGTTATTGGTCGAGGGGTTTGATGCGGAGCAGATATGGCAGCAGATCGACTTGCTGTCTCAGCCTCTGTTATCTGGTCTCAATAGAGAAGTCAAGAAATTTGAAAAGAATCCAGACGAAATTGGGAAGATGAGGAAGGTTTTAGAAGGTGAAAGGAAGGATTTTGAAAGTGAAAAGGAGGTTGTAGAAGAGGAAGGCGAAGATTTTGATGATGGGCTTGATGATGATGATGATGATGATGATGAGGAGGAGGAGGAGGAGGAGGAGGAGGAGGAGGAGGGAGATGAACCGGAACCGGAATCGGATGAGGAGGGGAGTGAAGAGAAAGAAGAGAAAGAAATAGAGGATGAGTTTTTGAAGATAAATGAGTTGGAGCAATACTTAGAGGAGGATGAGGCTAGGGAATATGGGTTGAAGAAGGATATGAATAATGATAAAAAGAAAGGAAGGAGAAAGGTTTTGGATGATGAAGATGAAGACGAAGATGGAGGAGGCGATGAAGAAGAGGATGAGGATGAAGAAGATGATGAGGAGGTGAGGTTTTTACTAATATTTTCAATTTTGTGGTTGTTTACTTTTACTTGTCTATAAGAGGGTTTAAGATTGTTTAAATAGTTAGTTGACTTCAGATTTTTAATTGTTCATATGCAAAATTGGTTATTTATTGAGAAATTGAAATTTTGCAGCTAGGAGTTTTTGGTGAGGGTGATGAAGATGATGGAGACATGGACCAGTTGGGAACTGCTAGGTACTTTATAATAATATTAGTTGTTATACTTAATGCATTCTTAGAAGTGAACCTTTTTTTTTCTTCTGAATATTGTTTTGCCTTAATTATTCGTGTGTTCATAATGTATGTAGTAATGCTTTTTTGTTTATAGTATAACTTCATGTGTGTATTTTAATTTCTGACTCTTTGTTTGCTTTATATTGCCTTTTCTTTGGCGTCACTCTGGCAATATGATGTAGGTATGAAGAATTCTTTGGTGGTAAAAAGAAAAAAGTTCCAGAGAAAAAATCAAAACTGGTTCCCAAGAAAAAATCAAAACTGGTTGATGGGTCAGAAGAAGAATCAAGCTCGGATGATGAAGAAGAAAATTATGATGATGAGGTGATGGAAGATCAGGTACGGTTTTAATGTATATATTGCTTTACATATAAAACATATTAGTGTGCTCAGATTATTAGTGGTAAAGTTTCATTCTTAATTAGGAAATATATCTATTGAAATAACTCTTCAAGCTCTTTTCCTCTTACAGAAAAATGAAAATCTTTCCACACATGAAAAACAACTTAGAAAGCTTCAATCTGAAATAGAGAAGATGGAGAAGGCAAATATGGACCAGAAAACTTGGACCATGCAGGGAGAGGTAATATTTGTTTTGCCATATTTGTGTTAGATTTACACTTGTACCTCATTCATGTCTTTCAGATATTTATATCCACGCTGTCTATCATAATGTGGATGGATTTTATACATTAAGGTTTTATGATAACAGGTAACAGCTGCTCAAAGGCCAAAGAACAGTGCATTAGAAGTTGATTTAGATTTTCAGCACAACGTAAGACCTGCCCCTGTAATTACAGAGGAGTTTACAACATCACTCGAAGAGATGATTAAAAAGAGAATCCTTGAGGTGAACTTCATGTTCTAATAGATAGAATTTATTCAAAAAATGCTATTCAATGACCCCTTATGCTTCTTTTTTGTTTTATAATCCTGTTCTCGAGTGTAGAGATATACTGGATGATAAACTTTATAGTATCATAACTCTGTTTATAATTGCTTATGGGGAAACATAGCTTGGATTTTTTTATAGTTTTTTTACTGTATAAATGATTTTTGAATGAATGGTTGGTTTGGTGTACTCACAATCTCACATTGCCTATGAGAAGGTAAAAGTTTATAGTATCATAACTCTGTTTATAATTGCTTATGGGGAAACATAGCTTGGATTTTTATTTTATTTTTCTGGTTTTTTTACTGTATAACTGATTTCTGAATGATTGGGTGGTTTGGTATACTCACATTGCCTATGAGAAGGTAAAGTATGCTTAAGAGGGTGGTGTGTATGCACAACCAGTGAGAACCTAGAAGCCTAATATGAGAATTTCTTAATTATATCATGGGTAACCTGTATATTATATTAATTTGTGTACTGTTATTCCATAACAGGAATTATTATAGTTTCATTTTACTTGATTCAATTATATATAAAATCATTTTCATGCTGCTTGCTTAAATTCATACAGAATGGCGTTTTCTTCTTCCATTTATCATTTTTAGAATTTTGTTCATATTCATTAGCAGATTAAGTATTAACCATGTTTAGTTATGGCCTTTTTTCCCTTATGCTATGTGCTTTGAATCTTCGATCACCATGGTTATGATGGCTTGTTGAGATTTTACTTAAACTCTCTCTCTCTCTCTCTCTCTCTCTCTCTCTCTCTCTCTCTCACACTTTTAACAAGCAATACTCTTGCTATGATGTTTGTAGGGGCAATTTGACGACACTCAAAAGATTTTTACTTTACCATCTAAAGCACCGAGAGAATTGAATGAGTTGGTAAGCATTATTCCTTCTGAGTATGTAGCTTTGGAGGTTCTAGTTCCTATTTAATGTTTTTTATGACGATAATCAGTAATTTTTGTATTAAACTTGCAGGATGAGAGTAAGAGCAAAAAGGGTCTTGCTGAAGTTTATGAGGTTTGAATTTTACTACATTGTTTAATTTTGCTGCTCTTTACGTCCCTTCTTAATTTTTGACTCTGCGACCTGGATTGTATTTATGTTGGCAATCACTCATGACTAAAGAATTGTAGCTATATTTAATTGCAGGAAGAATTTGTTCGAGAGACAAATCCAGCTGCTGCCCCATTATTATTCTCGGATGAACAGAAGAAAGAGGTGCTTTGTTTAAATTGTTTTGTTTCATTGTTGCCCCAAATTATATTTCTATGTACTTTCAATTTTAATCAATGATGGACATCTTAGATTGATCTAACCTTTTGGTTTTCATTTTTGTTAGGCAAGCATGCTGTTCAAGAAACTGTGCTTGAAGTTGGATGCTCTTTCTCATTTCCATTTCACTCCAAAACCTGTATGCTTCTCAATTATTATAATCATCTCTATATAAAAGGCAGTATTTGAATTTTTTTAGGGGCTTATTTGTTTAATTATCTTTGATGTGTTTGTTTGAATAGGTTATAGAGGATATGTCTATACAAATGAATGTTCCTGCTCTTGCCATGGAAGAGGTAAAGAAATTTTCTTTTTACCTTTTATTAAGTATTAAGTTTCTTGTAATATAAATACATGCTAATGTACACAATTTGTCGTCCATGTGTAGATTGCACCTATAGCTGTGTCAGATGCAGCTATGCTGGCTCCTGAGGAAGTCTTTTCTGGCAAAGGTGATGTTAAAGAAGAAACAGAACTTACGCAGGCAGACAGGAAGAGAAGGAGAGCTAACAAGAAAAGGAAGTTTAAAGGTAAGCTCGGATAAGAGAACTTTGAAATTATTTTATGATCTGTGTTGCTTGTTTATCACGTTATGTTTGCATATATGTTTTGTCTACCTCTCTTCCGTAATTCTTGTGCTTCATGGTTACAGCCAAAGCAGCAGAAAGGTCAGCAAAAAGGGCACGAGATAACAGATCGCTAAATCACAATGATGGTAAACACTCTATTTTCTCTAACTGTTAACCTATTATTCTGGAAATTAGCTAAATATATCTCCCTCACTACAAACTCTCCTCTTAATATTGCAGACAAGGAAGAATAATTTTTCAAAAAGAAGGAATCGGCATTCCTTTTTAAGTCAGCTCAGTCATGTTGTATCATGGTTTGTTTGAGCAGTACAAGAACTATACTACACGAAAATGATTAGGTGAATTGAAGAGTTGATGAAAAATTACTCAGAAATCAATCTCGGAAGAATGCCAGAGTTACCCTTGATAACTTCTTACAGATTTAGGATTGAGGAAAAGTTTTGGTAGGTAATTTGATCAATTTTTTGGTGGATAATCATCTGAAAACCAGACTATTTTGTCTGAATGCACATTAAGTTATTGTCATATAATTCTTTCAATCAAGCTTATCTGTTGTTTCCTATCTGTACTGTGTGTACCTTAATCCGAGCAACAATGAAAAGAAAAAAAAAATCAAGAACAATATACAGTATTTTCATATCATGTGGAGCAAATTCTAGAAATGGCAAATGTTAGGCAAATTTTATATCAAGAACCTCAAAAAGGAAGCGAAAACTAACTTGTAAGTACTACATAGCATTTGAATATGTAAATGAAACGAAACTCTCGTTTTGGGAAGCACGTTTTGCTTCGTTTATCCTGATACTCCTATCTCCCCACCTAAAACAGAAAGGTTTTTGGGCAACAAATGTTACGGTTCTATTTATTTCAAGTTTTGTTCCATTCTATCAATAGCAGCTCCAACGCCACTTTTCACTTCCCCTCCTTGATTTGAATGAGGATAAGCATCCTCGTTCCCCTCGTTTGCCTTCTCTACGAGCTTCAAGTGGAGCCAACCTAACAAGAAATGCACTTGTTATATTTCAAGTTCACAGGATAGATATATATATATATATATATATATATAAACATATTATAACAATCAAGCCCTCTTCTAGGTTGCCATTTGCAGGTTTTAAGTAACTATGGTCAATTAATTAGTCTAGAACCGATAAATGTCAATATTTTCATTTCATGATTACGAGCAAAGTATCTGGCTACTACCGGTCTGTAATCTAATACTAATACATAATAATTGATCCGATCTCCTTCAAACAAACAAACAAACAAACAGCTAGCATGTAAGCAAATCAATAGCAATTTCAAAAAAAGAAAAAGAAAAAAAGATTTAAGTTGTATCTCACTGATGCAATGACAATCCTACATGACATCAAACATTTTGTTTAGCAACAGTACATGGATGCAACCTTTTTCAGAGAGGGAGAGAAGCAAGCACATAATTTAGCTTGGATGACAGGACAAACCCACCTTTTTCAGTATTCCAGTAGAAAAATGTTGATATTCAATTTAATGTAGCCAAAAGTAGCACTAATAAATGATATTATCACTTGATATAATTGTAGCAAAACAAAGGACGTGACCTATATAACGATGAATTGTGTAAACGGTCATTGTTTTTCAATACTAAATTACTAATAAGTAATAATACATAAAAGAGTGTTTTTTTTTTTTTTTTTTTTTAGGTCAGGTGACATGCTACATTTTTGAGACCATTGTGCACACATTACTTTGGTTTATAAGATTAAATATATTACCGATAGGGAAACAAAATGCTGCTCCCAGAACTGATCCAAGCATCACATTCCTTGCACGCCACGGGAGTGACCCTGGCACTGACATACAGAATACAAACAATTAAAATTTAATACACTCAAAAACTAAAATTTATCATTTCTGCTTCTCATTTTCAGGCTTTAAATTTCAATTTATAAACAATTGATGTTAAATATCACAGATAAGAACTGACAGAAAAAAGGACTGCTAGTTGGATTATGTAAATGAATTCCAACTATAAGTTAGTACATCTTGTTTGAAGCAAGAGGTATGACATCTTACTAATTAATCCAAATGTTGCCGCAGTGGCTGAACCAGCTCCAACGATGTTGTAAACATCATGCACACCCCGTTTCTCAGCAAGCAGATTTTGTAAACTACAAAAAGCAGCTGTGAACATACCAAGCCGCACTCCACCAACTATTGAGCCACGAGTGACTCGAATAAACCTTTTTTCCATTGCATCTCTCATCAATCGATACTGCTCACGCTTGTCCGGTGTACTCCCAAGCTTCAACATCACTTCTGCATCTTTGCTCTACAAGAATAAAACAACTCATATTATAAGCATAATTTAGTTATAACTACTGATATATATAGCTAAACAATGAAAACCCTTCTACATTGTACAAGAATCTACAACTCCTAGAAAATTTAAACAAGTGAACAACTTTCAGCAGAAGATAATTCCACGGAGGAAGATATCACATTACTTATCAATCCTGAATAAAAAAGTGTTGAAATTTTATAAAATGATTGTTATATTATATGAAAAATTCAAGCTTTACCATCAATCGTTAATCAAGTTAACAATTTGAACCCACCCCACAACTAGAAAATGTGTAAATATAAACTTCGACAATTGAAACAGCATTTTAAAGAAATAGAAACTCACAACAGAAGCAGCTGCCTCCTTGCTGCCTCCATAAAGCAACCCTGCAAACACACCAATCACAGTTGCTGTGCCCCAATTGACTGTTCCTGCTGGTCTTTGTCTATCCTAAATTTCACCCAAAATTTTCGGTTAGTTTCCATTTTAAACATAGATGTAAACGATCAGAATTATAAAAATAACAATAAACACTAATCACAGAGAGAGAGAGAGTTACATATGGGGCGGTTTCATCTTCTGGCTTCTCGAGAGCTTCCATTTGTAAATTGAAACCCTAAATGAAGCCGATTCCAGAAACAAAATGATGAATTAGATCAATCCAAGTCGTGAAATTTTCTATTGGTTTCTGAGCAGCAAAAAAGAGAGAAATCGATGCAAATGCCCATTGCACCTCCTTCTGTGATTGACAAGTAAATTACCAAATTGAACTGACCCGGTTGGATTTTCGGGTCTGTGGATACGTCAGAGACAATTGCCGATTTGTATTCCTACATGGCGAGCCATGTCATTAAGTCAACTTATATATCAGGCACGTCAGCGAGGTCATGACTGACGTGCTGGTTTCTTTGTCTTAACATGTCAGCAGGACATAATGACGTGTAAAAACACGTTGGCAAAGGAGGTTGACGTGCTCACAGTCAGCTGATTTAAATGTTAAATGGATTTGGGCCTAGTGGGCCTAGCTCATAAACACACCCTTTTTATTGGCCCAATAAAAATATACACCTCCCAATCCCCTTTTTTATTTAATTTTTTATTTAATTACAATTATTATTTCTTATTAAAATAATTACTCTAAAAGACAAATGTAAGTTTTTTTTTTAGAATTTGGTTTGAAATTAGAATTATCAAACACTTGAACCGATAAAGAAGAATTTTCTCCCACAAATAGTGTTCTGTTACCCAAATTCTTGACCGGTGACCATTCATTCTCATTCCTGCTCAAATCTACTTCAACAACACGAAATCCAGTAGTTCCATAATTCGCATATGGTGTTTTGAGGTTCAGCTTTACCATATTATATAGATATAGATGTCGGAATTGTCATGTTAGGGATTTCTAACAAATTTTTCAAACGGAATCACTTATTTCTAACGAATTTTTCGTACAGTATCATTGATTCTTGTAGTTGGGAATCAGTGATCTCACATAAAAAATTCGTACGAGATCCTACCCTTGATAACTTCTCTTATAATATATATACACACACACACACATATATTATAAGAGTAATGCTAGACAACCAAAAAAACTAGTCCAAATTTCAACCCAAATGATATGACAAGTGAATTGTCATCACTACACACAACATGAGATGATGTGGTTAATGAAAAAAATCACTTGCCACATCATTTAGGTTGAAATTTGGGCTAAATTTTTTGGTTATCTAACATTAGTGATATTATAAGAGTGACGATATTCACTCCCCGTAAAAACTATATATACACCCCAAAATTAATATCTTTTTGAAAATCTAAAAATGCTCTTAAATAAATTACTAAAAAAGATAAATAGTTAGCAAGTACTATCACCAATAATTATTAATCAATTTCCTATTTTAATCACCGATAATTATTAATCAATTTCTTATTTTAATTGTTTGTAAAAAAAAAAATAAAAAAAAATAATCAAAATCATCCATTATAATGCGTCCACAGTAGCTATATGCTTGTATACCATTCTTAAGCAATGAAACAGGGTATGAAAAAGGTCATGCTAACTTTTTTTCTTTTAGCATGGGTATTACAAGTTACAACAGTGATTTCCACTTTAATTAAGATAAAAAAAGTTCATAAATGCACAATGAAGCATTATAATATCTATCATTAGCAAGTTAATTATTGCAATCTCACAAAGATAGAAACCGAAGGAACAATTTTTTTTTTAGCATTAATTAAAGAAAGGGTATTTTTGGTATTAAATAGGGTTTAAATACAAATAACAGATTTTTTTTTTGTTTTTTTTTGTTTTTAGATATACTTACGAAAAGGGTTATATACCCTTTTTAAGGAGGGGTGATAATATCGTTACTGTATTATATATATATATATAAAACAAATGAAAGACCCGACTCCATTGGGCTTAGATACCAAATCTCGAAAACAACTTAAACCCGGCCCTGCCCGGCCCTGAAATTACATAAAAATAAAATACCAGAACCTATAAATAGGTCCCAAATCGCACAACCCTCTCTTCTTAACCGAAATTTCCAAAAGATGGCGTTGGCAGAGTCAGGAGAGATCATGTCCCGGGCCAGACAGCAGATGCTCAATGCGACCATCATCGACGAGAAAGTATTCAACGATTTCTTGGACGAGATCTCGCGCGCTCTTCTCCAATCCGATGTCCCCTTAGAGCTTGTAAGTGAAATACAGACCACCATGAAGGAAACCTTCAATCTCATAGGCGATCGCAATAACAAGTTCCGGATCCTCCAGTTGGTACGCATCTCGTCCTTTCTTTTGTTTCGTTTCGCTGTTTATATGATTCTTTGCGTGTTTGCTATTTGATTTGTATTAAATTGGGTTTTTTTTTTTTTTTTTTTTTTTGGTTGTGAATTTTGAGGACAAATTATCATGTATCAACTATAAACTCATTCTGCACACCACAAATAAACTGAGAAGCATGCAATTGTAGATAATCTATGTTTGTATATTGTATTTTGACTTTTTCTTATGTTAATAACCAATTTTTTTTAATTATTATTATTTTTTTTATAAATTTATTTAGCTGTCAATTTAGGCCTAAAAGAGTAAGAGTTGTAGATTTTTGGGATTATTAACTATTTTTATTTGGGTTCTTTTGTTACGTTGGGTTTCTTATAATGGGCATTCAAGTAAACAATTTTATGGTGATATGTGTAATGGTCATCAATTGATTACATGTGCCATTAACCGACACATGATTTATTCGCATCTTGTTGATAGTGCTGCTTCCTTTTGTGAGAGATTATTTGCTCTCTTTTACTTTTTTTATAGTCCTGTTGATTTTTTCTGTTATGATAGTGTGTGATGGGTTTATCTGACTTGTGCTTTATTTCTTAGTATAGCTTTTGGTTTACAAAGAGTGTTTCTTTAATTCTAGGAAATTTTTGACGAGCTCTGTCGAATCTTGTATCCTGTGAATCCTTCTTTTACTCCGGAGAAAGGGAAAGCAAGTGTTATCATGTTTGTAGGGCAAGGTATGTTGCTTACTGAGATTATTATCTTATTATTCCTTCAATCAATCTGATGCTATATTGCATCTATTTAAACAGTGTACTTTATTTTCGGGCATGGTGAGCTGCTGCGATTGATCATTTGGCCTGGATTATGCATTTTTCATTATCTTTTGGTGCTCTATAACATATATGATTACTCGACTTATGTTTGAATTTTTATTATTATTGTTTTCACCTTCATTGATATGTATCTTCAATTCAATTAGACATTTGAGTTATGCAAAGGTTATTTGTATGAAAAATGCAGGGTCTGAGAAGACTATATGTACAAAGTATGCATATTATCATCTGAAGAAAGGTTGGAAACCAGCTCTAGTCTGTGCAAATACATCCAGAGCTGGTGCTTTTGATCAGCTGGAGCAGAATGCTACAAATGCTAAAATTCCATTTTATGAAAGGTATTCTTTTGTTAATTTACTAGACATGTTTTGTGGAACATAGAACTTGATAGATTGCAAAAAAGGATGCAATGGAGGAAAGACAGAGAATTGGAGTGGCTTGAACTCAAAAAATTAAGAGTTCCAGCCGCCAAAAATGCCTTTGTCTTTTCAACATCAAACAAATCACATTAAATAAAATTGGAGTGGCGGAAAATCAAAATTAGGATTATTTTTTATTTTTGTTAAATTGGCTGAAATTGGGTGGCTCTAGGTTGGCTGAACTTTCATTTATAGTGTTAAAAACATTTTTTTAGTGATACTGCTAGCATATATGATGTGCATGGAACTAAAGTTTGATATACTTTTGTGAATTTACGTACTTAGTCATGTGAAACAACCAATTAGAATTTTGATTTTTGATTTTTTTTTAAAGAAGATTCATCATTGCAGTCTCATTTTCTTTTCAAATAATGTCTTGGCTATATTTACACCAATACAGAGTCGGATCCTGTGAGTGTTGCAGTTGAAGGTGTGGAAAGATTTAAAAAGGAAAATTGTGATCTCATAATTGTTGATACCAGTGGATGCCATAAACAGGATGCTTCTCTTTTCGAAGAAATGCGTCAAGTTGCTGAAGCAACGGTATTGTAGTGTGCTGATTTTACATATTTTTATCTTATCGTCGGTTGTTATAATGCTAACGCTTCTCCTTTTCTTGCTTTCACCTTTCTTAATGTTTCAGAAACCAGATCTTGTCATATTTGTTATGGATAGTAGTATTGGTCAAGCTGCTGCATTTGATCAAGCTTGAGCATTCAAGCAAAGTGTCTCAATTGGAGCTGTGATTCTTACTAAAATGGATGGCCATGCAAAGGGTGTCGGTGCTCTTAGTGCGTAAGTCTTATTCTTTAGCTTTCAGTTTATTGAAGATGTGCATTTGTATGTTTTCTGGACCTTGAATAATTTGGGCATGAGTTTGCATTTGGTAGGCCACAGCGGTGGTAATTTTGGTTGCAACTTGCAAGAGACTCATTTGTTATTGTTTATTGTTGGACATGTGTATCCTGTGCATTTCCAGTGTAATGGATTTGTTACATCATGCGATATACTATCCCCTTCTAAGTTACATTACAAAGGATTTTTATTTTAAGTCCATTATACTTGTTCTTTAATATCTGAAATGCTAAATTGTGCTATGTGTCCATGTTGGTAATTTTTTGGTTAATCTCTTGGATTATTTAAACCATTTTTCCTTTCTCAGGAAATGATTATGTTATCGGTTGTCTACCTTGCATTTATTTTCTCCATGCCCTTCATTTTAGCATACCTCAAAATATAAAGTGAATCGTGCTTAGAGAGAAATAAATCAAATAATAATATGAATTTGTGGATACCAGGTAGCTTAGTTGGTAAAATATATTATAGTTTTATAAAAGGTTTGGGTCAAGTCCCATTCACACTAAAGGCTAGGGATTCGGTTGACATGCGAAAATTGTCATACAATTAATCAAAAAATATAGTAATGTATATTCTTTAAAGGATGTAGTTGAATGAAATCCGGTGAATCTCTTGATATTTTGTTTTGGGTGTGGATACTTGGAAATAAAGCCCAGTATTTCTTTGTCCTAATGACATGGAATTGGTTCAGTATGAGTTCCTATCTATCTTTAAGTGCCATCTTCTATTCAATAATAGTCAGGGACCCCATAGTTAACCAAAACAGCAAAAAACTTTAAGTCCCTATACAAACCTGTCCCAACCCTACCTGAAATTTTAATCTATAAACATAAAGTTATGTATTTGAAGATTTTTCAAATTCTTGCTTGCAATGGATGCATATCGGATTTCTTTAATTAATGTAGATTCAAAAACACTTTCATATTGCTGGTGCTCTAAATTTTATTGTTATTTTAATGTACTTGCATGCCTGGGCCTTTTTCTGTTACTTCAGTTCTATTTATCAATTTAGAATATTCTCTCTCTCTATCTCGTTTTTGTTTATAGCTTATGATAATGAGACCAAACAGAAAAGAAATGAAGTTACTTGGATTTCTCCTCAAATATTTCAAAGATTTGAAACTGTTTCCTTTTTTTGTCATCTTGTACTTTACTTTCTATTTGACCTTGTATGTGCAGTGTTGCTGCGACAAAGAGTCCTGTAATATTTATTGGTACCGGAGTGCTCATAGATGAATTTAGAGTATTTGATGTTAGACAATTTTTCAGCCGTATTCTAGGTATGCTCCTACATTATTCGGTATTTGACATTTTTGAGTTAGGTGTTATTTATGCCGAAATTGTTTATATATTATGCCAAATATCCTTATGAGTTTTGTCATTTTGTTACAACCAGGCATGGGTGATTGTTTTAGATCCATGGACAAGATTCATGAAGTTGTTCCCATGGATCAACAGCCTGATCTTCAGCAAAATCTTTTTGAAAGAAACTTTACATTAAGGATTGTGTGTGAGCGATTTCAGAAGAAGCTTGAAAGGGGTTCCATTAGCAAGGTTTTTATTTTTCCTATTCTTTACCCTGACTGTCTGCTCCTTAAATCTTTATTCTATCGCTTGTTCATATGTAGTGAAGTCGATTTCTGGTTTTGGATTTTCCTTTTGCTTTGATAATTGGGTGGGTATACTGTAGGGAGAAAAGCTGTACCTCTGGTTTCACCATGTTTTGTAAAATATATAGATGGCTATTTTATTGACACTTGCCTTATTTTGAAATTTCAGCAGAGTTTGGTTTTTTGGGGTGGTAGTGTAAAAGAAAGTAGAGAATGGACTTATAGGGAGTGTGTCAAGATAATTACAATCTTTTGTGGCCCTTTTCAAGTTTCTCTTGTATTTAATGCGAAACATTGTTTTTTCCGAATGCCACCAAGTTATACGGGTGATTTTTAACTTGAAGGCATATTATATAACACGACACGACAGTACAACACAAATGCACACTCGAACATATACGAGGAAGAAGGTTCAGCAAGTAAAATGTAGTTTTGAATAGGCTCTTTTTTACAAAGAGAAAGAGATGAGTGTAAAGATTCAAGATTTACTGTTCAAATATAGTCTACAAAATCAATCAAGGAGGGTAGAAAGCAATTAGTTTAATCTCAACAACGATGTAAGACTTGAGAAATTTTAGAATCAGTACTTTGTTATTATGTTGTTGTCACCGTTGTATTAGAATTTAATCTGTAGAGAAAAAATTACTTTAAAGATCTTTTGGGCTCAATTGCTTTGTGAGTAAAACTCTGGTTGTCCTTGTGTGCATTTAACTGAAGTCTGATGTGCTTTGTCTGTTTAATTAGATTTCATAGATTTTCATATTGAAATCTTGGTTACTTGCTGCTAAATTTTACATGGCATATTGTTTTATGTGGGTTTATCAATGCTTCCTGCATCTTGTCAACCGGTAGAAGAAGTAATTGACTAATCCAAACCCTATGCTTATGACTAAAACACAAATTATACGGATAGCTAGGACATCTGGTCAACCGTTAGAAGATGTAATTGATATGCTGAAAATGAACAAACGTCTTGACAAGACCCGGAGGAAAAAAATGAAGGGGTTTAAGATTCCTAAGAAGGCTGAAATGAGTGCAGATGAGAAAATTAAAAGGGTTTAAGGGGTTTACCGGACTTGAATGCTTGATGAAGCAAATGGGTTCCAACTTCCATGGGTTCTGCCAAAGAGATATGATGTGCATGTTTGGAGGTGCTGATAAGTAATACATATAACCGGATGGAACTGCAATGCATTTCATGTTCAGTTATTTATTTTTGCTATTTACATTTTACCTAAGGAGTCTTATGTTGATTTAATATTTATTTCAAGATCTAGTCACCATATCTTGCATCCTAATTTTTTGTTCTAGGGCGTATTGAACCTAAAACGCCTAGACGGGTAAAAGAATAAAGAAAAGGAATCGAAGTAAATTATGGTGGATATTTTTTTCATAGCAGTGAGAATGATGTATTCTTGTCCTTGTAATGAGAGCTGAAAATCTACTGAATTTAAAAATTGTGATGCTTTGGCAGACCCATCAATATGCTATGAGTACACCATCAAAATGATGAGCAAACCCTCCATGATATTCTCCCTAGAAAATGCAGTAAATCAATGAAGCATTGATGTCAATAAATAGTTGCTAATGTCTGTAGAAATAAAAGATGTTACAGAAGCCAAATAGAAAGTAAATTACCAATTCATATCAAAATCAACTGCTAATGAACTCCACCAAAAATTTCACTAGGAATGCTAATAGTATGAAGAAAAAAAAATGGTAGGAGCTAGTAGGATCCACGTGATTTTGTTGACGGTAGAAATTGTAATTGTAAATTAGGTTAATCCCCTTGAAATGTTGATGTGGAATTGTGGATTGTGGAGGCAAGGAAATAAGGAATTATCTCAAAGCTACCTAACTAGATACCTAATTTCCAAAGCTACTCCTTAATTAGCTTTCACTCGTGATTAGAGATGCACGTTTGGGGAATGGGGATGGATATAGGTCCCCCCATATCCCCATCCCCATCCCCATTTTAATTTGGGGATGATTTTCATCCCTATCCCTCTCTCCTTCCATTTTTCCCCTAAAAAAAAATCCCCAAATAGGGATGGGGATGTAGGAAATTGGAACCCCGGGAAAAAATGTGCATTTCTACTCGTGATTCTCTTTTTTCACCCGCCTCAAGAAAAATCACCTCTAACCTTTGAAAATAATTTCTTCGTTTTGATTTGTTCTCTTCATGTATATAGAGTTACGTCTTTGAAACTAAAAGAGCACTATATTAGTATTAAAATAATCATGATGATAAAGATTGAAAACCTACTTCCGTAACCATTACTTACAAGTAATTGACAGTAAATATAATTTAATTCAAAAGTCATTATCACAAATATTTGGGATTTTAGCGAAATTGACCGTTTTTGAACTTAAATTATATTGCACAATTTTCACATGCATGAAATTAGTAGTAAACTTACCCCAAAATACCCCTAATTAACACACAACCATTACACTTAATGCAATAGTGAAAATTTCACCAACCAAGATCTTAAACTAAATAAGTTTAACAACATTATACTCAAATACTCGAAGCACAATTACCAATGTGATCTGAGATGACCTAAAACATAATATTTATACCCACAAAAACCAATAACCAATATCAATGCATTCAATAAATATATTCATTTCTCTTTGTATCAATACTAACATTTTCACCCCTTGGTAGTTTTTTTCTCCATACTTTCATGCTCTCAAATGAAAATAATGAGGAAATAGTTCTAATAAGATAAAATTACACTGAGTATTTAAGATTACGTCGTTAGACTTAATTATTAGTTGGGAATATTTAGTTTAAGATATTAGTTGCTTAGATTTTAACTGTTGCATTAGATGTATATTGTTAGTTGAGATTATTTAGTTTAAAATACTATAATTGGTTGCGTAGATTTTAACAATTGCATTAAATATTAGGGGTGTGAGTGATCCAATCCAATCCATTAAGATCTATTAGATCCGATTCGATCCATTGGATTGGATTGCATTTGAGGGCATGATTGATAAGATTGGATCTTAAATTTTAAAATCCATTAGATTTGATTGGATCTTGACTAGATTTACATATGAAAATCGGCCAAAATACGAGACTTAATCGGGCAAAAATTGCTTCATATATTATAAGTTGAGATATTACAATAAAGCTATATTGTCCAAATTGATACAATATATATATATATACAGTTTTTTTCTCCTCAGTACGTAATGATATAACTCTACCAGTGCGTTGCATGTGGGTCATAAATTATAGAGAAGTTTTGATTAGTGCATACACTTTAAGTCAAAACATGTAAATCTAATTGTCCACATCCAATGCACTGATGGAGTTATATCAGGATGTACTGACTTGAAAATTTTCATATATATATATATATATAAATAAATGATTTTGTTTGTTATTTATCTTTTTAATATGGATAAGAAAATAATAATTTTATAATGTAAATGACAAATATGCCCTCTAACCTGTTAAGTCTTACCGAAAGTAGACTAAAATACATCTTCCTCATCATGAATGATTTACTCATTGGGCCAGTGCAATGTCAATGGCAACATATCAGGTAATGCTTTATAGAGAACTCTAGTTTGGATGAAATGTTGGATTTTAAATTTTGATGTATTTATTTTTACAGTCTGCTTTTTAATTCTTCGGATAGATTGAGCTATTCAGAGATCATGTCCCAGCTGAACTTGACTCTTGATGACTTGGTTAGATGGAAATGCTCTGTGCAGTTTTGGTCTCTTCTTTTTTATTTTTATTGGAGTAAAAAAATTAATAGCAACTTGATTGATTTTTAAACTAGTGAAGCTTATGTCTCATAGGCCCTGATTCTACTTTGTTTTATTATATTCAAGGGAGAATGCAATTTCAATGCTTGAGCTCTAGTTGAATATAGTTTTGTTTTCCACCATATAAAATTAAAACATATCTAATCTAATTGACTTTGTTGTTAATTCTTTAGTCTTATCTGGATTAACATCTTGCCAAAACAAATAAAGGAGTGGTGAAGGAGAGAAATAGCATGAGTAATGGAGTTTGTTTGAAGTCCCACATCGAGAGAACACGTAAAGGAGTGAAGCATGGCTGGTTATAAAAGAAAACTTACGATGCTGAAAAAATCATACCTTTCTCGGCCTTTTGGCTAAGATCAAGTGTAGTATCTGTTCTTATCAGTTTAATATCTGATATGTGGACCATTGGTTCACACGATATTAAATTTATTTTTTGAGGGAGAGGGTCTACCACAATAGCTTGCTATTGGGATCCTCAAGCGTCGCCCATGTGTTGCACTATTGCAAGGGCCTGGCGCACCCCACCAAATCTCAGTTCAAGCTTTGCAAGTCTGTCTGGTTCAACACATTTAATTTTATTTTGAGTTATATGAAGAAATGGGTGAGATTTTATTATGACAAGATAATAATCCTGTGGATCTCCAGCTCTGCTTCTTCAAAATACATGAATTATGAGATTTAGAAGTAATTTTAAATATACTAGTTTTACCAATTGAATTTGGGTTTAATAATTTCAAGCCATCTCTGCATAATCCGGCGAGTTACCGAAACAAGTCAACAAAAAATAAAAATGGTGATAGTGCATTCAGTTTCTGAAGATGACCGGCAATGTTGCTTCGGTAAAATACTCTTTCCTGACAGTCTCCACGGAGCAGAATTTTACCTTCAAAATGAAATTAGCGATTGAAGTCAAATTACAGTAAAGAAAATAAAAGTCTCAAAAGGGAAGAACATTTGCAGCGCGAAAAACAACATCCCAAGTGTAAGTCCATGATACGTGGTTTAAAAATACATAAGCATAATTATGAAGAAGTTGTGTGCTAGAAATTAGAATCCAACGTGAAGTTGTGAGCATTAATCTATGCAAATTAAACATAAAAGAGCTTATTTTATATATGAATTAAAAAGAGTAGTACCGTTATATTTAAAGAGTATTGTTTTATTTGGCTTCACAAAAACATTGAATACAAACCGGTGAGTGGTGAGAGTGCATGCTCTGGTTTCCATTTTCTTCTTCTCAAAAACTGACTCACTTTCAGTTTTATTCCACTACTGTTTTAGTCGTCAAGAGTCTCAAACACACTCAAAACATTACTTGATTGCAAAGCAACCCATCAATTACAAATTTATTCAACCATAAAGCACACTAAAGCTATCTCAAAGCAGCCCAATAATAGGTTTGTATATAATTTGGATCAAAATCTAAGGGTTATCGTGTAAATGGTGGGTCGAGGGAGAGATTACACAACAACCCTTGGATTTTGACTCAAATTATGAAAAGTAGGTTTTTATATAATTTTATATCAGGGGTTTGTAGATGAGAAACCTTATATATATATGAGGTTTTAAATACGGTATTTCCGTACATTTTTTTTACGGATCGACTACCTAGTATTACAAGTATACAAAACCTCGTAATTATTATAATATATTTGAATTATTATAATATATATATGAATTATCAAGATAGAGATTCCGTACGAATTTTTTATACGGGATCATATATTTCCACCGGTACGAAAAATTCGTACCAGATTCAGCACATGATAACTGCTCTTATAATATAAATATATATTATAAATCAAACAAATGAAAGGAGAAAAAACAGATTCCTCAACACTGCATGCATGTGAATAAAGCCACCAAAATGATTTCATCTTCCATCCAAACAAGCAAAGTATCATCTTCTTCATTCTCTCAATCTCTCTCTCACTCTCACTCTCACTCTCACTCACATCAATGGCAGCCGTAAACTTCATAACCACCATCACATTCATAATTTTCTCAGCTCTTCTGATCAACATTCCACCAACTTCCTCCATCATACTACCCAACAAATGCAGATCCTACTGCGGCAACATAACCATAGATTACCCTTTTGCCCTCCAAGACGGCTGCGGCCACCCGGGTTATCGCGACCTCCTCTTCTGCGTGAACGACGTTCTCATGTTCCACATCTCCTCCGGATCCTACCGGGTCCTCGAGATCGACTACGCTTACAACTCTCTCACTCTACACGAACCCCACATGTCCAATTGCGACACCATGGTCCTCGGCGGCCAAGGCAACGGCTTCGCTCTCGACGACAGGAGATCTCCGTACTTCAACCCCACCTCCGATAACGTCTTCTTGCTCATCGGTTGCTCCGCCACGTCTCCGCTTTTTCAGGGTTTTCCCGGGAAGCATTTGCCGTGTCGAAACGTTTCGGGTATGGGTTGTGAGGAGTATTACGGGTGCCCGGCTTGGAGTCTTGTGGGCCGAAAACGGGCTGGATCTACTGTGTACGGATCTAGCCCACCCGAGTGTTGTGCGGTCGGGTTTGAGTCAATTAAAGAAATAAATTTGACGAAACTGGATTGTGAAGGATATTCTAGTGCGTACAGTCTGGCTCCGTTGCGGATCAGTGGGCCGGGTGAGTGGGCTTATGGGATTCGGGTCAAGTATTCGGTCCAAGGTAGCGATGACTTTTGTAGAGCGTGTGAGGCAACCGGAGGCACGTGCGGGTATGGCAGTGATGGTGTGAGGCAGTTGTGCATGTGTGGCACCACGAATACCACGTCTAATTGTGATTCAGGTATGGTGGAATTACAATTTAGTCCTTAATATTTGGGGAAATATGAATTTTTAAGCCGTATTTGCTTTTCTTGTATACATAGTCCCTGATCATTGTTTATTCAAGTAATTATAAATTGTTGCATTAATTATATGCTTAGAAATCAACTTTTTACAATGTCATGTACAGCTAGCAAATCATCAAGTGGAAGATCTTGGCCACCGGCCAAATCTTGGACAGGTAATTCTTTTAACATTTTTTTTTAATCTTAATTCATTACGTACCAGTTCCGTTTAATTGACGTGTGACAAGTAAAATTAACATGTGTTTGAATCGAATGTCTGACCGTGAATTGAGAAACATATTAGGATGTAACTTGGGATGCCTAATATTATTGTGGAAATTTACCTATTGGTAACTTGATAGTTTCCTAACCATAAATGACCAAACTTTATGGGTTTTTTTTTTATAATCATAGTTCTTAGTTAGAGTTGTTAACCTTTTGCAGGATTTGTCTTGTTCATGTCGATGTGGATGACAATAAATCACAGTTGAAGGAAAGACGAGCTAAGGATAAAAAAATTTAACTTCAGGAGCATTTCATTTTTGAGATTGATTTCAAGTTGACATATGAGAATGTGAGGGAGATGTTGGTATAATTTGTTTTTTGGTATACAATACATTGTTCTACAATTCTTGTTCTTGATGTACTTACAGAATCTGTATTTCATCATACATTTTCCTTTTACACTTCATTTTCACAAAATGATTAGCATTCCTTTTCTTTTTCTTTTTATTTTGTTTTGGTATATAGCAATATACCACTATGTTATTTAAATATCAATGCCAATGTTATAGGTAGTGTGGGTTTGTAGTGGAATCAAGTTTCTTGCTTAACCCGTATGTTTATAGCTTAACCTTGAAGATTGTGCTCTCAATTTAAACGTTTCTTTGAATACTCTTGACTAAAGCTAATGTCTCTCGTCTTTGTGATTTTTCGTGGACCAGTAAGTATTTTAAAAAGTTGTTTCTACTTGTGAATATTATTATTATTATTATTATTATTATTATTTTAAGTATGACACTATTACGTAACATAAATTTGGGATATTTTGGGAAAAGGAGGAGGACTCGAATTCATAACCTCGTAGTACAGGTGTGAGGGGTTTACCACCAGACCAACCTCATCTCATTCTATTTATAAATAGTTTTTTTATTTTTTTTTACGATATCTATCTATCCAAATATCTAGACCACATTTTATTTATTTATTTTTTAAAAAAAGTTTTTTATAATTGGTAGGATTAGTCTAGGAGTCATTTACTCAAGCCACAAACTCGTCCATCTACCAGTTGAGTTACGTCCTAGAGACCTATTTATAAATAATTATAAGGTACCAAATGCAATAACCTAAATTATAATAATAATAAAAAGATGATATCCACAAGGCCAACAAACCATTAAACTACAAAATGAAGAACTATAACAACAAGAATGAATCAAGCCCATCACAAACACAAATGGACATGAAAAACGCTTATAGTATGAATGAATCAAAATCAATCACACGAAACATATTTACCTCGTTAACTTATAATAATAGTAAAGTGGTTGTTAGTCTAGTAGTTTGCCCATCACACATGCAGCTGTAGGTTTAAGTAGGGATGAGTGTTTGGGGAATGGGGATGGATATAGGTCTCTCCATTCTTATACCCACTTTCAAAACCTTGCCCCATCCCCCATGGGGAAATGGGGATTGGGGAGTTTGAGGGGAGGTCCCCCCATCCCCATCCTCATTTCCTCATTTTTTTCGTTTTTCTTCGTTTTTCCGTTATAAGTCATAACTCTTAACACTAATTAAACAAAAGTCTTTAAATTGAATGGACAACTTCAAAGCATTAATCTATATACTAATAATTAAATTACACATATTTAAATTGAACACTAGTTAAAATGATGTATATATACTAAGTAAAAATGTAAAATAGAATAATAAAAATATTAATATATATATATATATATTATATAATATTTTGGGGATCTGAGGAAATGGGGATGGGGAGGGGTCCATTTCCCCAATTTTCCTCATCCCCCCCATTTCCCCAATTTTCCCCATCCCCCACCCTCTTCATTTCTTAAATTTTCCCCAAAATTTCTTCCCTAAATAGGGATGGGGATATGGGAATTTGGGGTCCCGAGGATAAATGCTCATCTCTAGGTTTAAGTCTGTAACTTCTCCAAATCATTGTATAATTTGAGAATGAGAGGGAGATGTATGTATAATTTGTTTTTTTTTTTTTTTTTTTTTTCTATACATTACATTGTTCTTGATGTACTTGTAGAATCAGTATTTTATAAATTTTCTTTTTACACTTCATTTTCACAAAATAATTAGCATTTATTTTTATTTTGTTTTGGTATATACTATATAGCAATAAACGGTATACCACTATATTATTTAAACAGTAATGCTATATATTCCACCTAAAATCTCACATTTTTCATCCCACTACATGTGGCATGTAAAATGTCAAATGGTGAGTTGATACATAGGATAGGTGAGATAAATCATCATTAATGTGTATCCACTCACAATTTAACATCTCACATGCTATATGCAGTGGAATGAAAAATGTGAGATATTATATGGGATATTTAACACTATGGTTATTTAAATATCAGTACCAATGTTATAGCGACGTGGGTTTTCTAGTGGAATTAAAGGTTCTGCTGCTAAATCCGTAGGTTTATAGCTTAACCCTAATGATTGAAGCTAATGTGGGCCATGTGGATGGTCTTTGTGATTTCTCGTGGGCCCGTAAGTATTTTTAAAAGTTGTTTCCATTTATGATTAGATGATATCCACAAGGCCCACAGATCATTAAACTACATTATGAAGGCTTTTGATAATAAGAACGAATCAAGCCCATCACAATCACAATTAAACGTGAACAACTTTTACTCTATGATCGAATCAATCACATGAAACATATTTATATCATTAACTTATAATAAAGATAAAGCCGGTTGGTTTAATGGTTTGTCCGTCACACCTATAACATCATGAAAGTGTCGTAAATTTGAACCTACAGTCTCTCACAAATTAGAATAACGTTTGGTGCTGATCGGTAATCTAAAATATTGACCCACTAATTGAAGTTTAGCACGTACCACTAATCTCTTTGTCTTCTTTTACTTTTGGAAATTGCTTGCAGTCGGTACCCAAGTTGGGTACTGACCCCACCAATGGAGTGTTACCACGTAGTTTTTTCTCTTAACTTTTTACATTTATCTCTTTGTATTTTTCATAAATAGGTTGCATGGCAAAACCTCATTGGTTTGTCAGTACTCAATTATTGTCCTTTACTTTTTACATTTATCTTCTTACGTTCTTTACAAATTGAATCACGTACTATACTTCAATTAGTGGGTCAGTATTTTGGATGCTGACCGGTCAGCACCCAAATATCATCTCTCAAATTATTGTAATATTTTAAAAAAAAATTATAATAACAGGAATTATTATCCGACTAATCCCCAATTAAAATTCGATATTATTAGGTGCACCGTGCACACTCACAGTCAATCATGAGCCCAAAGTCCAACCACTCCTCTCTCTCTCTCTCTCTCTCACTGTTGACGCGGCTATAAGCCTATAAAAAAAAGAAGCCAACGCCACCAACCACACAAAAATGAAAAGCACGAATACGAGTGTTTAATATCTCCAGTACTTTTGTCTTCGCTTGTTTGGTATATAAAACCAGTGCAGAGCTGCTGCCTTTTTGTTTTTTTTTCATTTTCATTTGTTTTTTGTTTTTTTGTTTTTTTGTTTTTTTCCATAAGCGAAGACATTGAAAGCAAAAACGTGTGTTTACTCTTCGTTGTTTACTGCAAATGGCGACGACAACTATTGGATTGATTTCGAAACACCCATCAGTTTCTTTCTCTTCGTTTGATCGCAGCCGTCAGCTTTTCGATCTCCCAAACTCTGCATTCACTGCAACGACCTACCGCCACAGTAAAAGCAGCGGGAAATTAGCTGCGGTTACTGCTGCTCTGCCAACAAGTGTTTGTGAAAATTCCAAGTCACATTTATCTTCATTTAAAGAGGTAATGTACGGCTTCCTCAATTTTTTGGTTTTGGGTTTCTTTTTTCTTATCTGGGTTTATTTTTTTATTTTATTTTTTTGTGTAGTTGATTGAATCTTTAATGAATGGGATTGATTTATCGGAGTCAGAAGCTGAAGCGTCGCTTGATCTTTTGCTGACTGAGAAAAACGATGCATTGATTAGTGCTTTTCTGGTATTGCTCAGAGCTAAAGGCGAGACAATTGAAGAAGTGAGACAGCTTTTATTAATTTCTGAAAACAATTTATTATTTTCAGAATCGTAATCTTATTCAGCTACTGCGATTAATGTCAAATTGCTTTCAACCTTTAATACATGGTGATTTATATTTGCTTCCTCATGTTATTGTTAATATTATGATTATTTTGTTGTTGTTGTTGTTGAAGCTATTATACATCATAATGTAAGAACATTAATCACAAAAAAATACTAAATTTTTAGCAGGTTTTCTGCCTTTCCTTTTTGGAATGAATAAAATTTGAATTTGTTTATCAGAAAATGAAAATAATACAAAATTTGTGCATATAGATTGTGGGGTTGGCAAGAGCGATGTTAAATAATGCAATGAAGGTGGAAGGGTTGGATGATGTGGTTGACATTGTTGGAACTGGCGGTGATGGCGCCAACACTGTCAACATTTCAACCGGCGCTTCAATACTTGCTGCAGCTTGTGGTGCAAGAGTTGCCAAGGTGACAATTTTTTTGATCCTCTTAAATTGCTGTAAATTTGTTGTGCTTAGATAATTGAGGAGGTCCTATTTAGTTCTCATAATTATGACTGTTTGGTCATTTGCCTCACAGCAAGGAAGTCGTTCTAGTTCTTCTGCATGTGGAAGTGCTGATGTGTTAGAAGCTTTGGGTGTAGTTATTGACTTGGACCCTGAGGTAGGTGCATATGAATTAAGTTATTTATGGTTGAAACATATGGTGTTATTGTATTGTGTTCATTCATGTACTGTTGAGCTGCATTGCAGCCTTTTGTTTTTGGAGCGAGAAACTCGTGGTAAATGCTACAAAGAAGAAATCTTTAATTGACAGCACCAAACCACTTGCAAGGTGCAAGAACTATATCAGTGCTGTCAAGCTAATTGTTTTATGTGCCAGTTTGTTCTAATTATTAAACGTTTCGTATTTTCTTTTTTCTTTTTTCTGTTTGGCTTTGTTTGTGCAATTTTATTCAGTATTTCTTCTCATAGCTATTACTTAAAACTCAAAAGACACAAATAAGATGGTTGTGGTACTGACTTGTCATACTTCATGTCTTTATGGCCTTGAGCACTAAAGAGGGATGCATTGATGAATTTAATGATCTGCTGTACCCCCCTTAAAAAATTTATTGAACATGAGGCCATGTTTTGGCAATTACATGGATCAAAAGTGCAAAACTGACAAGCATGACCTGGTTCGGTATAGGTTTTTTTTTTTTTTTTTTCATGCAACCCCCCTCTGGCTTCTTCTCTGCAGTTTTTCCACACCACACCTCATAAGCCATAAAGTTAGGTTGATATCAAACTGTTGAGTTGTTGGTCCACTTAATCTAATGAATATAAATCAAAAACAGAAGTTGATCTAACCTTTATGTTATGTATTGATTGTAAATTTTCTTATTTTTCTTGGAAACAGGGGATAATAAGATGCGTGAATGAGGTAGGAATTGCTTTCATGATGAGTCCAAAGTATCACCCTGCAATGCAGATTGTGAAACCTGTGAGGAAAACGCTTAAAGTGAGAACTGTATTCAATATATTGGGCCCTATGTTGAATCCCGCTCGGGTGCCTTTTGCTGTTGTTGGTGTATACAATGAAGACTTGGTAAGTGCCTTACAGTGAACTAGAACCATTGTAGAGACAGCTTTATCTGTCAGAGGAATATTTCTTAATAATTCAACGTCATTAATTAAAAGCTCAAATTTTGTGATTTTGAACTTTATAATTGGTGGATAATCATTTGTTACGAATATATAATCTCTGCTTGGTTGTATGAGACTGGAAATTCAAAAAAATTTCATGTTCAATGCAATACAGTAGTGAATGAAGCAACCAAACTATGAATTTGGGAATCATGCTGCCAGTTATATTGTAAAGCTCAAAATCATGCACATTGAAAAGCCTCCTAACTACATTTCCTATGCTACTGCTCTCTCCAAGCGCCTCTTTATATTTCTAGAAATATTTTAGACTTTTAGCCAACCAGGTCTTTATCCTTGGTAACTGGGATTTCATATACATGATTTTTTAAGCTTTGTGGCTTCAATGCTTTTTCTCTTCAATTTCTTGGGCTGATAAAGGAGATTACACTTATACTTGGATTGCAAGTTTTATTGTTTTTCCTGAATTTACTATGAGAATCTTCTGTGCATTCGTGATTGATCTATAAAATTATCTTGCCATAATATGTATTTAGGGAGTCCATTACATTCTCTTATCATGGATTCCACCTCAACTAGGATATTTGATGGATATTGCACTGTGTTATGACTTTTTATACTACGAGTTTTTGGGAGCTTAGCTGTGTAATTTGGTGTAGTATTGATGGAATTCTTCCCCTGGATTGAAATTTGCTTTACTGGCTTTTGGATAGGTACTCAAAATGGCCAAAGCATTGCAACGATTTGGCATGAAAAGAGCGTTAGTTGTTCACTCGGAGGGCTTGGATGAGATGAGTCCCCTTGGTATGATTATTATTTTTACAATTTAGTAATCAAGACATGTGAAAGTATAGATTTCCTGATGTTTTAATTTGGCTTCTTTTGAATTTTACGCTTACATCTCATGTAATTCACACAATTATCTTAATGCAGGACCTGGTCTCGTCCTTGATGTTACCCCAGAAAAGATTGAGAGATTCTCATTTGATCCAGGTAAGACCTTGCCCTTGATCTATAAATTATATTTCTCTTTATTCAAATTGGAATGGATTAATGGGGTGGTGTTAAAACTAGTTTTAAATCATGCTCCAGTTGTACTTTCTGCTTTCACATGGTTGTGTTGTTGTTTCAATACTTGGATGTGCTACTAAAGACTTTAGTCTGTGTATGGTAGTGGATTTTGGCATCCCTCGCTGCACACTAGATGACTTGCGAGGTGGAGGCCCCGAGTATAATGCAGAGGTCTTAAGGCGTGTACTGGAAGGAGAGAAAGGGCCCATTGCAGACGCACTCGTAAGTTTTCTACTCTCAACTATCACATCTTAACTAACAGCTCTCTCTTTCTCTCTCTCTCTCTCTCTCTCTCTCTCTCTCTCTCTATTGCATTCCAACACAAGTGAGTTGATGAACGAATTTTAATCCAACTACAATTGGACAGATCTTGAATGCTGCCGCAGCTCTGTTGGTCAGTGGCAGAGTGAAAACATTGGCTGAAGGTGTATCCTTGGCTCGTGAAACACAATTATCGGGAAAAGCTCTTAGGATGCTGGATCTGTGGATAAAAGTCTCTAATGTAAGTTCTGAATTGATTGCTTTTATAGATAATGGACCTAATGAATTCTAATTTGCTCCCTTACCTTTGATCAAAGCAGAACATGGGAATAGTTCCGGCTATGTAGAGTGCAAAATTTTCTTTTAGCTTCCCCGAACAGAGTTTTTTGAAGGTCGGCAACAACCATACTGTGAATTTAGTGATTCAACAGGGAAAAAACACGACATTTGCCACCGGAGTGGGAGGTTTAACGAGAATCCTCAATGAAACAGAATATAATGTTAGATAATATATGTTATAAATAGTAGCCTTCTTGTTGCAATTGTCTGTGATATTGAAAATCTACTCAAATAATTTGTTTCGCACTTCCATTTTCCGACAAGTATATTATATAATAAAAATTAAGTTTATCTATAGCTACTATTCGATGTAGTTGATCATTTCCAGAACCAAAAGGAGAGGTAAGGAATGTACTTATAGCCTAGAATTATGTCGTAACGTGACAAAGTTATGAACAAAATACAACATAGACAGTAGAGAAATCTGAATGTACACGAGACAGTAACAGGAGTACAAAGCTTTATTTGTTACAAATGGTACATATGTTGTTTCTTTAACACACCATTGAATTAGTTTACTCCCAAGTATCCAGGAGTTTCTTCAGTTTCATCTCATGTACATGAACCTCTGGCTCTGACCTTATTCAAAGTCGTAGCTGAGAAGGTTATCCGGCAATGGCACCAACATCAGCCAGAAGAGGTACTAGCTTACCTCCTTGGTGCTTCTCCATGACAGCTGCAATGCCCGAAACAGGAAATAAGGTAACGAATAGAATATAAATCACTTATCGAGTTTCAGTTTCAGTTGTTTTAAAGAGCGTGTGTACGTCCTTACCATCACAGCCACCGATGTGTTTCCCCCCTATGAACACATTAGGTACAGTCCTCTGCCCTGTCCATTCTACAAGAGCTGCTTGAATTTTACTTCCATCATCTTCAAAATGATATTAGAAAATTTCGTTACGCGATTTACTATAATGACTAGCTTAGAGAAGAAGATGCTTAATCTAGTAACAAATAACAAATGCATAAGAGTAATTCTTCCACATGAAAGTTGTGGAGATGAAGACTCGACTCGAATCTATCTCATAAATAGGCGGCGGTGTTAAGGGTATATGTTAAAAGCATAAAAGTTTAGGAAACTCAATTACTGTAATCATTGAAACTCAATTATTTTTCTTTTATAGTAAATTATGCAGTGGATTACTTTCCTTTTATAGCAAATTTTGACACAGATTAACACTATCCCTCGTAAATTCATTCAATCATTCAACATCTGCAATTCTTATGATAAACCCAGTTTAACAAAACATACTCTTTTCGACTCGAATCAATTTGTCGTGAAGTTATAGTTATACCCATCTGATTAACTTTCTTCAAATTCAGAAACCAGAACAATTGGCAGCAAAAAAATTTGATTAAGAGGCTATACTAATATACAAAGCAATAACAAAAACAATTCAAGATATATTTTTTCCAGTAGTAGATAGAATGTAAAAAAGAATTTGCACATACTTTCCTCATCAAGTTCAAGGAGTTTGTAAGTTGCTCCAAGCTGCGTGAGCAACTGCTTCACTCTCTGACAGTAACCGCAGTAGGTTTTGCTGCAATTATTATACAAATCCACTACAAAACCAGTTAGATCATCGAGCTGTCTAGTTACATAGAAAAAAGTCAATTCAAGTAGTGATCGGACCTGAAAACGACAACAGGATTGGAGGACACGATGCCTTTGGCCTTATTAAGCGCCGTTTCAAGCTCTTCTTTGCTTATTTTGCCGGAGGAGAACATACTCATCACCGAACCCATTTTTCTCTCTTTCTTGTTTTACTGTTTGGTTGCTGAGAAAATATGAGAATCTATTCTTCTACTCTCAGAAGGTTGCAAAAGAGAAAAAAGATACCGCCGGGTTTTATTTACTTGGTATTATACCAATACATAAGTTCGGAACTTTTTTTATTTTTATTTGGGGTTTTTACAATTTGACCCCTATCTAATTGGGAAAAAACACTTTTTTATTTGCTAATTGATTTTTCAATAAATTGGTCATAATATAATTCAAAATACAACAAATTGGTCCTACGATTAGTAAAATATTAGGACCAATTTGTTGTATTTTGAATTATATTAGGACCAGTTTGTTGTATTATAGGACTAATTTGTTGTATTTTCAATTATATTAGGATCAATTTGTTGAAAAATCAATTAGTAAGTAAAAAATTGTCTTTTTTCAATTAGATAGAGACCAAATTGTAAAAACCCCTTTTTATTTTAATGGGAAAGGAAAGATTTAGGCTATGTTTGGTAGGAGGGAGGGAGAGTATGAGGGATGGATGAATTAGAAGGGAGGGAGAGTAGGAGGGATGGAGAGAATAACATCAATCATCCATGTTGTTTGGTATTGAAAGGAGAGTTGGATGGATTGATTGATATTTAATTTATTAAATTACAATATTGACCTTTAAAAATTTGTAGGGTAGTATAAAAAGGGAGAGTTTTTTTGTCTTTCCCCCCGCCCCCCTGAATCCACCCAAATTAGGAGGGATTCAATTTTGTGGGCCCAGAGGAAGAAGCACTCCCTCCTCTCCTCTCTCCCTCCAACCAAACAATTGATTTGCTCTCCTTCTTTTCTCCTCTCCCTCCAACCCTCTCCCTCCCTCTATATATCCCTCTAATCAAACACAGCATTAAACTCGCAAGCTCGTGATGGAAGAGTTTGTTATTGAACCAACCTCATCTTATCGGGTTATACTTATTTATTGCCCAAAATACCCTTAGAAATTACAACTTATTAACCGGGCCAGACTTTAACGGACTCAATTTTGTTAAGTGGGTTTGGTTCGGGTTCAGGTTTAAACCGGAACCAAAATGAACAGAAACAGAGGAATTCTCTGTCAAGGTAACTAACAAGATATGAAGATGATAATAATAATGCAGTTAAATGAAACATCAAATATGGAACTTTTGATCTCCATTTTCAACAAGTTAAAAGAGTTGAGATATACAGCAGTAGCCATTGAAAGATAAAGTGACTAATAATTCCGTATCAAAGTTTTTATTTTATTTTATTTTATTTATTTATTTATTTTTTAAGTTTTCATTTGGCTGCAAAAATGGCTTCTAAGTCTTTGTACAATCCTTTTGGTTTTGACTTGGAATCTGAAGATGAACTCCCACTTCTGTTTCTGCTCCAGAAACCGCTCCAATTAGTCTGGCTACTCGAAGGATCATTCGGGGCTCCGTTAACTTCTCTGCTAAAGCTAGACTTGGCCAGTTCTCTTAGTTGTTTCAACCATGGTTTATCTATTGTGCCTGAGCTCCTACTACCAGAGCTTCTGTTCCTTCCAGCTGACGAACTTGTTTCCGGAGTTTCTCCACCCCCACTTCTACTCAACGGGAATTTGCTTCGGATGTTTTTCGTTAAATTCTTTGGGAGGGCAGTGAGGAGAAATCCATATGAAATTATTTTCAAACCTGTTAAAAAGGATTTCTCATCAGGGTCCAGCATCTTTGTTTGTCTGTACAAAGCATACCATTCATTTGTCATCGATGCAAAAAATGCTACTAAGAATAGTATAACCATGAAGATTCCAATTTTACTCTCAGCTCCAGCTGAAAATTCCTTCTCCAAGAGAACAAAACAAGAAGCAAACATGCCTACTTCGCAGGCAACCGAAATGATCACAACCAATTGAACCCTTTTCTTGATGAAAGGCTTCTTAAGAACAAGGAAGAAGAGCTGAAAAGAGGTGATGCTCAGTAATATTATCGTTGGAGTTTTATTGGACCAGTCATTCATGTATGCACCAGCCACAATTCCTAGAAAAAACCTCTTGATGGATTCAAGCAGTGTGTAGTATATCCTAAGTATTCCGAATAGCTTCTGTATGAAAGGTGCTTCGGCGTCTTCTGTTTCATCCTCAGAGGCGATGATACAATCACCTTGCTTGTGGGGATTCCCCGCTAAAATCTGTGTGAGCATGTATTTTGGAGGACCTCTTAGATCTTCAAAAAGAGGGCCTAACATGATCAAATAAACAGACTTTGGTTGCTTTTTCCATGTCCATTGGCCTCTTTTACCAGGACCAAGAGTTACCCGAATAATATCTTGATACCAATGAAATATCTGGCCTTCCTGGTGGACTTCCTTGTATTGAAGAAGCTTCCCAAGAGTAATTCCAACTGAGAGGAATAAGAGCACGAACAGCAGCAGAAGAGACGCCATGCCCAACAGCATAATTCCCACTGTAACTCCTGATGCTGCTCCATCTTGAACAATAAAAGTTAAGATAAAATCTTATATACTTGTGTGCTTGATATACTTCGGAAAACTATCAAAATGAGTACAAAGAGTATGTGAACTATATCAACATATGATAAACTCAAATTAAATTCCTTGTATAGATATCTAAAGCACAGAATGTCAGTGTCAACGGAAAAAGGTTGTTTATGCAACTGATCTCAAAATGTAGCAGCCGACCAATGTAACAATGATTATATAAGCAATTTATTATGTCTGTCTGTCTCTCTCTCTCTCTCTTGATAGGCCTTGGTAACTAGATAAGTAACTAGCTTGTTGTAGATGTAAAAGAATTCTAAAACCCAAGAAAACATTTCACTATTGGAAGATATAATGAACTCTATTTGCAATCATAACTGCTCAACCTTTTTGGGATTCGAGAGTTTCATTCCGATCAAATCTCGTATACTTGAGACTTAAGAGGATGGACTGGATTTAATTTTAAAACCATTTACGTATAAAACGATGCAAGCATCAACATCATTTGCGCAACAGTAATCAGTATAAGAAGTTGTATACAGAGAAATGAGTATTTGAGATACCTCTAAGTAGAGCAGCAGAGGCCTTGCAAATACAAGGTAGAGCAAGAATTACAAGAAATATCTCAAATCTAGGGAATGTGAGTGCTCCATAGCCTCCCTGATTTTCATAATTCCTCTTCCTGAATTTCAGAATTAGAAGGAGTAAAATATGCAGAAGCACCAGACTGCCACCAATTACAGCTAACCAGAACATGCTTCTGTCAAAATCCTTCCAACTGCAAGAAAGAAAGAAATAAAAGAGCAGTTAGATAGTATAACAATACACAAGTTAACCTTTTGTTAGTACTTGAAGACCTTAGTAAATTGAAACAAGGATTTCACTTGATAGCATTTTGCAATAGAACTCACGTCTTCGCTAGAATCAGCATTTTGCAATAATGCATATTTTTGATCTTAAAGTTTTGATAGCACTTGAGAGAATTAGAGGGGGCAAACTACGAAAAACGACTGAATTCTATAATTATCTACCGAAACATGTTCTTTGACCGTAGACTTATATATTCAGAATTTTTCTGTTTTAACCACTAAATGCAGTCTATCAAATATCTATCAATTTTCCAATGTCTCTATGATCAATATGGGAAAAGAATAGTTCATTAAAGAAATAAAGGAGACACCAGAATAACTTGCCCATTAAAATTGTGCAAACCCATATAATCCGCTTCAGGTTTAATATCTTGGCTCTGCATACATATGACAAACCAGATCATACAAATTATTATTCATTACTTAACAGTAGGAGCTAAAAAACAGATTACAGTAAAAATAAAATTTCCTTTCTTTACCTCAAAGAATAATCTGTATTCCATTGGAGTAAGTGGTGATCCATATACAGTAGCAGCTTTATTCAAATTCCCCTCTTTGGCTGATTGATCGCGTTGAAAAATCCCTAAATGATTAAATTTGGAAATGTAGGAATGAGGACCGGCAGGGGGGCTTGACCCCACCATGACTGGCTGGATGTGCCCAGTTTCCCAAGGGAGATTGAAGTAGGGAATACTCCATTGTAAACCCCTAGTAAATTCAAAGTACTCAACTGGCAATGTAACTGCTAACCATCTCGACAGTGCAAAAACCTGGATGTGGTATGCGGTTCTCTGCACGAAAAGAAAACATCATAAGCTAGTATTGAGTATTATTGTTGAAGATGTATATTTGTATGTTATTTTTTATTCTGAGAAAGGGAGAGAAAACAAATTTTTAGATTTCTTAACGACCATTCTAGCTTCAATCTAGCATAACACTTACATTTTCAAGTCAAATAAAACTTAGATATTGTTTAATCAGATAGTAGTTCAAATAAGTTAGGGGTCATACAAAAAGGTTTCTTGCAGGATCAGATATCAAAGAAGAAGATGGCCTTGAAAATGCTTGAGCAGATAGAAGACTTGCAGTTGACACGGTGAGCAGCCCCACAGCAAAAGATGTTGCCCAAAAAACAGCAGTTACAAATGCAGAAGTCACAAAAGATATTACAGGTACAGAATCTGCAGATATGCCCAACAGCTTACTTGCATCAGAAAATACTAGACCTCCAAGATATAGAGGTGACACATTAATTGATTTAATAACAAGCGAAAAAAGAGAAAAAACATCCTTACAGTGCCTCACTTGTAGAACATTAGATGGCAGATTTTTGTTTCCAGCGACATCCCCAGTAACATTCTCAGGAACATTGACATAAACAATATCATTATCAACTTTTATCTCTGTAATGTATATGCTTCTACTTATTTCTTGGAAGCTGAATTTCGCAAGGAAAAAAGAAAAAAAGAAATTAGAAGAGTTAATATATTTTCAAAACTATTAAAAACTACATATTCTTCCAATAAAGTACCAATGGGACAGATAAGTCACTCATTTTCTTGATGTGTCTAAGGCAACTAACTGCATATAGAGATTGCTAAAAATAAACAACTTACCTCTGTAAATGCCCTCCAGAAACTGATATAAAAGTGGAGTTAAAGCCGAATACAGGCTTCAAGAACTTAATTGATATTGCGATGTTGTGTTGCCTAGTCCTCGTACTAGATGTTGTACTTAATCTCACAGCAGGCCTCTGAGAATCTGATGGTCATAATCTATAATCACATCAGGAAGAAACAACTACACCTAGAAAATACTTGCAAAGGAAGAAAAAAAATAATCGAAATTTACATATATGTTTAAATTGATAGCATAGAATCAAAAGCTGGAAAAGAATGCAAACACTAAACTTTATTCTATGGAAAAAACAAAAAGATGTAGTTTATACCATAAAGAAAAGTAGCTGGTTCAATTGGAGAGACAAGAGTCCCGTATCTGCTTATAATGGATTTCGGATTGAGGCTTATAGTGATTATAGCAATGTTAGATATATTTGTAATCTGAAAAGAAAGAGTGCACATAAGTTGCAAATTACATATAAAGTTTGTTTGTCCCAGATTTGAACTTCATAATATACAGCTACTTAAGTAAATTAAATGCATTAATCAACTTGCCATAAAGCCAAATCTGCGGTTCCCTCGGCTTTTTCCTTCAACAGGAAGAAGTGCACCTTGACTTGTATTGAGAGAATTTAGAATGTCTGCAGATGTATTGAGAACAGGTTCCGAAAAGTACAAAAACACCTTCAAGTGCTCATGATTATTAGTTGCCTGCACAGTCCTAGTTTCACTATTTAGTTGAAGTAACTTTTCAGGAACATGAGACCGTACGTTGGCAAACACACTTCTTCTATCTGTAGAATACAAACAACCACCAAATGAACGGAGTAGGTTGAGAAAAACATTAAAATATCTATGAAAGAAATGAAACTTAAAGCTATGAAGTGACTTATGTAGTTTTGAAATTTAATACTTCATAAGCTGCTTCTATCAACTATTTTTAGAAGTTGTAGTAATTGGGAAAGCTTAAAAATTATGTGCCAACCGCAAAAAAGAACAACAATAGAAAGAGTTGTGTTTTACTGTAAGTAGCACCGTATTTTAGAAAATTACATATAACATTTCAAACGTCAACATGAATAGCGAGTATGGATAACATAACTGACCAAAATGCACAACAAAACTTGAATTTTCCATCCTCGTAAATTTGTTCCCAGCATTGTCGGTACAAAAACTCTTATCCATTACCAGTACCGCTCTCCCATACTGAACCATGGATGACAAACCCACGAGAAGCGAGTATCTGAGGCCTGGTTGCAGGGTGATAAGTGAAGGTGGTATAACTTGGCCATCACCATATACTATCAGCTGAAAAGACATTAAACTATTAGTAACTTGATGAATCTAACAAGTGTTAAACTTTGACATATTTTGTTGGTCAACTACTCACATTGCACGCATTCACAGAAGAACATCCAAAACCTCCTCCACCAGTACAAGATTCAGTGAAAGAAATATTTACAGAGACATTTAGCTCATTTGTCAGCGATGATGACGCAGTTACACATGCTGTAGGTGGGACTGTATCTGCAAAATGTGGTAGAACTAAAACATTAATCAAGGATTAGACAAAAATCGAAGCCAGTGTAATTGCAATTTATAGAGAAGCATAATCGGTTTTCCCACGAAAGTCAATCTGTGTAAGCCACTTCTTGAGCTGTTACAAGTTTTGTGTTTCTACTTCAATCTAAATTTTTCTCAAAAAGTAGACAACATCCATCAACACAAACATTATATGAATTTTTGCACTATGTAATTGAAGTGAAGGGACCAACCAACAATCCAGTTATAGCTAGAACAGCCAACTCCTGAAGATCCATTGCTGCAGACTTCAAATGTATGATTTCCATCTGACAAGCCTGTGTATGAGACCTCCCTAGCTCCACAATCTGAAGCAATGTCATCATCCAGCTGCATGGGTGTAATTGTAAATTGATAATTGAACTTTCAATTCAATAAAAAATTTGAAAACATGAAACTAGTCCATTTTGAAGAAAAACCAAGATCAATTGAAAAGCTAAAGTATGTGAAAGAGTTCAGCAAACCTTGCAACTAAAGCTGCAGTCTGTGCAAGTGCCATTTCCACCCACTGAAACTTCAAACAAAAATGTGGCCGAGTTGAGACGAGAAAATGAATGAGGAGACTTCAAGAACTTTACAGATACCTCTGAATCACCATGAACTTTGAAGAAGAACACAAGTGTAAGAACCAAACAAGGCAAGACCACCTCCCATGAAAACTTGTTCAAACTCATTTCCAGAGACTAACCTCAAAATTATGACGAGGCCAAAATCAATTAGTACATAAGATACATTAGAGGGGGTTTGTGTTGAAGAAAGAGAGAAATGCAATGCTTTAGAAATAGAATAATGGTGGAAAAATGAGGTGAAAAACCAGGGATTAGAGGAAATAATAAGTGGTTTAGAAAATGGTTAATGGGTTAAGTGGCTGATGAAAGTTGGCCAGTTTAAGGATAGTTCACATGAGAGTGACAGTATAGGACAGTGTGTTTTGTTGTGTAGATAAGTGAGAGAGAGAGAGAGAGAGAGATTCCAAGGACAAAGAAGCATCTCTCTGTTTTCAACTTCTTTGGCTATAAATTTTTAGTCAAAACAAATGAAAAAATTTCAATAATGAAAACACAGAAACTCTGTCTCATCTGTTATAATAATGCTTGAAGTCTAATTTCTCCCTTCCAAATTGAAAAAAGGAAAAAGGAAAAAAAAAAACCAATTTAATAAATCCCAAATCTGCAAACTGCAATTTTGTATTCTATGATATGTAAAAGATCAGAACTTCCCAGCTTTAACAGGCATGTATCGTGCATGCTAGATTTGAGGCAGCTCTGCTTTTCTGTACTGCTTTAGAGTTTAGAACACAAAATGCATTGTAGCAGTCTCATTAATCGATAATATTTAGATTTCAAGAAGAAAAAAAATTAATGCAGTTCCATGTGCATGGACATATACCACGTTCTTCATTCAGATAAATTAATTATGTAGTTTACAGAACAAGCGTATTCGATTCAACGACCCAATTTATCACAATTTTCAGTTGTAGGAAAACATGCCCAGATGTTTTGATTTATTTCCCACTCAACATTTTCAGTAGTAATAAATGGTTTGATATTAAAATGTACACAGCAATGTTTTGAATCAAAAGTGAGATCTGAATTTGGGACTTTCACTTTCAGCAGTTAATGTGATTATGTGAACCTTCAAAGGAATTCAATGAAAAAGAAAATCTGGGTGTCCTCTGGTGGTTTAGGACCCCGTAATGGAGGAGGAAAAAAAAGAGCAAAGACAAAAAGGTGATTGTGAAATGTTTGTCATGTGTATATATTTGTGGTGGTGGCAGTTGCAGTAAAAATTAAGAATTGTCTTTGAAGCTCAACCTCAAGAACATTATCTCTTCAATCTTCATCATATCATGGTAACCTGTCTCTTCTTTGTCTCAACTCTCATGTCTTGTAGTGAAATTCTCTTGCAAAATGGAGAAAAAAAAATAATGAAAATACATGAGACATAACAGTGTGGAAGAAAACAAGATAATAAAGCATTGGAGAGAGAGATATGGGACAGCAAGCTGGACTCAACAAATATGGATATGAGATGAGTGAGATGAGTAAAATTTACCGGTGCGGGAAAAACCCATTTTGTACCGGTGCAAATCAGATTCCCGCATCAAAAAATAGTGTGGGATCTCGCACCTAATCAGCTTCGTTGAGGTAATAACCATTCGATGCCCGAATATATAAACTTAAGAAAAGGTAAAAGCTCATATGACTTGAGTCTATTCGAGGCTCATATCAGAACCAATTTCTATTGTGTTAGTCTGCAGTTCTGTCAGGCCTTGGCCTATTTAAAGATCTAATGAAAATTGCTTCATGTTCTATCAAAAAAAGTGCAGGGCAGTCCTTGTTGTAATATGCCTATGCTGTGAAGGTTCTCTCTATGATGCTTATAAACAACAAATAAATAGTGCAGAAATAGTACTGGTGTCCATTTTTTGTAAACCTTCACGTGACCATCAGCATCAGCTTGAGCAAGCAAAGGACCCGCATTACCACCAACCGGGCTCCACTTGATATCGAAAATTCCTGCAGTGTCCAATCTATATAACAATTCAAGCTTGCTTTCTTCAGCATCGACATTGAATAGCGAAATGCTTCTGTTTTGAGTCGGCTTATCACCTTCCTGGAATGTGTAAGTCGAAGCTGCAAGAACACGGTGGTGTGAGTCGTGCGGACAAAACTCCACGGCGTCCGCATTGCCGTCTAGTTTGCAATGCGCCACGTCCATGCCAGTACTGTTTTTCAAACCAATTACATAAAATTTGCAGGAGACATTAACTGTGGCATTTCATCAAACAATCGGTGTTCGTGTGTACAAGTGTATGAGAAAGAAATCTTTGCCGTTATGTCAGTTATGAGTTGGCGGCTTGGTACTAACTGAAACAAAATCCGAAAGAAATTATTTTGACTTTGAAGTCGTCCAGATCAGTGGAGATTATGAGTTGGTAACGGAGACTGATATAGTTTCGGTGATTAAAGTGTGTGAAAAAAAAAAGTGTAAGTATGTGTATATATATATATATATAGTTTTTCTATTTTCGGTTCGTCCCGATATAAAATATATTAGGACGAATAATGTAGACTATAGATTATGAAATTTTTTTTGACAAGTGCATACATTTTGAGTCAAAGTATGTAAATCTAATGATCCACATTCTTCGTAATGTCAGGACGACCTGACAATAAAAAAATTATATATATATATATATATATGACAATTCAATCACTTTTATAAAACTCGCAAATTACATCGACTTATCTAAAATATTCAATACATATATGTTAATTGTCTTATTTTTATTAACAAGATGATGTCAATCCAATATATACCCTTCGCACAACGATAAGGGGTTATAGGGGCTATGTCCCATTCTTAAAAAAATAAAAAATAAAAAATAAAAAAAATAAAAAATAATAAAAACCTTTATAATACTTAGTCCCTAAAATATTTTATTTTAGTGTAATGGTCCCTTAAGAGAAAGATTTATGATACAACCTAGTCTTTACACTTGTACCATTTAGTTTATAGGTTTGAGTTATATCTCTACCAGAATCCCCAAATACTAAATAAAAGGAATAAACATAAAAATAAGTTTAATTTACTTATTAACATTATATGTAGGAAGGCTTCCAAAACCTAGATTTTTATAGGGAATCTAATTTGGAGTTTAACGGGATATAATCATATAACTCAAATAAAAATCTCCATTAATATGAAATATGGGTGAGAATGGTATTCTATATACGGAAATTTTTCTACGAGGATACTCTGATAGAATTATATAAGGACATTGAATGTGAGTCATTCATTTTACATACTTTGACTTAGTATATATGCACTTATCAAATCACTTTTATAAATGAATGACTCACATTCAATATCATAAAGAATGTCTTGACAGGAACGAAACCGATCCTATCTATATATATTTATATTATCAACCTCATTTATATTTAAAACGTTATGAAAAAAATATATTAATTTTCTTTTTATGTTTAATTAAAATTTTAATAAAAACATTATTATAGTGTTATATATATCATATCTGGTGTAGAGATTCGAACATAAAATATTATTAGTTGTAATATAACTAGAGATGGTGTTTTTATTTTGATATTAAACATTTTTCCCAACCCCATTCCGCCGTAAACTTGGCATAATCATTTGGGTTAATATTAAGGACCTCCCCTCACCTTTGAACTATTATTGGATGTCTTGCTAAAAATGTTTTTATTTCCGAAACATCTCCTGTGGACTAACAAACAATGATTCAATTGATCGATTTTTGATGTTAAAAAGTCTGTAATGTCCATATTTAAGCTTCAATTATATTAATTGAACATTATACCCTCTGAATCTTACCAAATAAAGAATTGTTTGTTGGTCGATAAAGGGCGTTTCTGAAAAAAAAAAACATTTTTATCTAGACATCCAATAATAGTTCAAAGGTGAGGGGATGTTTTTAATAATAAACCTAATCATTTACCTTTATTGTTGTTTTTTAGACTATCAAAGTCGCATATAGAAATTATATATATATATATATATATATAGATCCCGTTCCTATCAGGACATTCTTATAAAATTTTATCAGGATATTGAATGTGAACCACTTATTTATAAAAGCGATTCGACAAATGTATACACATCAAGTCAAAGTATGTAAAATCAGTGGCTCACATTCAATGTCCTTATATAATTATATCAGGACATCCTCATAGGAAAATTTCCGTGTATATATATATATATATATATATATATTAGAAGTATGATATAATTTATATAGTTTAATGGCTGCCTTCACATGCTTTATTCTTTTAAATAACAAAGAATATATTGATGGACATGATTCTAATTAAGTATAATGTAAACCCACCACTCATATAATATTTAATTGTGCAAAACAAAGCCTCAAATTCAACATCCCACTTGTTTTGTTTGCTTTAGTGCCTATTAATATTTGATTTATTATAAAATCTATTAAAGTAGAGAAATTGCTGCGGGTGATCATTAGTTGATCGGTACTAGCTAGTGTTATCTCTGATTATTACTTCTGATAAATTATTATCGTAACACCGTTTAACTTGGTGTAATAGTAAATGTTGAAAAATATACAGTATATAAAGATGTTCAACGGTCAAAGAAGTGATATCCTCTATGAACATTGTTTTGATAATTGTCCATTTCTGGTAATTCAATTAGGTTCATACTAGTAATTATTGTAAGCCAAACAAATACGCTTTTCAAACAATCCATTATTAACCTTATTTTCTCATATTTGTCCGTTTTTGCCTTTTTGGTAATGAAAGGTTCATTTTGGTAAGGACTAATTGCACGAACGTCCCATAAGTTCAGGTATAATTATATATATATGGAATTTTTACTCTTAATTGTAAAAACATCCCATGTAATTAGTTGACTTCGTTAAATCTAACCATTGACCACAATTTTAACCAAAAAATGACTAAAGTGCCCCTAGTTACCTATTTTATTATTAATTATATATATACTTTTTTTTGACAATTTATATATATACTTAAAATAATAATTATATACAATACTTTATTTATTTATTTTAAAAAAAATTTAATCCATTTTTAATCCAATTTTTACATTTTTATAATCCATTTTTTAAAATAAATTAATTAAGTATTATATATAATTATTATTTTTAAGTATATATATAATTATTTTTTTAAGTATATGTATAATTATTTTTTAAGTATATATAATTATTTTTTAAGTATATATATAAATTGTCAAAAGAAATAGGGTATATATATAATTAATTACAAACTAGGTAACTAGGGGCACTTTAGTCATTTTTTGGTTAAAATTGTGGTCAATGGTTAGATTTAACGAAGTCAACTAATTACAGGGGATGTTTGTGTAATTATGGGTAAAAATTCCATATACATGCAATTATACCTAAACTTTGGGGAAGTTTGTGCAATTAGTCATTTTGGTAATGACTCGTTCGGATGGTGAGTGTTAGCGAAAAAGTTTTACGGATTTCAAACGATCCATTATGAACCTTTGTTTTGATGTTTGTCCATTTCCGGTAATTAAAGGTTCTTCTAGTAATTAAGTGTTAGCATAAACAGTTTTATGGTTTGAAATGATCCTTTATGAACCTTGTTTTGATAATTGTCCATTTCTGGTAATTGAAGGTTCTTAAAGCATCTCCAACAGCTTCCCTTAAAGACATTTGTTAGCTTAATTAAGGGAGTATGTGTATTTTTGCAACTCCAACAGGTCCCTAAATGGCTCCCTTAATTATGTTCTGGTGGAGTTCACTCATTTAATTAAAGGGTATTTTCAATCCCCTTAAAGTGGACTCCATCTATTTAAGATTATTTTAAAGTGGGTTCTACCTATTATAATTGACAAACAATATTTAATATTTATTAAACACAATATCTAACATTTAAATAATAATAAAAAATTATTAAATTGGCTATTTAAGAGAGTATTGTTGGAGTACATACTCCATTGTAATAACCTACACCCTTAAATAAGGGAGTTCTTAAGGGAAACTATTGGAGATGCTATTACTAGTAATGACCCAATTGGATGGTTAGTGTACGTGAAACAGTTTTACGGTTTTGAAATGATCCTTTGTGAACATTGTTTTGATAATTGTCCATTTCTGGTAATTGAAGGTTCATACTAGTAATTACCCCATTGGATGGTTATTGTAAGCGAAACAGTTACGGTTTTCAAACGATCCACTATGAATCTTATTTTCTCATGAGTAATACTACATTATCCAAATTTGTCCAAATGATGTGGCAACACTGATCCATTCATTTAAATCATTCAAATCTAATACAATTTAAATGAATGTATTATAATAATGTCACATTATTTTGACACTAGATTTGGACATCAAATTTAGACAAAACAGCATTATTGAAAAAGTTTTACGGTTTTCAAACGATCCATTATGAACCTTTGTTTTAATGTTTGTCCATTTCCGGTAATTAAAGATTCTTCTGGTAATTAAGTGTTAGGTTATGAGTACTTTTCTACATTGCTACCTATTTTTTTTCAAACCCGGAACAAAACTGATAGGAAATCATTCATTATTAGTATTTAAGCATTCTGAAATATACGTTAAGACAGTTTTATAACATTAGTTATTTTGGGGTAAACAAAATTAGTATCTATGTGTTTTTCTCATGGTGATTGATGAACTGCACCCCTCAACATGCAAAATTAGATCTCAAGGTGAACCACATTGAAGTACTACAATTGGTAATCAGTTCCACCCCCAGTGAAATCTAGGAGACTAGTGGCATTAAAAAACCCAAAATCATGAAGTCCCCTTTAGGGATCTCGTGCATTTAATTAATCACAAGTAACGTTGAAGGATCCTAAAAACATATGAGGCGGTGAATCATTTATTTCCGGCTCTAAAAATATAATTTGAGTCCAAAATCCCTAAATTCTTCATAGTGCTTAGTTTTGAACCCATGCACAAATATGGTGACATAATAAAGATAACAAAACAATGGACTAACAGCTTATTAAAGCTGAGTAAATCAATCAACAAAACCTTGGAAAATTCAACATTTAACCGTCTTACTAATAGGTCCTCGAAGCAACATTGAAAATTCTCAATAAACGTAATGAAAACAATTGGAGGACAGACAAGTTCAACAGTCTATTTCACTAACAGAAATATATATATATATATATATATATATTTTTTTTTTTTTTCTTTCTATTATTAGTTCGTCCTGATAATAAATATATCAGGTCGAAAAATGTGAACCATTAGATTTACATACTTTGACTCAAAGTGTATCACTTATCAAAACTTTTCCATAATCTATGGTCCACATTCTTCTTCCTGATATATTTATTGTCAGGACGAACTGACAATAGAAAGACAATATATATATATATATATATATATATATATATATCTAAAACAACAAAAAAGAAAACTACAATTAAAAACTTCAAAAACACAATGCTTTCAATTAACAGTCCATACATAGAACTGAATTTTTTTTTTTTTTTTTCCAAGTACATGTAATTTGGCACAAGACCTTTAGTGATCTGACGTTTGTTTATGTTCAGCCAATGCTTCTTCTAAACCGAATTCATTTCTACAAGTTCCGCACATGTGGTTATCATCATCCCAACAGCTTGTGAGACGCGTGTCAATCCAAAAATCGCCATCAACAATTGGCGCTAGAAACAAAAAAAAGAAAAAAAAAAACTTCGAGGAACCCTCAGACAGGCACATCAAACATAAACAACACCAGCAACAAAGACGGAAAATTCCATTGGCAGAAACTCTCACCAGGATCCTGGAACTGCAGGACCTGCAAGGGATGAGACCGGACTTGTAGGGGGTGGAACATTGATAACAAGGGAACATTCAATAACGCCGGAGAATAGAACGATAGTTGATCCAAGAACCTTACAACACTTCCAAACCGCCTTAGCGAATCTGGTAAGTGAAGCCAATAAGCTGGGACTTGCGCTCCCCATCGGCTTGGGAATTCCTTCTCCCTACGATCTGACAACAAGCACATAAAAGGACCACCCGTCGGGAAGGTTAAGGTCAGAGGTTCACATTGCCACCTCGGATACCCAAGCAAAAGTATCCACGGAAGAAACCCCCAGAAACCATCTCAAGGATCTTGGAGAAAAAAATACAAACACAAAATAGAGGTTTACTGGGCGAAAGGGAGTCACCGGAAAGACGAGTCCATAGTCGAACGTATGGAGCGGTCCCTAACTGTACATACCAAAGGACCCACCGGAGGCGTCGATCTATTTCATCAGAAGATAAAAGTCCTCGCCCAAGAAAGAGTCTACGGTCCAAAAGGGGAAGACAGAGAAGATCCAAAAGCATAGACGATCAGAAATCCGGAGGAAGCAGAGATAGTTGGGAGAATGACTACCAAAAAATGACTATTAAGAGCCAATTCTGCCCAGAGGAGAACCCACAGGTCGCCGAACTATCACACTTCAAGAATTGCCGAAAAAGGTCTCAGCAATGGCTCAGAGATATGGACACAACGCTTCGTCTAACGAGGAATCAGACAACTCTTTTGTTGAACAGATCGTTCACACCCAGTTCCCAGAAAGATTCAGGATGCCAACCATCGAGCAATATAAAGAAACCAAATATCCGAAAGAGCATGTCAGGCGATTCCGTAATATCATGGCACAATATGCATCCAACGAGGAACTCCTGTGTCTAACATTCCTACAAACCTTCGGAGACCTCGCATCTAAATGGTTTGGAAGACTTCCACCCAGGAGCATCAGCAAAGCATTCATCAGGCGATTCATGGGCAGTGTACAGAGAAGGAAGTCACTCGCCCACCTTTCAAACCTAAGACAAGACAAGACAAGACAAGACAAGAATGAGTCCTTAAAAAAATATCTGATGAGATTCGGCAAGGAAATCGCTCGGATTGAAGACGCAAGCGATATAGCTATTATAGCCGCTTTCACCAATGAGTTGCAAAGTGGACGATTATCTTTTGATTTGCGCAGAGATCAACCAAAAACCTATGAAGAAATGATGGACATAGTCGGCTATTACGCCCTAGCTGAAGAAGAAATGGTAGCACAAGGGGGTAGCTACGTACATGGCCATAAACCGGACTTCAAATATGAATCTAAAGGTGAAAAAATGAAGACGCAATCGCATGACCGCCAAAGAAACGAGAGAAGTCGAAAAGATCGATTCAAGGAAAACCGAGGGGGCAATCGAAACAGTGGTTTCCGAAGCAAGTACAACAACTACATTCCATTAACAAGCGACCAGGAGGACATACTCTTAGTGGTAGAAGATAAGGGGCTCGCCAAATATCCCAAGCAACAGTCTGCCAATGCCATGAGGGACACAACAAAGTATTGCCGTTTTTACAAAGATCATGGGCATGATACTTCCAAATGTTTCCAATTAAGAGATCACATAGAAAGCCTGATCAGAGAAGGACATCTCAAAGATTTCACCTTAAGAAGAGACAAGCACGGGGGTCGCCAAGACAACCGAGGAGGTGGACAAGAGAGAAAGAGTCCGAGGAAGAATAGCTCAAGTGCCGCCATAAACACTATATTTGGCGGACCACACACTAGTCGCAGCAACAGGAAAAGAATGTCTGAAGTCCAAGAAGTGATGAAAGAAAGCAGTACTGAAGTAAACTCTGTGCAGTGAGGACCTAAGAGAGGCAAAGAAGGATGGGATCCGATAATCTTCACCGCCGAGGACTCGGAAGGAATCGATGCAAAACCAAATGATGTAATTGTTGTAGGAGTCCAAATAGCTCATATAAACGTATTGCGGGTAATGATAGACAATGGTAACTCGGCTGACATCCTGAGCGCAAGAGTATATGACGAATTGCGGCTTGACAGAAAAGACTTGAAACCATTTCATGTGCCACTGAAGGGATTCGGGGGTGCAGAAGTAAGATCACTGGGAACCGTGAAGTTGCCGGTGAGATTCGGCACTGCACCTTGCCAAAGAACAATTCTATTAGACTTTATAGTTGTTGATATTTACAACTGGCCATACAATGCACTGCTTGGCCGACCATTCCTAAACAAGGCTCAAGCAGTCACATCGATATACGCACTGAAAGTAAAATTCCCAACAGAATTCAGGATCGAAGAGCTAAGGGATCACAAGAAATGGCTCGCCGAGCTAACTTATCAGTCTTCAAAGACAAAGCAAGGGTGGAAGCTCTGAGCGTGTTCCAACTTGACCAAGCTAAGAAAGAAGTACCCAAGAGCTTTGAGCTTGACCCAAGAGATAAGACGGAGAGGGAAAAGGAGGAACCGACCGAAGCCGTCATTTTAGATGAAAGGAAACCCGACAGAATTGTCAAAATTGGGGTGAAGTTGGTCGAGCTAGTCAAGACAAACATAGCAAACCTGCTGAAAGAATATAAGGAGATCTTCGCTACAAGGTAGAGCAAGAATTACAAGAAATATCTCAAATCTTGGGAATGTGAGTGCTCCATAGCCTTTCTGTTTTTCAGAATTCTGGTTCTTGAATTTCAGAATTAGGAGTAAAGCATGCAGAAGCACCAAACTGCCACCAATTACAGCTAACCAGAACATGCTTCTGTCAAAATCCTTCCAACTGTAAGAAAGAAATAAAAGAGCAGTAAGATGGTATACAGATATAGAAGTGAACCTTTTGATAGTACTGAAGACCTTAGTAAATTGGAACAAGGATTCCATTTGATAGCACTTTTCAACAGAACTCACATCTTGGTCAGAATCAGCATTTCGCAATAATACAGAATTTTCATTTTCTATCTGAAAGTTTTGATAGCACTTGAAAGAACTAGAGTGGACAAACTTTGAAAAGCAACTGAATTCTATAATTATCTACCGAGACAAGTTCTTCGACTATAGACTTATTTATTCAGAATTTTTCTGCTTAACCACTAAATGCCTATTAATTCTCAATGTCTCTATGATCCATATGGGAAAAGAATAGTTCATTAAAGAAATAAAAGAGTCAAATAACTTGCCCGTTAAAATTGTGCAAACCCATATAATCTGCTTCAGGTTTAATATCTTGGCTCTGCATACATATGACACACCGGATCAGACAAATTAATATTCATTACCTATCGGTAAGAGCTAAAAAACAAATCATAATTTTATTTTTTTACCTCAAAGAATAATCTTCATTCCATTGGAGTAAGTGGTGATCCATATACAGTAGCAGCTTTATTCAAATTTCCCTCTTTGGCCGATTGCTCACGTTGAAAAATCTCTAAATGATTAAATTTGGAAATGTAGGAATGAGGACCAGCAGGGGGGCTTGATCCCACCATGACTGGCTGGATGTGCCCAGTTTCCCAAGGGAGATTGAAGTAGGGAATACTCCGTTGTAAACCCCTAGTAAATTCATAGTACTCATCTGGCAATGTAACTGCTAAACCATCTTGACAGTGCAAAAACCTGGATGTGGCATGCGATTCTCTCCACAAAAAGAAAACATCAGAAGCTAGTATCGAGTATTGTAGTTAAAGATGATTGCAAGACATCTTTGAAGATATGCATACTTCAGAAGCTAGTATTGGTAAATGTCGGCTCATTCAATCTAGCATACCACTTACATTGTCGAGTCATTGAAAAACCGAGTGATTGCATAATCAGATAGTAGTTCACATAAGTTAGGGGTCATACAAAAAGGTTTCTTGCAGGATCAGATTTCAAAGAAGTAGATGACCTTGAAAATGCTTTAGCAGATAGAAGACTTGCAGTTGACATGGTGAGCAGCCCCGCAGCAAAGATGTTGCCCAAAAAACAGCAGTTACAAATGCGGAAATCACGCAAGATATTACAGGTACAGAATCTGCAGATATGCCCAACAGCTTACTTGCATCAGAAAATACTAGACCTCCACAAGATATAGAGGTGACACATTAATTGATTTAATAACAAGCGAAAAAAGATTTAAAAAATCCTTACAGTGCCTCACTTGTGGAACATTAGATGGCAGACTTTTGTTTCCAGCAACATCCCCAGTAACATTCTCAGGAACATTGACATAAACAATATCATTATCAACTTTTATCTCTGTAATGTATATGCTTCTACTTATTTCTTGGAAGCTGAATTTCGCAAGGAAAAAAGAAAAAAAGAAATTAGAAGAGTTAATATATTTTCAAAACTATTAAAAACTACATATTCTTCCAATAAAGTACCAATGGGACAGATAAGTCACTCATTTTCTTGATGTGTCTAAGGCAACTAACTGCATATAGAGATTGCTAAAAATAAACAACTTACCTCTGTAAGTGCCCTCCAGAAACTGATATAAAAGTGGAGTTAAAGCCGAATACAGGCTTCAAGAACTTAATTGATATTGCGATGTTGTGTTGCCTAGTCCTCGTACTAGATGTTGTACTTAATCTCACAGCAGGCCTCTGAGAATCTGATGGTCATAATCTATAATCACATCAGGAAGAAACAACTACACGTCTAGAAAATACTTGCAAAGGAAGAAAAAAAATAATCGAAATTTACATATATGTTTAAATTGATAGCATAGAATCAAAAGCTGGAAAAGAATGCAAACACTAAACTTTATTCTATGGAAAAAACAAAAAGATGTAGTTTATACCATAAAGAAAAGTAGCTGGTTCAATTGGAGAGACAAGAGTCCCGTATCTGCTTATAATGGATTTCGGATTGAGGCTTATAGTGATTATAGCAATGTTAGATATATTTGTAATCTGAAAAGAAAGAGTGCACATAAGTTGCAAATTACATATAAAGTTTGTTTGTCCCAGATTTGAACTTCATAATATACAGCTACTTAAGTAAATTAAATGCATTAATCAACTTGCCATAAAGCCAAATCTGCGGTTCCCTCGGCTTTTTCCTTCAACAGGAAGAAGTGCACCTTGACTTGTATTGAGAGAATTTAGAATGTCTGCAGATGTATTGAGAACAGGTTCCGAAAAGTACAAAAACACCTTCAAGTGCTCATGATTATTAGTTGCCTGCACAGTCCTAGTTTCACTATTTAGTTGAAGTAACTTTTCAGGAACATGAGACCGTACGTTGGCAAACACACTTCTTCTATCTGTAGAATACAAACAACCACCAAATGAACGGAGTAGGTTGAGAAAAACATTAAAATATCTATGAAAGAAATGAAACTTAAAGCTATGAAGTGACTTATGTAGTTTTGAAATTTAATACTTCATAAGCTGCTTCAATAGTTTAATAAACCAAAATGGATAACATAACTGACCAAAATGCACAACAAAACTTGAATTTTCCATCCCTGTAAATTTGTTCCCAGCATTGTCGGTACAAAAACTCTTATCCATTACCAGTACCGCTCTCCCATACTGAACCATGGATGACAAACCCACGAGAAGCGAGTATCTGAGGCCTGGTTGCAGGGTGATAAGTGAAGGTGGTATAACTTGGCCATCACCATATACTATCAGCTGAAAAGACATTAAACTATTAGTAACTTGATGAATCTAACAAGTGCTAAACTTTGACATATTTTGTTGGTCAACTACTCACATTGCACGCATTCACAGAAGAACATCCAAAACCTCCTCCACCAGTACAAGATTCAGTGAAAGAAATATTTACAGAGACATTTAGCTCATTTGTCAGCGATGATGACGCAGTTACACATGCTGTAGGTGGGACTGTATCTGCAAAATGTGGTAGAACTAAAACATTAATCAAGGATTAGACAAAAATCGAAGCCAGTGTAATTGCAATTTATAGAGAAGCATAATCGGTTTTCCCACGAAAGTCAATCTGTGTAAGCCACTTCTTGAGCTGTTACAAGTTTTGTGTTTCTACTTCAATCTAAATTTTTCTCAAAAAGTAGACAACATCCATCAACACAAACATTATATGAATTTTTGCACTATGTAATTGAAGTGAAGGGACCAACCAACAATCCAGTTATAGCTAGAACAGCCAACTCCTGAAGATCCATTGCTGCAGACTTCAAATGTATGATTTCCATCTGACAAGCCTGTGTATGAGACCTCCCTAGCTCCACAATCTGAAGCAATGTCATCATCCAGCTGCATGGGTGTAATTGTAAATTGATAATTGAACTTTCAATTCAATAAAAAATTTGAAAACATGAAACTAGTCCATTTTGAAGAAAAACCAAGATCAATTGAAAAGCTAAAGTATGTGAAAGAGTTCAGCAAACCTTGCAACTAAAGCTGCAGTCTGTGCAAGTGCCATTTCCACCCACTGAAACTTCAAACAAAAATGTGGCCGAGTTGAGACGAGAAAATGAATGAGGAGACTTCAAGAACTTTACAGATACCTCTGAATCACCATGAACTTTGAAGAAGAACACAAGTGTAAGAACCAAACAAGGCAAGACCACCTCCCATGAAAACTTGTTCAAACTCATTTCCAGAGACTAACCTCAAAATTATGACGAGGCCAAAATCAATTAGTACATAAGATACATTAGAGGGGGTTTGTGTTGAAGAAAGAGAGAAATGCAATGCTTTAGAAATAGAATAATGGTGGAAAAATGAGGTGAAAAACCAGGGATTAGAGGAAATAATAAGTGGTTTAGAAAATGGTTAATGGGTTAAGTGGCTGATGAAAGTTGGCCAGTTTAAGGATAGTTCACATGAGAGTGACAGTATAGGACAGTGTGTTTTGTTGTGTAGATAAGTGAGAGAGAGAGAGAGAGAGAGAGAGAGAGAGATTCCAAGGACAAATAAGCATCTCTCTGTTTTCAACTTCTTTGGCTATAAATTTTTAGTCAAAACAAATGAAAAAATTTCAATAATGAAAACACAGAAACTCTGTCTCATCTGTTATAATAATGCTTGAAGTCTAATTTCTCCCTTCCAAATTGAAAAAAGAAAAAAAGAAAAAAAAAACAATTTAACAAATCCCCAATCTGCAAACTGCAATTTTGTATTCTATGATATGTAAAAGATCAGAACTTCCCAGCTTTAACAGGCATGCATCATGCATGCTAGATTTGAGGCAGCTCTGCTTTTCTGTACTGCTTTAGAGTTTAGAACACAAAATGCATTGTAGCAGTCTCATTAATCGATAATATTTAGATTTCAAGAAGAAAAAAAATTAATGCAGTTCCATGTGCACGGACAGATACCTCGTTCTTCATCCAAATAAATTAATAATGTAGTTTACAAAACAAGCATATTCAATTCAACGACCCCATTTATCCGGCTAATATGAAGCCCTTATAAGATATAAATGGAAATTGAAATATGTGATGTTTGTATCACAATTTTCAGTTGTAGAAAAACATGCCCAGATGTTTTAATTTATTTCCCATTAAACATTTTCATTAGTAATAAATGGTGTGACATTAAAATCTAGACAGCAATGTTTTGAATCAAAGGAATTCAATGAAATGAAAATCTGGGTGTCCTCTGGTGGTTTAGGACCCACAATGGTGGAGGAAAAAAAAGAGCAAAGACAAAAGGGTGATTGAGAAATGTTTGTCATGTGTATATATTTACTACAGTGGTGGTGGCAGTTGCAGTAAAAATTTAGACTCGTCTTTGAAGCTCAACCTCAAGAACATTATCTCTTCAATCTTTATCATATCATGGTAACATGGTAACCTTTCTCTTCTTTGTCTCAACTCTCATGTCTTGTAGTGAAATTCTCTTGCAAATGGAGGAAAAAAAAATGAAAATATAGAAGGAGACATAACAGTGTGGAAGAACACAAGATAAAAGAACATCGGAGAGAGATATGGGACAGCAAGCTGGACTCAACAAATATGGATATGAGACGAGTGAAATTTACAGGTGCGGGGAAAACCCATTTTGTACCGGTGCAAATCGGAATTCCCATTAAAAAAATAGTACAGGCAGATCAGCTCCCCGTTAAGATAATAACCATTTGATGCCCAAATATACTGACTTAAAAATAGGTAAAAGCTTAGATGACCTGAGTCAATTTAGATGGTATAGCCCATTCAAGGCTCATATCAAAACCAATTTCTATTGTGTTGGCCTATTTAAAGATCTAATGAAAATTGCTTCATGTTCTATCAAAAAAAAAAAAAAAAGTGCAGAGCAATCCTTGTAGACTCTGTTGTAATTCCTATGCTGTGGAGGTTCTCTCTATGATGCTTATAAACAACAAAGAATGATTAAAAACTTCAGAGCAAGATAGCTTTAGTAATGACTAACATAGTGACTTTGTTTACGAAACGAGCAAAACAGCATTCAGACAAGCATAAGTCATAACCCCCCGAACATCACGGATTGAATTATGGAAGGGGTTCCCCTCTTAATCAAACATAGAGACTCGACTGAAAAAGTTTACGCAGATCACCATTCCTTGGCATTGTGACCAAAGCAAAGTGGAACCATTAGAGATGGTTCTGATGAATTACTTTTAAAGTTCAGGTCATTGACTAGCATGGATAAAGTAATTCAGCTACATACATTATTCAATTTCAAAAGAGAATATTCATTCTATAAAAACGTAAGAATCGGAAAACACTGTAGCTATTGAGGCCCTGGTTTTAAGGACAGCTGTCTGACCTCCAATTTCGACAAAAGTTATATATAAACCTAACATACTCAACTTTAGTTCTCCTTAAAATTTAATAATAAAGCATAAAGATGACTTATAATGGTTGATACTTACCTAACAAAGTACGAAAAATGAATTTGAAAATCAACAAGTTGGGGTCCTTCCAATGTAAATGCAAATTATGCTGTTAAATGAAGCAAATCATGCAGGGATTTCACTTTTTGTCATCCATATCCGAAGAAGCTGATCATAAAACGAACAAGTAGCCACCAAACTATTCTTTCTTTTGCTTTCCAGGGGTTTTCCACCTCTCTGCCAATCTGCTCCATAAGCAAGAGAGCCATGCTTAGTATAAGTTTCAATTACCTCAGCTTTCTCCCCATCAACCTTGACAACAGAGAATCCATTGTGCATACAAGCTGCCAAGACGAGGCCTGGTACAAAAGGATGGTGTTTGATTCTCCAAACACCTCCACCTAAACGAATTGAAGTTTCGCTCACCGGCCTTGAGATGGATCTTACATCCCATACCCTCAGGTACTCATCATAGCTACCGGTAAGTAAAGTATTAGGGTCACTAGGGCTTTTCGCAATGCAACAAACTCCCATCGTGTGCACCTTGGAATTCTGAAATGCCAACCTAGCGGGACTATCCCGGATATCCCAACAACTGAACTTACAATCATCTGAGCCAGTGTATACTAAATGCGGTTGGTGGATGTCAAATGAAGTTGCCCACAGCTCGAAATCGTGTGCTTTCCATTCTTGTAGAATTTCCAGCTGGGACTCTGCAAAGGAAATAATAGAGACAGAACCATCAGAAAGCCCCACCGTCATGGATGTGGCTGATGGGTTCCAGTCCAAACAAAGGCACATGGAGGAGCTGATTTTTTCACTATTGATCTCTCTCAAGAAACCTCCTGCAATATCAATAAATGAGAAATTAAAACGACACCATGATTTCACTAAAAATGATATCTAATTCATCCTCAGCACATATACTAGCCCAGTTTACCAAAACCCGAAAACGAAAAGCAGATACACACAATACAACAGAAATTTCAACGAATATACCTTTAGCTTCCGGTTCATCTTCGGTGCATTCGAGACTGTAAACCTTCACATGACCATCAGCATCAGCTTGAGCAAGCAAAGGACCCGCATTACCACCAACCGGGCTCCACTTGATATCGAAAATTCCGGCAGTGTCCAATCTATAGAACAACTCAAGCTTGCTTTCTTCAGCATCGACATTGAACAGCGAAATGCTTCCGTTTCGAGTCGGCTTATCACCTTCCTGTAATGTGTAAGTCGAAGCTGCGAGAACACGGTGGTGTGAGTCGTGCGGACAAAACTCCACGGCGTCCGCATTGCCGTCTAGTTTGCAATGCGCCACGTCCATGCCTGTATTGTTTTTCAAACCAATCACATAAAATTTGCAAGTGACATTAACTGTGGCATTTCATCAAACAATTGGTGTTCGTGTGTACAAGTGTATGAGAAAGAAAGCTTTACCGTTATGTCAGTTATGAGTTGGCGGCTAGGTACTAACTGAAACAAAATCCGAAAGAAATTATTTTGACTTTGAAGTCAACCAGATCGGTGGAGATTATGAGTTGGTAACGGAGACTGATATATAGTTTTAGTGATTAAAGTGTGAAAAAATAATAATAATAATAATCGTGTATATATATATATATATATATATATACAGAAATTCTCTTATAAAAATGCTATGATAGAATTATATAAAGAAATTGAATTATTAAATGTGAGTCACTTGTTTTATATACTTTAATCACTCGTTATATATATATGATAATTTAATCACTTTTATAAAGCTCGTAAACTACTTCGACTTATTTAAAATGTTCGATCCTCTTTGTTATTTATCCTATTTTTATTAACGAGATGACGTCATTCTAATATATGCCCTTCACACAACGACGGAGGGTCATAATGGTCGTATCCCCTTCTTAAAAAAAACCTTTAAATTATTATAAATTAACCACTAAATTTCATCGCTTTTAGACTATAGTCTCTAAAATCTTTTATTTTAGCATAACGGTCCCTTAAGATAAAGATTTTTGATTCAACCTCATAGTCACACTTGTACCATTTAGTTTAAAGATTCAAGTTATATCTTCTGCCCGAATCTCCAAATATTAAATAAAAGGAATAAACATAAAAGTAAGTTTAATTTACTTAGTAACATTATATGCAGGAAGGTTTCCAAAACCTAGATTTTTATAGGGAATCTAATTTGGAGTTTAAGGGGATATAATCATAAAACTCAAATAAAAAAACTCCACTAATGTAAAAGATGGGTGAGAATGGTATCTTATTATATCAACCTCATTTATATTTAAAATGCTTTGAAAAAAATATTAATTTTCTTTCTATGTTTAATTCAAAATTTTAAAACGACTTCAAAACATTACTATAGTATCATCTACTGTGTTAGTATTAATAAAAAAAAATATATATATATATATATATCACATCCAATGTAGCGATTCGAACATAAAATGTTATTAATTATAATATAACTATAGCCGGTGTTTTTATTTTGATATTAAACACTTTTCTCAACCCCATTCCACCGTAAACTTGGCATAATCATTAACCTTTATTGTTTTTTTTTTTTTTTACACTAAGAAAGTCGCATATAGAAATTATATATATATTAAAAGTATGATAAAATTTATATAGTTGAATGGCTGCCTACACATGCTTTATTCTTTTAATTAACAAAGAATATATTGATGGACATGATTCTAATTAATTAAGTATAATGTAACCCCACCACTCATATATAATATTTAGTTGTGCAAAGCAAAGCTTCAAATTCAACACCCCACTTGTTTGCTTTAGTGCCTATTAATATTTGATTTATTATAAAATCTATTAAAGTAGAGAAATTGCTGCGGGGTGATCATTAGTTGATCGATACAGGCTAGTGTTTTCTCCGATTATAACTTTTAATAAACTATTGTCATGTTTAACGTGATTTAATGGTAAGTGTTGTTCATTCAAATTTAACGGCCAATATCATATAATCAAATTGCATCACTTTGTAATATTTTTTAATAGTCATATGAATATATTTCATAATTTATGCTTCACAATCGATAAATAAATACTGCATTTATATTTTTAATTACAGTATATATAAGGTGTTCAACGGTCAAAGAAGTGATATCTTTGACAATAATGATGCTTTTTTTTTAAATTTTTTTTATTTATAGAAAATAATGATGCTTTTGTTTTGTTGGTTTTTAATGGAAAGTGAAATCCACTATTCAACTAATTATGATCGATGAAAAAGGAATAGACAAAGCTTAAACTGAAGGTGGGAGAGAATAACTTCCTTAATTAACATAAATAATTTGGTCTAAATTCTCCCGTCTTTACTCATTTCACTGCACCAAATCATTTTGAAAAATGACGAAACGAAAACGATTAGTTTGTTTAATTCACTCATTATTATCTAACTCATAATAAATTTTAAATGAATATTGAAGTCACATCATATGGCAATTGTAAGACATAAATTATCGTTAATATCTTAACTCGAAAAGGAACATGATTTACTTCTTTGTAACTTAGTTTAGATCATAAGAAACCTGTTTGCCCTCCTTAATTTATTTCTTTGTAACTTGGTAATTACCGACATTCTCCGCCTTATCAAGTGACATAATATGCGGGTTTCTTTTACCTCTAGAACCGTAAATATGATCGCTTATGGTTAAACCAATATTTTTCCTTTCTTAGAAGACTAGTTTAATTTTAAATCTTACCCTCTTTGTGTGAAAAATCTTATACTGATTTACTTGATTGATATTTTTTTCCTATTTTTAATGAAATCTAGTTTCTCCACAAAAAAAAAAAAAAAAAAAAAGCTCGTACTGTGTGTTGGTAACTTCTAAGAGTATCCTCATCAAGACTCCCTATATTTTCCTTATATTTAGAGAGTTTGTTGTACTTTTTTACAAATAATGAGCCATTTTGGTCATGTTTGTTTGCTTGTAATGTATTGTATTAGCCATTTAAAATGTATTAAAACATTAAAATACAGTGTTTTGTGCAAACGCTGTATTGTATTATTTTAATACATTTTAATTGTCTAATATAACAAACACCGTATTAGCTAATACATTATATTATATGGTATTATGTTGTATTGTATTAGAAAAAAAACATTTTTTTTTCTTTAATAAATATAGAATATTGATGAAATATATGTTATATTGTTAATATATATATTTTTTTTTAATTTCAAAATTATTTAGGAAATATTTATTTTAATAATAAAAATATTAGTTATTTAAATTTTTTGGTTCAATTCAGATAAATATTTATTGATTAATTTATGGTAAGGATATTTAAAATTAATTATTAATTATTTTTTAAAAATATTATATTTTTGTAATATAATAAAGTACAATAAAGTCTTTATTTTTTTTTTAAATAAGTACAAACATGTTATATTTTGATTCCACAAACATGCACACATACAACTACACATGGTTTTTTAAGATGGAACCTAAAATATATATTTAAATAAATAAATAAATAAAATAAAACAAAAGAAAAGAAAGAAAAAAAAAAAGTAAAACGAAAGTGGCACACAGACCCTAAAACAATAATTTAAAAAGGCAAGCAGACCTCAACATAATATAAGGAAACACGAATTAAAAAAGACATAAATTAACCATTCCCTTTTACCTCAAACGATGCAGCCTAATCAGAAATAACAACATGATGTAATTCTGCATGAGCCGACAGAGTCACAGAATCAAGGTAAATTTTAGTCTCAGCAACATGGAGGTGCTTAGAACTTCATTTACTTAATTGAGACTTGAAATTAGCTAAAGTCTTGAAAGTTGGTTTCACTCTTCTTTTCGATTTTGTCACCCTGGGAATTCAATTATTGTCGGGATCAACTGGATCCTGAGCTTTCGCATACTTGTCATCATTCATTGAGAAGTTGTTACCTGAATTCCTAGAATTGTCGTTTCCCAATTAAGCAGAGATAAAATACAAATAAAGTCATATATGAATAACTTAATACGATATAATATAGTACATCACCAAACACGAGTTTGTATTATACAATACAATCCAATACGGTGTGTCAAACGAGCTCTTAAGGAGTTAACACTCTAACAAGTCTCCCTAAAAATGGCTTGTTATTTATTTATTTAATTTTAGTTAAAAAATAAATATTATTATTTTTAAATAAATCAAAATAAAAAGAGCTGTTGGTTGATTTTTTATTTTTTATTTTTTTTATTTTTTTATTTTTTAATTTGGGTTAAACCAACAACAGAGGAGACATTGAGAATTGGTAAAAAAAAAAATTAAATAATGAAAGTAATTGGGTTAAAAAAAATTAACTAAAGACATTGAGATTTTTGGGTTAGAAAGTTGAATTTGGGTTTAAATAAAAAAGAATTTGGGTTAAACAAAAAAGAAAGAGTGAATTTGGATCATTGAATATGAAGGATATGGACATATCTTGATCACCCATTTCAATTGAGGAGTGAAAAAAAAAAAAAAAAAAATAGGGAGGAAGCCCTCTCTCTTTACATTTGGGGAGGCTTTGGCCGGAAAAAAATTTATAGAGTGAGATAGAGAGGCTGTTGGAACAATTCTGGTCTAACCTCTCTAAATATTGTCAAAGACATGGTGTTTTCCAACCTATTGGGGATGCTATAAGTCCTTTTCTATCTTCGGTGTACAGCTTTGTTGATCTTCATTCATTCAGTAGAATAATACTGCATAGTATATATTTAAGATTACAAATTAAACATGACAAATTTTATCAAATGAATTTATATGCATCCAATATAGTTGCTACTTCTAGTACTTGTGTCACTAGTGCACGCAACAATTGTTTACAACAAGGAGTCACGGGGAGACATCCTAATTTCGTTTGAATATTGTCAAAAAAAATATTTAAAAAAATGATTTAATGTATCTGGGGAATTTAAGCCTAATAATTAAATAAAGAGAGGATTTCATATTAAGTTGTATAAATATTCATGATTTGTATATCAAATTTTATTATTTCGGTTGCGGAAGGTATCACATCTAAGATATTGCGATTCGAGTCATATTCCTTCTCCAATCCTAAAATCTATAATAGTTAAATATATATATATATACATATATATATACGGTCTCATTCCTATTAAGGTATCCTTATATAACTTTATCAGGATATTGAATGTGAGCCACTCATTTATAAAAGTGATTTGACAAGGGCATACATACCAAGTCAAATCATATAAAACGAGTGATTCACATCCAATATCCTTATATAATTCTATCAGGGCATCCTTATATGAAAATTTCCGTGTATATATATATATATATATGAATGATTAAGTTGCCATATAAATGAGAGAGGATTTTTTTTTTTTTTTTTTTCTGTTTTGTTTTGAAAAACGTATAAATAAAAGGGTTAAACTATAAACTATCATCTTAACACAAGAATAAGTGAATAACTACTCACAATCAATGTATTGTCAAGATACCTAAAATCATCTTTTGCTTCCTCACAATTTACATCACAAGTCATGTTAATTATCAATAGTTCATCAATAACTCAACCTGCATTAGATTTAATATCGGTGCGTAATTATATATATATATATATATGAAAAAGAAAAGTATTATATATCAAATTTATTTTCAAATGATATGCTAGTTGCTACTAAAATATAACATTTGATAGTATATGGGTCGTTAAAATTATATTATTTACCATATAATCTCGAAAAAGTCATGTCCAAATATTGACATCTCGATACCTTATGAATATATCATTTGACAAGAATTTGTCTAAATAATCATAAAAATATCAGCGGTGGTGCAATTTGAATTCAAAATTGAGACATAATAGACGAGCTATGCTGTAAAAATATAGGATCTTGATTCATGAACATGTTTGTGAAAGCCGAAAGGTATAGATGGAAATGACATATGGACCATTGACATGATGCATCACACTATCAGTCTATCACAGTCACAGAGGCTCACACACACTGAGCAAGTGATGATGACGCGCCCATGAGAAACGTGGACGTAGCAGCAGTAGCTAGCAGCTCTCCTCCTCAAAAGAGCGAAAAGAAGCAACTTTCAGAGGACAAACAAAAGCCACTCACCACCACTCACCAGTCACCAGTGTTCCCTCTAGCTTCTCCTTGTTCGTACGCTAAATATATATCCACTCCATTGTTCATTATTTTCAACTCTAGCTCTGATCATCTCCTGCACAATTTTCCACCATATCTAACACCCATCTTTAATTCTTCATTATATATATAGTTGTGTGTGTGTATATATTTATATATGTTAACTGTTTGATCTTCTTCTTCGTATATATATATTATATTGATGAACATGGATGAACTGTACGGTCTCCACTCGACGGTGGATTATCCATCAATGCAACACACGGATGAGAACAATCTTATGGTTGGTAATACTACTACTGGTACACTTTGGACCAACGTCTACGATCATCACCAAATCTCATCTTCATCATCTTCAACACCACCACAGGTCGTCACTACTTTTAATCCTGTAGTGTACGGATCCCAACAGTTCGGGTCAGGCTCATCTGGGTTATCGGATGCTGCTTCAATGGTGGCTCAGCTTCAAACAAATAATAATAATATTAATATTAATAATAATACTTCAGAGGAAGCTGAGGTTTCAAGTGCAATTAGAGCTAGAATTGCTTCTCATCCTCTCTACCCTAAATTGCTTAAATCCTATATTGATTGCCACAAGGTACAAACCCTCTTGTTTGCTTCCTTAGAAAATTCTTGGGTTCTTAATTATCTATAAGAAAAGTCAATTGGGTTTGGTGGGTTTTTTTTATTTTTCTATTAATGGATGCAACTACTTACATATCATGTAACCTAAAAATATAACGTTTTTTTTTATATTATTTATTTCTCTATCACTGTTAAGTGTTTAGTGTTAATATACTGTTTTCTTGCTTTTTTTAAGATGTCGAAATCTCTTACATATATGATATATGAACATGGATTTTCCTGCTGTGTGTTTTTTTTTTTTTCTCTTCTACTTTTATACACTTTAATTTCCTTCAAATTTTGATATTACAGGTGGGATCACCACCGGAGATGACTGATGTGTTGAATGAAATTATCAGTAGTGAAAGTGATGTCAACATGCGAAGCACCGTTGTTTCAGGTTGCTTAGGCGCTGATCCCGAGCTCGATGAGTTCATGGTCTCTGGAGTTTCTTTCATTAAAACTCAAAAACCCTAATTAACACTTCCCCAGAACTGCAAGTGTTTTATTTTTATATTTTTAATATAACTTTTTTTTTCTTTTGAAGGAAACTTATTGTGATATATTGAACAAGTACAAGTCAGATCTCTCAAAGCCTTTCGATGAAGCGACAAATTTTTTGAACAGTATGGAAACTCAGCTAAGCAATCTCTGCAATGGTGGTGTTTCCAGAAGCTATGGTTCCGGTATCTAACTTCCTCTCTCTATGTCTTATTAACATGCTCGAGTGTTTATTTGAATTGTTTAATGTAGTTTGTTGATTTTTGTGCTTGAGATTTTTATTTATGTGTGCGAGACAGCTACTATGATCACATAGAAATCCACCCCAATAACCGGAAAATATTTTAGGCGCACGTTAGTAGTCAGAAACCCTAGTGCACTTTAGCAGGGCCAACTCAGTCTCAGTCACAGACTCGCAGGGAAGAGATTATAGTAGTGATTGCTAACTTCTCATTCTCTGAATTGCTGCTGTAGACTAGAGATCACGAAACGTTTCTTTCTATTTATTGATTTAGGGTTTCAAGATGATTCAAAGACTTTAATATCAGATTTAGAATTCTCATGATAAATATTAAATTATTCAAAAATCTGAAGACAACTTCATTATTAGCATTCTAGGCTTGGAACATATTATTATTATTATTTGATAATTTATTATTATTATTATTATTATTATTATTATTATTTTGATTTTTGGGTTGGGAAAAATCATACCTTTAGGGTCCTATTTTATTTGCATATGTTTTTTGATGCTGCCATACGTGTATTGATTATTGAATGCTGCTAAGTTGTTAAATAGATTATAATTATAGCTTTTAATAAACCTAAAAGTAAATTACAAACCAATTACTCATTATGGATGTTGGTTTCCAAAGGAGAGTTTGAAAATGGAAAAAAAAAAAAAGAATTTTGCTTAAATAAGCTTGTTCTTGAGACTATAGCCAAATGGAAAAATATAATATTTCTGAATAATGAATGACATTAAGTTAGAGCACTTGCAAATGCTTTCTTCTGTTTGAAATTGAGATATAGATCAAGGAAGCCCTTTCATTCCCGAAATCAAATAATGCAAATGATTTTAGCCGTTTTTTGCTCTCGTTAAAAGAACATTAGAGATTGTATATCAATTGATATAGCAACTTTTAACCAAGTTTCCATGTAATAAAGCATGGTTGAAAGAATGCGATTAGATCTAAGTATATATGTTACATGTTTTAAGAATGCGATTAGTTCTAAGAATGTGATTAGTTCCAAGTATATATGTTACATGTTTTACAACACAATTTTTTGCTAATTTTACCATTTGGAGACCAATAGTTTTCATCCCTAATGAGCAATTTTCTTTTAGTGAGTGATGTTGTATTTTGTTTTTCATTTGCTCTCTAACATCTTGGTGTTATAATACTTTATTCATGTTGCATCTGCAATTGTTGTTATCTATGAATGATTTATTCGGGTTAAGATTCATGACTAGAGTTTCAAGTTCCAAAGGAGCATGAGTTGCTGTGCATGCCATGGTTGAGAATTAAAAACATTTCTTTAAATGCTCTTGAGACAATTAAGAATTGTTTTTTATTTATTTAAATATTGAATGAATGTCTGAGAATTGTTTCTTTTCAAATAAAGAATAATTTATAGAGAATAGTTGCAGGTAGTTCGTATGTATAAAATATACCTGAACTTAAAGCAAATCTGATTTCTCCTTAATCATGATCCACATCATCAACACAAATAGATACCTGATAGATTCTTGCTATGGACATGAGATATTGTGTCAGAGTCAAGTACAAATGGTTAGGCTCCCGAAATATTTCATTTGCTTGTGCTAGGGCCCTGATCTCATCTTTGATTCCTTTCGACTTTGAGGCTTTGAGAATGATTAAATAATGGCTGGAGTTGTAGGTTTTTTTATTGAGTACAGATGGATTCTGTAGCCGAAATGTTTCTTTAATATTCATACTTTTGTACTGTCAAGGTTGCGATGTTACACATATAGTATGGTCTCAGACTATTTTTAGCACCACTTCACAGAAGATGCTTTTGATCTGTTTATTACTTTGTAGTTGCATGACTTTGAGATAATGGATTTGTTTTGGAAGTAAGTGCCTTGTGGGCAGGAAAGCTAGTGAGAGTTATATATATAAATGGTTTGGCCATGTGTGAAATCTAAAGTTTGAATTTTAAAAGAGGACATCTCTGTGAAGGCATATGGTGGTTAGCTCTAGTGGTTGGACTTTGTTTCTTTTTCAGTTATGCATGCTGGAGAAGATTCTTTGGATGTCACTTGGTACTTTAGACATAACCTCAATATAAAATTTTATGTGAGATGGGATTTTCGCGTGTTACTTTAATTATATATGGGGGTGCTCTTAATTGCTTATTAGGTACATGGGAAGTGAGTGTTGTATTGAAAAATTAAGTTTTATAAACTATTGATGTGTGCCCACACATGACACGATTCATGATGTTACTCTGTTTATGCTTTTTGAATCAAGGCGATGCCTATCCTTGAGGGGTCCAAATTATGGGAAGTGAGTGTTGTATTGAAAAATTAAGTTTTATAAACTATTGACGTGTGCCCACACATGACATGATTCATGATGTTACTCCTTTTATGCTTTTGGAATCAAGGCTTTGCCTATCCTTGAGGGATCCAAATTTTCTTGATTATATTCAACTAGCTGAGAACCAAAAATATATGGTCAGTGTTGCATTAGAGTCATCTTGCCCTCATAATGTGTATCTCATCCAATGCTCCGTAACATTTAGCAGTCTTATCTTTCTTGATATCTATCTCTCTTCTCTTTTGCAAGATTAGAATTCAATCTTTGTGAACTTATGTACGTCTTAGTTGGAGGCCTTTTGTTTGATTGAGTAGTCTTGTTTGGTTTTTAGAGCCTATGTATCATGTCTTGCAAATTTTGGTAGTAAGATGTAGGTTTAATGTATGTTATTGTGAACGTGAAGCTATATATTTTAACTCAAGCTTATAGATTGAGTTTTATGTGCATAAATTCTGATGTGCATGCATTTGAGATTTTGAGTTTTCGGGATTTGAAAGTTATTAATGTGTGGTTTAACTAAGATGGTAGATGTACAACATAGGAGACTATGGTGTTATCACATGATGTTTACAACATTTCTTCAGAATTTAAGCAAATTCCCAGACCAAATTTGTGCTTAACTATTTTATTTATTCATTTAAAATTGATTCCTCCAATAATGCTTCTTGTATTTTCATGAACCAATTGCTTTGCCGTTGCTTCACCCCTTTTAGATGGCTTTAGGTTGGTGGTTTATTGTGGTAATGGCATGGCCCAAGGAAGTAGTATGTTGTCTCGATGGAGATAGTACTTAATATATGAATTGTTTGTCCTATTTCCAGGGCAGTGTATTCATAGTGGATATAATCTGGCTGTTAATAATTCATACACACGCTAACACACACAGAGAGTTGAACAGGCTTTCTGGCTTTCTTTGTTGAGTTCTATAGCTGTATACCATCTCATCAGTAGCTGTATGATTTGTCATGTTTTACATGTTAAAGAGTATATATTTCAAGCTTAATTGATTTCTTATTTCTATTATAATTCCTCCTTTCATAGGATAAAGGCAATTTAATCTTGTGGCAACTATAATACTATATTTAGACAATATGATGATCGGAGAAGCAAATTTCTCCTCTAATGTGAAAGGGTCCATAATTGCTGGCCGATATGGAGTTTTTCCTTGTGGGTGTTTGCATATACTGCTTGGCAGTTGGTATTTTAACCTTTGTTCACAAACAAGTGTTAATGTTGCCTGTTTAGTGGTAGAAAGTTTTCATTGAGCATGATTTTCCGAAGATCTTTATGTGTCAAAAGGAGATAGTGCTAGGATGAGATAACTAGGGTTTTGTTAGTTTCTCCATGATTATGAGCTAAGAAAAACCCTTTTAGGTAATAGCAGGATGTCTCCAAAACTGGATCTCAAACTGTCCCAATTACTTGTCTAGATAGGTCTCGAAAGAGTCACCTTGTACCTTTATAGAAGAATTCCCAATATGGAAATGGGAGGAGAGTGTATTGTACTCTAGAAATTAGATTATTGGTTGAGACTAGTTTATTGTTTTGGGTTAATTCATGTGTGCATGGTTTGTGTAAAATAGTATATAGAAAAGCATCTGGGATCGTTTCTTCATTCAATTATAACCGAATTTAATTGTTTGCATATTAAAATACGTTACCTGCTGACGCCAGTAGGCCATGCAAGTCTGCATGGTGTTTTTCTTGCTAAAAAAATCAGTCTTCAGAGAGACCAATTGGATTGAAAAAAAAAAACAAAAAATCACAATAAAACACACACAGACACTTGTGTTGTGTTTGTGTGTAGAGTTGTTGTTTTCAAAGTGTATTTTTTTATTTTTTGAGCATGCAAATAATTAATGCGAATCCAGAAGATATGGACTCCCGTGGTTAACGCTGCCATCTGAACATGGATGGAGACTCTCGCTCACTCACTAGTCACTAGGTCTCTGCTCGGTTTCACCATCTGCATTACACGTGATTCCACAGTAGTAAAAAAAAAAATCTTATTAAAACCATGTCCATGTGTTGCCCTTTTTCTAGTCTTGTGTGAGTGATTCCACATAGAGACTAGACGATGCTGCTTTAGTCAGATACTGAAAAAGAAGCTGTTTTCCAACGATTGACGGAGGCCACACTGTACAATATTGCTTTGGAATTCGAAAAACTAGTGCGTGCCGTGACAAACTCTGAATTTTGACGTCCGTACACTTTCAAAAACACTGCACTTTCTCTCCCTCTGTGTGTGTGTGTGTTAGGTTTAAATAAAATATATATATAATTGAATTTTCCATCATTACCTTTTGTGTTAAATCACATCCATGTAGGAGACATGGAACCTGCTTCCATTTGTTTTCAACTTTGGCCCACTTCAGCATTTCGTGTACAATTAATTAATATCATTTGCTTTTCAATAATTAATTATTTTCAACACAGTATTTTACTTTTTGATCATCACCTTGCTGGTCTCTTGTAATTGTGTTATTAGCAGTTGAAGGTGGCGGTGGATCATCTGATGATGAAGAAGAAGAATTAAGTGGTGGGGGTGAGACAGAAGAAGAAGTTCGGGAGGAGTGTATTATTAGGGCACAAGTGGACAGAGAGCTAAAAGACAAACTCATACGTAAATATGGTGGTTATATTAGCTCCTTGAAGTATGAATTCTCCAAAAAGAAGAAAAAGGGAAAACTACCCAAACAAGCCAGACAAACCTTGTTCGAGTGGTGGAATACCCACTGCAGATGGCCATACCCCACGGTAATAATTTAAATTTTTCTTTATATGAGACTAACGTACTACGTCATTTATTTGATCACGGTTTTTACAGGAAGTGGACAAGATTGCGCTGGCTGAATCAACAGGTCTGGACCAGAAGCAGATAAACAACTGGTTTATAAATCAAAGGAAGCGACATTGGAAGCCCTCTGACAATATGCAACTCAGTGTTATGGAAACTTTATATGGAGGGGGTACAATATAATGCTTGCCTTTATTTATTCATATTTACAATTTCCACCACAATGTTTTGTATGCGTGTGTGTATATATATATATATATGTTCCAACACAAGAAATGCTTTCTTTTGTTTAAATGTGGTGTTGCATGAGCTTGTATTCGTGACTTGCATTTTATATTTTTATCGAATGACAGTCGTTGCAAGCATGGATTAATTCTCTAACTGGTTACATTTTTTATAGGGCTCAATGTTAGTAAAGTCATTACAAGAAATAATTACACAATGGATTGAAGTTTTGGAAGTTGAAGTTGATCGTGTATTGAACCCTCACCCACATAAAGAATTGTTGTATGTATCCTTAGTTCAAAAAAAAAAAAAAAAAAAAAAAAGGATTATCTCATAGACACGCAAGTTAAATTATCGGTTCAAGGCGTCTTCTCTTTTCTAAATAATATTTTAGACTTTGTCCGAGGCTCTGAGTCTGGACCAATAATCTATATGGCCCAGATTGATCTAAAACAGGCTATCAATTGGGTCCACATCCAACGGTCCACAAGGGTCAGTCTTTTGGGTCAATCCTGAAAATGTAATGGCCCAAACAGAAGTTTGATCGAAGTTAGCAAAATTATGGTTAACAAAGCAGATGGACAACAACGGTGATATTGTTTTTTATTTCATCTCCGGTTAACAAAGCAGGTGGTCAATCCTGTAAATGAAGTAAATAAAATGTTACAAATCCAACAAATTCCATTTTTGGTGTATGGGTATATTTGTCCAAATGCACCTCTATAATCACTTACCGGAGACTTCCACTTAAGCATTGCTCATCATTTGTAGGTTGAAATGCAGAATGTTATAGGCATCATTGTGTTCTCTTGAAAGTGCAAATGATAAATCATGGTTGCTTAGATGTAGCAAATCATGGTAGTATATATAATCTCATCTTTGTCCAGTAAATCGTAAAACGGCTAAAAGTGAGAGATACATTTCAGATCGTGTTTGTAAAGTATAATCTCGTCAAACATGTAACCCACAATTTTGGTTGTCAAAGGTATATGAGTTTGGTGCAAGAAATATGTTATATATGTTATGGAGGTTTGAGAAAGGGGTTATTTTGGGGTGAAATTAAGTGCATGAAATAGAAAATAGGAGGGTGACAAGTGTAAATATAGAGGAGGCCTTAACAATTCTCTCTCATGTTAGAACCAAACATAATGTGGCATCTAATCTAAAGCTTGTTGTGATGTTCACAATCTAACAGTAGTATACTAAATTAAGTAAACAGAAACAAAAGCCAGTTCATCCATCGCTTTTGTTTTGTTTTCTCATCATCATCATCATCGTTTCTCTCTCTCCAAACCAAAACACCCAAAATCCAAAACTAAATCAAAATAATAATAATAATAACAATAATAACGCCATTATGCTATCAGGAAACAGAAAACAATTCACACAAAACCACTCCATACCTCCATAGGAGTTCCCTCTCTCTCCATTCTCTTCTTTGATTCACAGAGAAAGAGAGAGAGAGAGTGTGTGTGTGAGAGAGAAATGAAAACAGAGCAACCCCTGTTTTGAATTCGATACGATTATTATCATCATCTGGGTAATGAGGCCTTTTCTTGTTCGAATTCAAGAATTGAAGAAAACAGAGCATCTGACTGAGGGAAACAGAAAAAGAGCAACAACCCTGGTTGGAATTCAATGCAATTCTCAACCAGAATTATTAATAAAAAAAGTGTCATCTGGGTATTATTTCGTGTATTGATCATGTTATCGACATTTGCTTCTCCCTCAATCTCAAGCTCTCGTTCCTGTGAATCCTTCGTTGCATGTGGAACCACAAAGCATCCTCAAGACGACACCTTTGAAGATAACTTAAATTTCCTCATCTATGACCTGCGCCAAAAGGCTAAAACAAAAGGTTTTGGTGTCTTCTCCACCCCCAATCTCAATGTCGAGCTCTACGGTCTTTTCGAATGTCACAAAGATCTTTCCTCATCAAATTGTCAACGCTGTTTCCATTACACTGAGAGCATAATCAGCCGTTGCTCTGCTTTTGACTCTGCTCGTATATACCTCGATGGATGCTTCCTCCGTTACGATAATCACAAGTTCTTCAATGAATCCTTAGACCCTGTTCGTGATCACGTGAATTGTAGCCAACCCATTTCCATTTTATCAGATGACTCATTGCTAAAACAGTTTCGAACGAAGCTAGGTGAAGTCCTCCTCAACGTGACCAACCAGGCCAAGAGAAACAAAGGGTTTGGTGCTGTGGAGGCTAAAGGAGGCGTTTTGTCTGTGTATGCATTGGCTCAGTGTTGGGAGACGGTAAGTCCTGAAGGTTGTAGCCAATGCTTGGAGAGGGCAAGAACAGAGTTGAAAGACTGTAGTCCCAATGCAGAAGGCAGAGCTACCTTTGCTGGTTGCTATGTGAGATATTCTACTGACAGATTCTTCAGTAATGGCGCTGAAGACCTTTTTCGTTCCAGTAAGAACTGCTTCCATCTCTTGAGTTGCATTAAATTTGATGAAACCTGCAATGGTTTTCGTTATTTTCTCTGCTATGTTTATTGATGTTAAAACGCTTAAATACTATTGTCGGACCTTTTTGTATCAACTTACATACGATGGTTACTAACATGGATCAGAGCATTAGTTGTCTCAGAGTCCTCGGTTCAAGATTCTGCATGTATTTTTTCTGCAATTTGCTTATTTATCCATCAGTATGGCACGCTTAGAGTGTTTTAATACTATTGTTAGATCTTTCCTATCGGTTTAATCTGTTAGATTTGACGGTTACTAACAATTGACATTAGTTGTTTTCAATGTGAATAATTTGATTACCTTTTGTTTTGTAGCAAACCAGAGCAACATGACCGCAGGAATCATTTTAGTGGTAATCGGACTCACGGCGCTTTCAACTCTTGGTGCTTTTTTAGGATACAAGAGACTATCAAAGAGGATAGAAGGTACAATTCTAGCAAACTTCCAACACAATCCTGAGTTTTAGAGACTTAATTTTGTTTTCTAATTCTTGTTTTGATCTAATCTTGTCTTATTAGGGAAAAATGATATTGTTGCTGGTGCAAACATGTCTAGTTTAAATTTCAAGTACGAAATGCTCGAGAAGGCTACTGATAATTTCGATTACTCGAGGAAATTAGGCCAAGGGAGTGCTGGTTCTGTATTCAGAGGGACTCTACCTGATGGTAGAAATGTTGCTGTTAAAAGATTGTTCTTCAATACGCGGCAATGGGTTGATCAGTTCTTCAATGAAGTTAATCTCATCAGTGGTATACAGCATCGGAATCTAGTCAGACTTTTAGGTTGCAGCATAGAAGGCCCCGAGAGTCTTTTAGTTTACGAATATGTACCTAATCGGAGCCTCGACCAAATTCTTTTTGGTAAGTAATCTATCCTTTATAGTCTTTATTGCTGCTAGTAATAGTATTGTCAACATGTAGAGTTCTTACAAATATTTTGATGCAGTTAAGGACACAATCCATATTCTAAGCTGGCAACAAAGGATTACGATCATCCGCGGAACAGCTGAGGGGCTTGCATACCTTCATGGAGGTTCTGGAACCAAGATTATACATAGAGACATAAAAACCAGCAACATTCTTCTTGATGAGAAACTTACACCGAAGATTGCTGATTTTGGACTTGCTCGTTGTGCTAGTCCGGATAGATCCCACGTTAGTACTGGAATCGCAGGAACACTGTAAGCAAATCAATCTTCTGTTACTTCTGTGCTTTTTGTACTTCCGACAAAAATTAAACAATGATTGATATGAATTTTGCAAATGCAGCGGATATATGGCTCCTGAATATCTTGTCCGAGGACAACTAACTGAGAAGGCAGATGTTTATGCTTTCGGGGTGCTAGTTATTGAAGTTGCAAGCGGTAGGAAGAATAGTGTTTTCTCAGAAGGGTCAAGTTCAATATTGCATAATGTAAGTTTGCACATTTTTTACACAATCGAAAAGTTTTGATTTCAATATGATATGTATGTATGTAAACTTGCATCAATTTGTTTTCAGGTTTGGAGGCATCACAAGGCAAACAAAATAACTCTATCTATTGACCCTGGCTTGAGAGGTAGATTTCCTGAAAACGAGGCATCAAAGGTTCTTCAGATTGGTCTGCTGTGCACACAAGCTTCTGTTGCTTTAAGACCAACAATGTGTCAAGTAGTTCAGATGCTAAAAGATAATGATTTCGCAATTCCTTCACCGAAACAACCTCCATTTTTGAATGCTAGTGTGATAAGTCCAGGTGATTCCAGCAAAAATTCTATTTTCCACTCTACTGCACTAGAAGAAGATCAGCAGCAGCAGCAAATATCATTTATAGTGCCCTCAAGTTTGCATCATCATTCTTTTGTAACACCATTTTTGGATTCTCTGACGATTAGAGAAACCAAACCAAGTTAGTCTCTTGCTTAAATTATACATACATTTGGACAAAACAATTCATTTTAGGTTCAGGAAATTCCAGTCAAGAGATCTGTGACTGTCTTCAAGGGTTCATGCTAGAAATCTGTTGAAAAGTTGATCACCCCATTAGAGTCTGATCTTCTTGAAGGTTGTAATTACAGTGAGGTAGGAGCCAATGAAATATGGGACAAATTTTGTTGAGAAGAAAATGAACAAAAAAGATTAAAAAAAAAAATCCAGGATATGCTATTCTAGGGGATTGTGTATATACAAATTTTCCATTTGTGAGAAAATACTTTTTTTTTTGTTAATTTCCCCTGTTGTCAAATGATAAATCACAGATATTCATATTCAGTTTTTTTTTTTTTTATTATTTTTTTTATTGTATCTTCACTTTAGTTGTCTTATGTTATGTGCTTGTTAATTTTCCATTAAAATGATTAATTAGCTTGTTAATCTGCCATTAAAATGATTAACTTTAGCTCCAATGGGACAGCTTATATGTTGGCAACTATTTGCCGTAACTGATGTTGAAATTTGTTTGGGTTGGATTTTATGCTTATAAATAGCATGATTAACTGATGGGGAAGTAGGAACTTGTTGAAACCAGAAATTTAAAAGTGAAATCACCCTGCAATGTGGTTTGGTGGTGAAAAGCGCTCATTTAGATGAGTAATGTCCCAAGTTCGAATCGCCGTATCCGTATGTGGTATTTAAAAAAAAAAAAGTTTTAAAGGGAAATGTTTGTTAAGAAACAAAGTTGATTAGGTGCAGGATTCTGATTTGCACTGATAAAAAAGGGATTTTGAGTTCATTTTGTAGAAATGCGAATCAGAATTTTGCACGAAAAAATGTGTTAAATTCTCACACTTCATATTAGTACTTAACACTCATCTCTCCTACCTTTTTAAACATTAAACTGAACTAACAAAAATACCCTTAGTTTCGACAGTCAAACTTGATAAACAGTTAAGTTTGATATAAATTGACTAATGACAAGGGAGACGAGTGTCAATTAATGATAATTGTTTTTGAATATAAAAAAGCAAACCTAAGGTAATCTTGGTGCAAATTGCTCTAAAAAATACTCTTGTCAATTTATACAATTGGGCCTAGAAACCCATCAGATTCAGACCGGGCTTTTACAGTTGGACTATTTTGATACTTTCGAAAATGTTAGGGACCATTCGGTAATTTTATATGTAAAAAAAAGCTTATTTGTTGGCGCGTACATGAAAAATTCGAGCGGATAATGCAACAGAAAAGCATTGAAATGCGAATCAGAATCAGAATCTGAGTTCGAGTGAGTGAAGACTGAAGAATCAAAAAGAAAGAGAGCGAGAGAAGAACCTTGTTTTGCTTTTGTACTTTTTTGGCCAATTCCACTGAAGATGCCGTCGACCTCTTGATATCGATCGATCGGTCGACAAAAACCGACTCGTTCTGTTTTCCACGAGCCATATCCGATGATGTACAGACAAGAGGAAGATTCCTGGAAGCTCTCTCAGGTCTTCGGCGAACGATGTCCCGGCGAAGAGCTTCAAGATGGTTAGGGCTTTTCGTTTCGCTTTTTTATTTTTATTTATTTTTATTTTTATTATTATTATTTTTTTTTTTACGTTTCCGTTTTGGTGCTTCTTGACCGGAGTAAAAGCAAATTGATCGCTTAACTGAGATTTCTTTCTTCCTTTTAGTTGATATTGTTACAGCAATTGAATTCGATAAGAGTGGCGATTGCCTTGCCGTCGGTGATCGTGGTGGCCGTATCATAATTTTCGAAACCAAGAATGGCAAAGATGTGAGAATTTCATTTACGCGATTTTTTTTTTCCCATTATTTTTTAGCATTTTTTTTCAACTTTTATTTCGGTCTAGAGTATATGTTACTGTTTGTTTGGCAACTGATGTTGGATAAATTGGGTTTTTTTTTTTGTTGATGAATTTGCTTCTCAGACACCAAATCCGCAATTTTATCGAGACGAGTTGGAGCAAATGGATTATACCTCCACGAAACATCCTGAGTATCAATACAAAACCGAATTTCAGAGTCATGAGCCTGAGGTGTGCTTTATATTTATAAACACGGATACACACTTGATTCCCTGTAATTTGAGAGATATAGAGATGGGGTTTGTATATTATTCTCAAAACCGATAGGGATGTTTATTAGTTCTTACTTCTCCAATTACTTAAATGGATTGTGCCTTAAAATCTCTGAACCCTTAGACTATATAATGATTCAGTCAAGGGATTCCTTGCATCCGGCTAAACTAGAGGGTTTCCAATGTAATTTATCCCTTATATGTTGCACATATGCTGAGCTCTTGATAGCATTTTTGTTTTTTTTGTTTTTTTGTTTTTGTTTAGTTTGATTACTTGAAGAGTTTGGAAATCGAAGAGAAGATCAACAGAATAAGATGGTGTTCAACACCCAATGAATCAATGTTTATCCTTTCAACAAATGATAAGACAATTAAACTTTGGAAGGTATGGGCTTTAGAACAAGCGTTTTGGTCACTTAAATTTCATTTGTTTCATTATAACATTAGTTACGATATGTTATAGTGTAAAGTTCTGAACTTCTGCTAGTGTAAATATTTAAATCAAGTTACTGCGAAGGGAACTTGGAAGGAGAGGATGACTGTCATTGTTTTTATGATGTCCATATTCTGCTTTATTATTATTATTATTATTATTATTTGAAATACATATTCTGCTTTATTTATTGGTAAAAGCTTTTTATTATATATTATGCTATTTGCTCTCCCTCTATTAGAGAAAAGAAATGGTTATGATAAAGAGTACAATGGAATACATTTTTACCTTTGTATATGTGTTTCCACTGTGCTAAATGATTATGGAAGTGCTAAAATTTTATTTTGTGGTTAATGAGACCAGGTTAAGGATCGTAAAGTGAAAAAAGTAAAGGAAATGAACCCCTCTCCATACGTGTCTTCAGAAAACACCCTTTTAGCTGAGAGGAGTTTCATGAGTGGGCAAGAAACACCATCTTTTTCTAATGGCTACCAGCTTGAATGGACCGAGAAGGTGGCTAAAAACATGTCATCATCTCAAGAAGTGCAGACCAAGGTAGGTGTTTGTGAATTATGGTAATGTTTTGTAAATTCTTCAGTGTTATTGGTGTCTCAGCTTCCTGCCATTTGGGCAGTTACCGTATTATTTTTATAGTTTGTTATGTTGCTAGATTGCTAATAATGGAGACGCTGCCCATGCAAGATGTCGGAAGGTTTATGGTCTTGCTCATGATTTCAATATCAACTCAATTTCAAATAATAGGTAAACTTTGTGATTGGTATCTTGTACAGACTTGTAAGGTGTTTTTTTATTTATTTATATTTTTCTAGTTTAATAATTGACTTGCCCTGCGAAAAAGGATATGACAGAGGGAACTTCATTCTTAGCTCTATGCAATATGCAACTACCTTTCTTTTTTATCTTGATTGAGTTCTAATTTCTCCAAAGTGCTTGAACACCACGAATTCAGTAAAATATGAACTCCTGCCTACCTCTCTAACAATAATATGATTCATAATCTATTTACAGCGATGGTGAGACATTTATATCTGCGGATGACCTCAGAATAAACTTGTGGAACCTTGAGATCAGTGACCAATGCTTCAATATAGTTGACATGAAGCCATCAAACATGGATGATCTTACTGGTGATTATTTTTATAATCTATTCACTTCTTGTTCTGTAATTTTGCGTCCTATTGTTGAAATGTTGAGAATGGGATTGTATATATTTGTGAAGGACTGAGCAAACAACCTTTTAAGAATAGAGTGAATGGACTGAAGTCAACCCATATACCATTGCCTATCCTGCTGAGTAGCGGCTAGCAAGAAATCCAATATAATGATTAATGATTGCATCACTTAAGTCCATTTTGTTGCTCCAATAATTAATTTTTTTTTTCTACATTTCTCTGGTTGACCCTCTTATAATTTTCATGCAGAGGTCATAACGTCAGCTGAATTCCATCCAGTTCACTGTAATCTGCTTGCATACAGCAGCTCAAGAGGTTTTATTCGACTGATTGATATGCGGCAATCTGCATTATGTGATCACAATATAAGAATGTCTGTTGTAGCTCATTCTTGTGTTTTCATTCTCTGGTTTATGTATTATGACTTCTTGATTTTAAGTTTAGCTTTTCATCTGTTGTTTTACCATTTAATGACTCATTGTATATTGATAACTATGATTTGGTATTCTTATCTCACAGATTACAAGATGCAGAATCCAATGTGTCAAAAACCTTTTTTACAGAGATCATCGCCTCCATTTCTGATATAAAGTTTGCAAGCGACGGGTGGCACCTCTTAAGTCGTGATTACATGAATCTAAAGGTCTTCAGAGATTAAATGGAGCATGGTTCTTTGAATTCAATTTTTTTGTTTTTTTGTTTTTATTTTTTTATAGGAAACTAGAATGATTTTATTAAAGAAAAGACTACAAAAAAAACAAGTATGGAAGATTGTATGAGCTTAGCCCCAAACCCAAAAAATGTCTGTAAGAAGAATTCAAAATGTGATTCATCCATATATTGGTTCTCCCTTTCCAAACTAGGGGAATAAATAGAAAGATTGTTACAGTAGAATATGCAATGGCATGTGTGTGTGTCTATATATATATCTGTCTGTTGGTAGGAAAAGGAGAGGAGGTAGGGTGCCATAGGCTTGTTAGGCCGTATTTTTGTTGTAGTTGGGTATAATGCGGTTCTTTATCCTAAGATTTTTCTTTTTGGGAAAAAGTAAAGCAAGTTTAGAATTCTGTGAGTTGAAGATGGTTATGTTTGATCCTTCTTTTTGTGCTTTATGTTTTTATGTCTCGTAGGTATGTGTTCTCTAATCTGAAGAATGCTTTCTGTTTGTGTATGTTAGTTCTCAGTCCTCATGACACTTTTTTGGCTATCAGGATTCAAATTCAGTTTGTTTATATGGAAAATGAACCTCTTGATGTTTTTCCAATCTGATGTGATTTTCATTTGTTCTTTTAGCTGTGGGATATGCGGATGGATTCTACACCAGTTACAACATTCAAGATTCATGAGCATCTACGTCCTAAGGTAGAGCATGTTTTATATTTTCATTGAATATTCTCACCTCTATACTATTTTCATTGTGACATCATCATTAAATTTTTGTTGAAATTATTTGCTTTATCAATTATAACAATTTCGCTGTCATGAGCTACAGAAGGTCTTTCTTTTTCCACCTTTGGGAGGTATAAGTGACCTTTATTAATATTTTATTCAATGCTTATAGGCATATTGTGATTCACTTGTTTGACTTGATAAAGTTGGGGGCTTACTTAAAGTCGACCTTAGCTCAGTGGGAAGAGCAGAGGGTTGATCCTCTAGGTCGTTGGTTCAATTCCAGCAGGTCGAATGGATAAATTTTGGATAAATATGTAGCATTTTGTAAATTATCAGTTGTGAGTTTTAAAATGCTAGAATAATTAACAATATGCAAGAAAGATAAACTTACAGTCATTGTTCCATTTGCTTCTAGCATTGTAGTGTAGAATGTTGTTATAAATCACAATTAGTTTATTTCTATCTCGGATTATCTTGGATCAGCTCCTAGCCTGAATCATCCCTCCTTTGTTGAAACCTATACCTGCAAACTTGTTTTTTTAAGATGCTGCGACTTGAAGGATTTTTCTTCATGATTTGTTTTGTGGTACCAATGGGCAACTGCATAGTTTATGGTTGACAGCTTATTTGGTGTTATGCAGCTATGTGATTTGTATAATAATGACTCCATATTTGATAAATTTGGGTGCTGTGTCAGCGGAAATGGACTTGATTTTGCAACTGGATCTTATAGGTTTTGCCCCTTAAGACTTGTTCTGTTGTTGTGCATTTAGGCATCGGAAATGCCACAACTGCCTAAATATTATAATTCTAATTATATAATCCTTTTCTGATTTTGACGTAGCAATCTTTTACGTATCTTCTCCCATGGTGTTGGAAGTGCAGAGGGTATTACCATCGAAGCTAGCAAAATTCGGAACAGGTTAGCTTTTGTTTTTTCATCCGAAGTATCTCTTCCTCCAAACTGTATGCAGTTGATTGATTGGATCCCATCTTGACCTGCGGGTAAACTATTCCTTGTCATATGCTGTGAGTTCGAAAATTTTAGAGGGAATATAAATTAGATGTTGAGTCATGCTTAAAGTTAAAGTTAACTATTTTTTAGGATTTTAATCATTCCTTTTCATTTTTCTATAGTGTTATTCTGGGAAAAACCTTGAATTGTCTATGTCCTGATTTATACTAGCAATATCTCCATTTAACTCCGATCACAGTGCACTACTAGCGGTGCAAAATGTTACTGGTATCACTTTGCTCTACAGGAAATAAAAACTGTCATTTAAACATGCAATTGACAATAATTCCTTCAATATCTATTTGATGACATTATAATTATGTTATCAATATATTGTAAATCCAACTTTACTTTTCCTCTCCAAACTAAGTAGGAAGCCACTTCCTCAAGCTGCTACTCCAAGGTCTCGAAGGTCTTCTTTAAGCAATCTGACTAGTGGGTTTTACAGACAAGGTGGGAGGTTTTTACTTTTTATTCCTTTTTCATCAATTTCACTTCTTGATTGTTTCTAGGTCTCCCCTGAGGTGCGATCATATGTATTCTTCGCTTTCTTATCATGCAGGGCATGAAAATTCAAAGTCAAGCTCTAATGATTTTTCCAGCGACTTTAGCTCCAAGCTGTTGCATCTTGTATGGCATCCAAGAACAGACTTGATTGCCTGTGCTTCTGGAAATAGCTTGTTCTTGTATCAGGCCTAATTTGTACAGTTAAAAACTTGAATAGAGACAACTACAGATAGTCAAGTACACAGTCAGGATAAGTTTGTTAGAATTCAAATGATTTACAAGGCAAAATACATGGAAGCTCTCTCTCTCTCTCTCTCTCTCTCTCTCATACATGGAGAAAAACTTGCATGGAATGGTCTCATTGACGTGGCAATGGGACATGGTACACATTCATTGGACGGTCCCATTGCCACGTCAATGAGACCATCCCATTCAAGTTTTCTCCTCATACATGATATCTTTCGCACACACAATTGATGTAATTGAATGTTACATATTTACTTTTACATTGTCATGATACATATTTGTTAGTTAGGGTGCGATCCACCGCATTAAAGTTTTTATCTACCTTATTAATATCTCTTCTAGTCTATATGATGCATTAGGCTATCAGCCCTTGCATATTTTTTCAAACTTCATTTATTAGACTCTTTTAAGCAACTTTTATTATTAGACTTTAGGTCTGTACAAAAAAAGCAGTTGAATCTTTGACTCTTTGATCCATCCCCATCCACACTTCCCAAACCCTTCCACCATCTCCCTATTTAACCATTTGGGGAAAATAGGGATGGAGAATTTTAGGGGGACGTATGTTAATCTCCAAACAATGAGACCATCGCATTCAAGTTTTCTCCTCATACATGATATCTTTCACACATATGGTATACATTCATTGGACGGTCCCATTGCCACGTCAATGAGACCATCCCATTCAAGTTTTCTCCTCGTACATGATATCTTTCACACACACAATTGATGTAATTGAATGTTACATATTTACTACTACATTGTCATGATACATATTTGTTTAGTTAGGGTGCGATCCACCGCATTAAAGTTTATATCTACCTTATTAATATCTCCTCTAGTCTATATGATGCATTAGGCTATCAGCCCTTGCATATTTTTCCAAACTTCATTTATTAGACTTTTTTTCTTAAGCAACTTTTATTATTAGACTTTAGGTCTGTACAAAAAAAGCAGTTGAATCTTTGACTCTATGACCCATCCCCATCCCCACTTTCCAGACCTTTCCACCATCTCCCTATTTACCCATTTGGGAAAATTAGGGATGGAGAATTTTAGGGGGAGGTATGTTAATCTCCGAACCTAGTTTTCCACTTTCCCTGTTCTACCATTTTTTTCATTTGACTTAAAATTATAAATTACCTCCTGTCATTGTCGCCGGCCATGATGGTAGCCACTGTCACCGGTAACAATGGTTGCAATAGATTTTTTTATTAAAATATTATATTTATATTTTTTAGTTTAAAAATAATTTTGACAGTTTTAATTTTATTTTTTTTGATAAATATTATAAAAATAATAAATTTTGAAATATTAAAGGTCATTGTTGTCTTTTAATATAAATAATAAGGATAATATGGAAAATTTACAAGTTTTGAAATTGCTTCTTCAATAAGCAGTTTTAAAAAGCAACCCCCTACTAGCTTCTTAAAAGCTGATTATTAGAGGAGTAAATTATGAAATAAGTGGATTATTGAGTGTTTACCCAACAGTGGAATTGGTGGAAACTATCACATTTTCCAACTCATTTGGTGACAAAATGACCGATTTAATAACTTAAGTTTAAAAGACAACTATTATGGTAAACTACCAAAATTGCCTTTAGATAATCATTTATGTTATTCTCTTTGTACTTTTCTCTCTCCACACTTCCAAAAAAAACGATAACTCAGTTACTCTCTCTCTCTCTCCCTCTCTCTCTCTCTCTCTCTCTCTCTCTGTGTCTACAAATAAAAGTTCAACTTATAAACAACTGGACGTGCTTCATTACAACAAGGTAATATTTCTTACAAATACTTCTTTTCATTTGTTCACATTTTCATTTGTTTCTTTTCGTTTTTTGTCCTAAGCCATTGTGAGAATTGTGGATCTCCAAGATATTGTCACCTTTGTCCGAGCTTTTTAAAATGATCTCCGAGCCTTTTAATGTCTTCTCCAAGTCTTTTCAAGTCATCTTTCAGACTTTTAAAAATATCACTAATTGAGCTTTTGCATCTTCTCCTAACCTTTTCATGTCTTCTTCGAGTCTTTTCTAGTATTATCCGAGACTTTTCTAAAGTCACAAATCCAGCATTTTCAAGTCTTCTCCGAGCCTTTTTCATGTCATTTCCGAGACTTTTCTAAAGTCACTAATCGAGCCTTTTTAAGTCTTCTCCGAGCATTTTCATGTCTTCTCTGAGTCTTTTCAAAGAATCAATAATCGAGCATTTCCCAGACTTTTCATTGAATAGTAAATCGAGCCTTTTAAAGTATTTTCTGAGACTTTTCATGTCTTATTCGAGCCTTTTCATGTCTTCGAGACTTTTAAAATATTTTCCGAGCCTTTTCAATATCCTTATCCGAGTCTTTGTAAATGTAAAATGTGAAAATATTTTGTAGTCTTGGGTTTTTATTAATGGTTTGTGATAATCAATTTGACAGTATCATGAATCGGGCTAGAATAGTAATATTTTACAACGGTTGATGGGAGTAGTTACCGGACGAAAGTCAGAGGTTTATTGGATCCGATAACCAGGGAATGTATGTGTCAAAGAATATTACTTACAAAGAATTGATGGCAATCGTGCATACTATTGTGAAGTATGATGTAAACAAATTCAATGTTGATCTGGCATCAATATCAATCGTTTCTGGTAGTACATGTCGCACATTTATAAAAAATGACGATGATGTTCAGTTTATACTAGGGGAAGATTGGGTGATCCCTCAAGTATGTGTAAATGTAACTCAGAGGACAGCTGTAGATGTGATAGGGAATGATATTCCTCCTCTTGAAGATACCCAACAATTTGGATCATTTAGCGGTAGCAACCGAGTGTTCACTCAAAGGACTGTCGCCGAAGGTGGGGAAAATATGTGTGGTGTCCCATCGGTAGCGGTTGACCACGTAGTTGAACCTCAATTTGGCGATATGTTTGGTTGTCGAATTGAGCAGTACAGAGAGTGGTATAATGAGTAGTACAATGAGTTGAACAATGAACAGAACAATTACCCGAACCATGAGGTGAATAATAAGGCAAATAATGAACAGGTTGATGATCTAGAACATGTGGATGAAAAGCCTGCACAAATTCAAACATAAGGAAGACATGTACAAGGAGTTAGTTGCACTATACCAAATAGGCTTGGGACTTCCGAAGTCCGGCATAATTTAACTGCATCTGATTATGATAATACGACAACGTGAGTTATTCCTAGAACAGATTCATACTCGTTTGATATTGGTAGGAGAAGAACATTGGCAACGCAAGAACCTACAAGCATGATATATAAAGGTTAATTTTTTCCAAGTAAAAAGGATTTGAAGAGGCTAGTTGACCTTTTTTTCAATACGAGAGAACTTTGAATGGAAGATGAAAAGGTCTAATAAGATAATGTTACATCTAGTTTGCATCATTGACGATTGTACGTGGAAATTAAGAGCGGTGAGAAGAGATGAAGGGACTTACTTCTAAGTCAGAGGTTTTGTTAACCAACACAGTTGTCCCTTGGAGGAGGTTCATCGTCGCCACCGACAAGCTAGTACAGTCATAATCGGAGAAGTCGTTGCACCTAGACTTCAACAACATGATGGTCGTCTCATGCGTCCGAATGACATAATAGCCGATATGAAAACAATGTATGGCATCTAAGTCATGTATAGTAAGACACATGATGTCCTGTAATATGCATTGTCATTGACCTATGGAACACATGAAGAAAGTTTCAAAATGCTACCATCTTTTGCATACATTCTGGAACAGCATAATCCTGGCACAATCACCGATTTACAGTGCGCAGACGATGGTACATTCCTATACTTTTTCATGTCGTTAAGGTCCTCAATTAGAGGTTTTCGGAGGTGTATGCGTCCAGTTATTGCAGTTGATGATACCCATTTAAAGGGAAGATTCTGAGGTACAATGTTTGTTACAACTGCACAAGATGGAAACGAACAGGTGTATCCAATTGCTTTTGGGTACGGTGACTCAGAAAACAACCTTTCATGGGAGTGGTTTTTGGAATGCTTGAAAGGTTCCCTTAGTCATATAGATGATCTGTTTTTCATTTCCGATTGTCATGCAAGCATTGAAGTAGGGATATCTAAAGTGTTCCCTTATGCAACCCATACCATATGTTGCTGGTATTTTGGTGAAAATACGAAGAAGCGATTCCACAGAAAGGATGTTGCCGACATAATAGATTCAGCAACTAGGACGTACAGTGAATTCAATTATAATCGGCATATGAAAGAGTTACGTAGGCTGTATAAGGCTGCATTCGATTATGCCATTGATGTCGGTCCACACAAGTGGTCTCGCGTACACTGTCCCCAAAGAAGGTATAGAGTGATGACTACAAATGTTGCAGAGTGCATAAACTCATGTTTAAAATTCGCATGGCAACTACCGATGATGACATTGGCAGAGTTCATTAGGAATATGCTACAAAAGTGATTTTACAATCGTCATGTAGCTGCACGGACAATGCGTCATCAATTGACTGACGCAGCACATCTTGTCATCCTAAAACGTGTCGAGAAGTGCAGTTATATGACCATAAATCAGGTTGACTGAAACATATTCTCCATCAAACTGAAGGGAAACCAGTGGACGGTTAACTTAGCCCTAAAGACTTGCACATTTATCAATTGACCATTTCTCATGTTCTCACGCACTCACAGCGGCAAGGTAAATAAGATGTTACAGTTAACGCTTTATATTACCCACAAACTTGAATCTCATTGTTTTCATTGTTGGGAGCGAAACTTGGATTTTACATCTCTGTGTGCGGACTACTACAAGAGGGAGACACTTATTGATGCATATTCGGTTCCTATTATGCTTGTTAGCCATCATTCTTCATGGGTAGTGCCATCCAACATCATATCTAGGGGGTTTTAAATCCAAAGTCGAAGAGACAATCAGGTCGCCTGATGGAAGGTCGACATGTTTCGTCTTCGGAGAGGACAACCACACAATCGTGTAGAAGATGTGGACAATCAGGATATAATAGCAGGAGGTGTTCCAACCCGTCGATGGTTAATGAAGGTCCCAGCATAATTGTTCCTGAGGAATACCATCGCAAGTGCAGCATCTGTCATTCAATTGGACACAATAAACAAACATGCCCTGAGAAGGACTCTATCGTGGAATGAATGGAGCCATTGAGGAAAACGATCCAACATAACAAGGCAGTGCAAGAGGAAGACGAATTACCACCAGAAAAGAAGCACCTTGAGGAACATTTCTCTAACTTGATGTCTTCCAACATCGTTTACACGTTCGGAACCATGCTCGATACAGTTGTGTTACGAGACCGTTGGTTCTTATGTTTTTTTTTATTGAACTATTCTGATATATTTTTTGGTTCTTCATTTAATAACATACTGGATCCTTTGTTATGGTGTTTCAGAATTCGTTGTATTGTTTATGGATTTAAATGTATGACATGTGTGTTCAACTTTTAATTGCAAATTTCATGAAAATTTTCATTACTCAAAATGTTATGTATATCAACTAAATCACTAACTCGAAGTCCAGTCCTTCGAGTTACAAAAAACCTCCATGACTATCTTCTCTCGGATGGTGCCCATATCGTTTCCTGACCAGTCGAACGTTTCCCTGTTCGCCACCAGGTACTCCATCAATCTCAAAGTATGGGCACTACAGTTACCTCTGCAATTCACCACATAAACAACCATTAGAATGGAACGTTATTAAAACCAATTGGGATAGAATCAGATATTGAAGTCGGCATACTCTCTATCATGTTATTGCATACGGTCTCTAGACATAATGGTCATCGAAAATGCCCTATTCTTCAATGTGTACGTTATATCACCCCTCCGTCTGCGACTGTGAAAGTCCACCGCATGCAGCATCGAGGGTAAAAAATACCGTAAGCACGCGGGCTGCGTTTTCTTTTGGCAAAATGGTACATCTTGTCTGAACGGGTCCATCAAGTAGATAGTCCCTGTTGTGAGGTCGACGCTGGTCGTGACCCAATGCGTACGTCCAAGGTTGCAAGGAATCAGAATCTATAGGTGTTTCAACAAAGTGTTATCAGTGTGAAATATTTTAAATTCTAATTCAAACAATGTAAAATAATCACTCACCACGTCAACTTCATTCCATGGTTTGTTTCCTGTTTGGAGCAATCCACGTACCACTGTAAGGTCATCAGCGGACCACTGGTACCTCAGCAAAGACCATTCGCGACGGGGTTTGTCAGCTTCACTTCCCATCATTCTCTCCCAGTCATTCAATAACACTGATTGTATATAGAAAATTGTCAAAATGTTAGCTAAAAGATGTATGAAACACATCAATGGATGGTCAAAAACCGTACAATATAAACACTTACATAGAACTATGTATCCAGTATGTTGATCCTCGGACTGTAGACAGTGGGGTATAATCGTTGACACTTCCGTAAAACATGCAAGTATGTGTCCATGTGTTGACAATTTCAACATTATATGTTGTTAGCATTCTACTATTTCAGAAAAAACTTATACACAAAGTGCTGGTAAGGACCATATCGTATCCTCAAACTCCATGATGTTGGTTTGAAACCGATGGAACCAAAGGACACCAACTACCTCGTGTAGATCCACATCACGTCTGCATAATTGTTGAAGAAGTTAGATAAGCCAGTAATTTTACGTAGGTGTTTCAAAATATTATAAAAAGATTGTAATATATACGATTATACTTACAATTCCCCCGTCGAGTTCCTCTTGTAGGCTTGGTACGCCGCAAGGTGGTCAGTATCTATCAATGCGTGGAGCGCCCATATATTTGGTGGAGGTGACATAATCCTTGGCCTCTTCGGCTGACAGGGATCAGTGTATGGGCTCTGCTGCTGTCAACCTCGCCTGCGAACTTGCTCCTGACGCTGAAAGTGTAGGGCAATCTGGTCCAAAGAACTGGGATCCAGTGGATTAGTGTGCTGTAAGGAGGAACTCATCCCTGTGAATCGCCTGCAATGGTGCACTGTATGGAGGAACTCTGTCTCCGTGGATCGCCTGCAGGTGTGAGCTCGAGGGGTGCGCTAAGACTAGGGAAATCTGTCCCCGTGGAACTAGAAAGCACGGATACTCCATTTGGTGGAGGTAACTCGTATCAAACTCGTATCCAATTCAGATACTCCACATATACTTTATGATACTTATCCGATACACCAAATGACGTATGACTTTTTCATAAGTTTGACTAGCTGGTACTTGACGGATACTTGACAGATACTTAAAGGATACTTGGGGGATACATTAAAGATACTTTTGGGGCAATATTATAATTATTTTAGTATAAAACGTGGTCAAATTATAATTTTAAAAATTTAGGTGTCAAAATTAAATTGTAAAAAAATTTTGGTTTTGATTCCATTGACATGGAGAATAACGGGATACATGATATTGAAAACATTTCTCTTGATAAACAAGATTTAGATGCCAAATTATCTAGATTCTTTAACCATATGAATGATGATTAATGATTGATGATAATGAAGTTAATTAGGAATTTAGAATATGTTTTATGAGTTTTTTTTATATATGTATTCTTTATATTTTATAATGTGTTATGGCTTATGTGACATATGTTTTATTTGTATTTTGTAATATGTTACAATTTATGTGACATGTTTAATTTAGATCATGTAATATGTTACATTGTTATGACTTATATAGATATGTGACATATTTTATTTGGATTCTAAATATATTTTGATTTTGAATGAATTATCAAATATGTTTTCATATATTATTAATTTTTTTAAAATATAAATATATATTATTTTAATCGACGTATCATGCCGTATCCGTATCCTAGTTTTTGAAAATTTACCGTATCCCCGTATCATACAGTATCTGTATCCCGTATTTGTATCCGTATACGTGCTATCTATCCGTGGAATGAATGGAGGGGTGCATTGCCCTAGGATCGACCGGAGGGGTAACCTGTAAGGAGGCATTTTGTTCTAGGTCATAGAGATGAACAGGTTGGTCTAGTAAAACCTGCTGAGATACCTCATACCTGCTCTATCTCCATAGGTGCTGTATTTGTATCTGTACCACCAGTACCACAAGTAACCTCCTCTCGTGGTGTCACACCAGGCCCATGCTGATCAGATATTAGCTGCGTAGTAGGTTGTAGCTGATTATCGGTCTCTTGGTAGGTCACACCAGTCCGACGTCTGGGACTGAAGTCTCGGTGTATGTCTTCATCTTCGAAAGGTGGTTCATCGAACCGTGTACCTTCACTATGCGACGTCGAACCCGGAAGCCTCCGAATCGAATCCAACAACTCATGATAATGTTGATCTCGCTTCTTATTACTCTTTCGCACCTCTTCCCGTAACTCTTGGAACTCATCCATTAGTTCAGTATACCGACGGTCCTGAAAGGAATTCGAAATTGTCAATACTAAAACCGTTAATTCGATTGAAATTAAATAATACGGTAAAAAGAATTATACATACCTTTGCTTGCCCTTCAACGGCTCCTCTTGAGTCATCTCCAGTTCGAGGCTCTCTGGGCAACGTGAATCAAACCCACCTAGTCCTCGAGGTTTGAATATTGCTACCATCCAGGTCAAAACCCTCCGTATTAGTGGGTTCGAAAGACAGACCCTCAGTATCACTGGTTCCGACAATCGTATATCGTTGGGGATCCGAGACGGGAACATGTATATCACCGGCACCGGCATCGACATTGGCGTCATATAGACTACTTCCTTAGGAAATGCCTTCGAAGTACCGTTCAACCCTCTCAGTTGCCGTCGACACCAATTGAACCCTCGCAAACATCTGAAATCGCAGTTAGACCATTGTAACTGTATACATAGTAATAGCTATGAACATTAAAAAAAAATTAAAAATAAGAGATATTTACCCTTTCGATGAAAATGCTATTCAGCTTCAACCCCCTCGGTCGTGTACTCAACTCCCATTTCAGAATTAGGGGGGATAGCTCAATTTCCCTTAGGGTCCCATATCCGTTGTTGGGAAGCTTGAAGATAACCTCAAAAGCAAATATCTACGAAACAAATAAGTACGATTAGAATCCAATAAAATACATTAATCATATGAAAAAAATTACAATTAAAGTACTGATTGAAATTCTAAATTCTCACCAACAAGGCATGTGTTGGACCGTATATGTTGTATGTCTCCATGGTGTGTAGGTCAACGCCCTTTCATCGCTGACGTTGTTCAAACCACCCACGTCAACTATCCAACGCATGCTTGAAACCGTATATAAACAGCCTATACACGTGTGCACCCCACGAGAACGCATCAAAAGCGTCCAAGTCCTCGACTAGGTGAAATTGTCATACTGGAACTTTCTCTCTCTCGTCCAACCCCATCAGTATCCGGTTAAGCATATACAATAAGCACATCTTAACCGCATCGTATTTCTCAGAAAAAAACACCAATCTGTATAATGGCTTTCTACTCTGCATACTCGACTTCATCTCGACCATCAAAGTACCACTAGTGTATGTTATTCTCTACCATATCATAGGTCGACGTGTTGGGAAGTTCTACTAATTTCAATCCAGTTATCAGACAAAACTCAACCTTCGAGAACCGGACCGAATGCCTTCTTAAAAGAAATCTCATCTCATCTCATCTTCAGGCCCATCGTGGTGCAACTCGCGAATAAGCAACCGATGGACAATGCCAACTGAAAACTTCATCTCACGTCTATCCGAAAGAAGTGTCCAAAACACGACTCAGTATACCGATGTCGTTCTTCGATCGCAAGATGTTCAGGTACCATATTAAGTGCGTTGTCGATATCTCTAAGGTCATCAAAATGGTCATGACGAGTTATTTTCCCCTAATACCTTTCATCCTCTGGAGTTTTAAGTGAATTTTTAAACTGATTCCTCATCTGCATATTCATTCAAAAAAAATATATTGTTACAAAAGAATATAATATACATATGAAAAGGCTCGAAGAGTATATAAAAAGCCTCTGACAGTATATGAAAAGTCTCGGACACTATATGAAAAGGCTCGGAGAACACAATTTCACAAACATATAACTTCAAAATTAAAAAGCTCGTATCACAGTTCAAAAGGCTTGGACAGTGTATTTAAAGGCTCAGAGAATGTTATAAAAGGCTTGGAGATTCAAAATTTACAAACCGATATAAAAGGCTCAGAGATTCAAAATTTACAAACCGATATAAAAGGCTTGGATTAGTATTTAAAAGTCTCGGAAGGTTATTGAAAAGTCTCGGAGAAAGTTGTAAAAGCCTCGGAGGTATCTATTTCCAGAAACTTATTCATATTTCTTAAAAGGCTTGGAGAATGTTGTAAAAGGCTTGGAGATTCTAATTCCAGAAACCTATTCATATTTTAAAAGGCTCGGATATTGTGTTAAAAGGCTCAGAGATTCAAATTCCAGAAACCTATTCATATTCCTTAAAAGGCTTGGAGAATGTTGTAAAAGGTTCGGATATTGTTTTAAAAGTCTCGGAGCCAGTGTTAAAAGGTTCGAAGATTCAAATTTCAGAAACCTATTGAAATTGCTCGAAAAAGGCTCGGATGACATCGGAAAAAGCTCGGAAAAGGCTCGGATGTAGTTTTAAAAGTCTTGGAAACCCAAAACTTCATCGTGTTCAATAAATTTTTTTCATAAGTTTTAAACCCTAATCTAATCAAACAAACCTAACAACAACAAATCAAATCAAACCTAATATACATGTCTAACCAACACCCAACATCAAACGTACATTAAATTTTCAAAAACAAAAACGCGTGAGAAAATAAAACTTACCTTCTCGTTGACTTCAGGACTGTAGCACCTCCGTCGGTGAGTTTGCCGTGAGATTTAGTATTGAATTTCTAGGTTCAAAGTCTTCTTTTTTGACTGTTCTCTCTCTCAACTTTTTTCTCTTCAAACACAAACAGACAAAACGAGGGTATTTTTGTCTAGTCACCTAAATATCTGTCTTTTAAACTTACATTAGTAAACTGGTGATATTCTTACAAAAACCCCTCCAAATAGTGACAATTTTTTTTTGAACTCACACTCCATGGATACTAGATTACAAAATAAGTGATTATTTTATAAGTTTAAATAATCTCAAACGTAGCCTATCTCTTAAATTTAATACATAATAAATTAATATATATATATTTTTTATAGGAACAAGATAAATCAATTAAAAAAAATTGATTCAAAATAGTAACTTCAATTTTCAATCTAATGATAAAAAGATTAATAAATGACATCCATTATAAAGAATAATGCTTGGGTACTGATCGGTCAGTACCCAAATTAGTGACCCTACTAATATGAATACAGCACGTGGCTCAATTTATGAGATAAATATAAAAAGAAAAAGAAAAAATGACATGTGTTACACTCCTATTAGGGAGGTCAGTACCCAAACATTATATTCCATTATAAGTAGATGAATATTAAAATCACACAATTCAAGTTATTTTAGGACCAGTTTTACGTTGTTTTTAAAAAGTTAAAAATAACTTATTTTTATAATTTTAATATTATATATATATATATTATTATAAGAAATCAGTTAAAAAGTATAGTAAAGGTCCAAATAGATAATTACTCCAAAAACTTTTTCACATCAACCGATGTAAACATTTATCCGAACCACAACCAATGGACCTCCGAAGCTGTTTTTAAAATCATCCAAACCTGAATTTAAGGTTCACATAAATGATTTTACAGCTCATCAAAATTATTATACAGCTGTCTCTTCCATTTGGATAATTCTAGAATACAGATTATTTTATCGTTCTCTTTTTTCAATAAATTTATTATAAAATTATAAACAAAAATTCACATCGATCATTTTAAACATTTATTAGTCTAGAAAAAAGTTTTTTTTTTTAATATTTTTTAAATATTATAATAATTCAAAATTTAAATTTGATTCGCCGTTTTAATCTCAATCTCATCTCAGTCTTGTTTAAGTGGTCCGAACCTTAATTCAGACAGCTTTAGAGAAATATTTTACTATACAGCTGTCATTTCCGTATAAAGAAAAAACTTTTGAGCTCTAGAATCATAACATGGCCCACTTAGCTTATATATGTGTAAATAAATATAGATCCCAGTTTTTGATGTTAATTCAATTGTACATGCCATTCTAATTTTGGATAGGAGAGAGTTAGGGTTTGGGAAAGGAATTACTCAAAGTCTCAACAACCCTTTACCTAATCAATGTTTATATATTGAAAGAATATTGGTAAAACAAAATTACATTGGAAAGATTTGTGGTGGAAGGGCTTTGTATGACTGGTTGGATGCTTTGAATTGGTTTTCCTTGACATATAAACCCTAGTTCTATGAGGTAAGTAACCTGCATTTTGATTTTGATTTTCCTGTTTTTAGTTTACTCCTGATTTTGAACAAGCTTTCTCTGGGTTATGAGCCATGAGTGAGCTCTCTCTCTATATTGGATGCTTGTTTTTGAGCATTGTCTTTCTTTCTTTTTCCAATTTTTTTTTTTTACCTTTTAAGAATAATTTATTCCAGACTGATGCATGCGATTTGATGAACTTCACTGTTTTCTTGGTACTGTTGGTGTAGACTGTAATATGCTGCTACTGCATTCAATTTTTGGCTGCTCTTTGGGGGCGTTGATCTGTAAATTTGAGATATCTTAAAGTTTTTTGTAAGGGATCTGATGTTAGAAAAATATTATGTTGCAAAAAAGAAAAACATGCAAGATTATGCTCCAAGAATTTTATATATAACTTTATAAACTTAAAGTTGAACTTTAGTAAATAATGATTAATATACTTTATTGTAAATATGATTTTCCATATGAATTATGGTATTGATGCTCCAATACCAATAATTGGAAAATTTTTTACAAAAGCTAATTCCCAAATCTTTCTAATTCGTCAACATATGCATTTTAAAGTTTTAAAATAAAAGGTTAGGAAGTCTAACACATTCTTGATGCTGGAATTGCAAGAGGTAAGACCGGAAGTGGGATCAGAGGTGGTTACATAAGTGGTAGAGGCGTCTGGTTTGTCATGAGGGAAAAATAAAGAAAAATAGAGAGATGAACTGACTATACTAAAGACATAGTGACTACACTCTATTGCTGCATGACAACATGAGAATGTAGTAGACCATTTCCTCGTCTTTTTTCATTATGGTAGACCAAAAAACTTCATCACTTCTTTGCCGTACCACCTTTGATCTTGTTTCCGGCCTTGGCTCTACCATCAACAATGCACTAGGCCTCCCATTTCAAACCCTTCCGGGTTAACGTTTTGAAGTTTTAAAATGCATATGTTGGTGAATTAGCAAGATGGTTTACACTTTTGTAAAACTTTTCCAACAATAATATTTGGAGTAATATTACTTTAACTCAAAATGTTTGCATGATGAGGAGTAAACAATTCGTAACCGTTGTTGTAAAAGGCGTTAGACGCTAGTCGAGTGGTGGCTCGACACCTAGGCAGAGGCCGGAGAAGAAGAAGAGGAGAAGAAAAGTAGTTTAGGGTTTTGTAAAACAATCTCAAAACGATGTCTTTTTAGGGTTTTTTTTTGTTTTAAAATAAACTCCAAAACGACGTCGTTTTTGGTTTTAAAAGCCAACCTCAAAACACTACTTTCTTGGGGTTGATTTTTTTTTTTTTTTTTTTAAACCCTACTTTCTTTGTTCTTGTCTTCTTCTTCTTCTCCGGCCTCCAACCCTAGATTGTAAACGCCGCCTAGCTGCCTAGCTTGCCGATTTGGCCACAATCTGGACGGTTGGTGGCCGCCGAGCGACTAGGCGGCTTTGGCCAACTAGGCCGGTTTTTACAACACTGCTCATAACTACTACATAATTCTTTTATGTTTAAAATAAACATACTATATATGCAGTATGCTTTTTTTTCTTTATTTGATTTTAAGGATGTTGTGCTTCTATCTTTAAAGATGATCATTTATAAAGTGAATAACTTAATATAATGGCACGATTAACCGCATGTAATTACTTTCACCTATTACCATGCAATTAGACACTTGAATTTATAAACTTTCTCACCTATTTCTTTTTGATGAAGGAATATAATGAAATGGTGGAAACCTAAGCTGGTGGATTTTCAAGTTAATAAATTCAAGTATTTCTCTGCCACAATATTAGTTACATGGTAGTAGGTGGATTGGTATTAAGCTTCAATCTGTAAACAATTATCTTTCGATATCAAGTAATGAATGAAAGTTCAAGTTTGTGTGTGTGTGTGTGTATATATAATGTGGTAGTTATAAGTTATTTACCTCAACATCCAAGACAAGTTTTGAGCAAACAGTTCGAGTTGACCAATATAACTCATAATTTTATATACATCATTATACGTGTGAATCATATTTAAAATTAAGTTTTTGGCCTTGACCCATACTTAAATTAAAGGAGATGAATCATTAAATGTTAAAGTTTAGATTTAAGCGAAAAAGATATATAGGTCTCCACCACCCAACACATTTACACAAAAAAAATTCTGTTATATAGTTTACATTCTTTTATCTGGATATTGTCTTGAGCAGTATTGAAACAAGTTATTGGTTTTGATTAGTTACATGAGGGGCTGTGTAAGCTATTGTGATCGTGATCGTGACCGCTTAAGGCCATTTCAAGTTAGGAAAAAGCGAGTTGCAATGGATTTTAACATGAATGTAGACCTGAATTTTCAAAATAGTGAAACTTTTTGTGGTCTTGACAATTAATATGAATCATGTTTAAAGAATCAGGCACAAGCGAATAGGGGAATGTTTATTTATGTGAAGGAAGGTAGATTCATGATAGAGAAAGAGTTGGGGAACTAATGACCGACAACAAATTATTTTTGAAGCCCGTGTCTTAGTTAACCTCGTCTTTCTAGTGTTTTCTTTTTGCTTGTTGATTCACTGTCTTTTGTTTACTATCATGTTTCCTTCTCAGCTCAACATGTTTCCTTCTCAGCTTAACATGTTTCATTGTTGCCTTTGTTCAGTTTCTTGTAAAGTGTTCAAGATGAGCTGTAGGGACATTGTGGACTTGGATAGTGATCATGAAGCTGGACGGGAGGATGTAAAACCTGCTAAGTTAAAGCCAGATTCTGTTGGGGGAACAAAGCAACAAAAATACTACCATAAAACCCAAGCTTCTGTGAATTTGAAGTCCAAAACCCTACCTAGACGACAAGATTCTGAAGAAAATAAAAGCTCAAATGCTTTAAGTGCTGGTCAAAGTGGCTCTAGCATATTGGAGCAAGGGCAGTCACCAGTGGATGATACTGGCATCTCTTCTACGTCATCTATAGGTCCAGCACCTCTTTGTCGTCAATTTTGGAAAGCTGGCAACTATAATGATGAGCTTGGTTCCAAGGTCCCACTTCAAAGTATGCAGCTGTTGATTATTATAATGTTATAATGTCGATTCAAAGTAATATGCATGTGCTGGTTTACTAATTTTAATCAACATCTGAATAGCGGAGTTCCAATAAATTGTTGATTGGACAATTTAAATTACAGTTATTGTTATGTAATTGCTGTCTTAAATTTTCCAGTCCTACAATTTTCTTATCTTGGACCTTAGGTGGATAACCTCTGGTGAGTGGGTTGAATGGTGAGATTTTTGTTTGCAACACAAAAATCTGGGGTCCAAATTACCTTCTTTGGAGCTGTCCTGTCCAAGATATTATATTCCTTGAGTTTCCCAACTACCAAGGTTGTAGGTCTGAGAGTTGTCCCTGATTTAGACCATAATGAACAAAGAAAGTTTGGAGATTTCCTGGTGTCTCAAAAAAGTAGAAAATAAAATTGTAACATAAAAAGAGTGGATGTAGATCCTTTATTTACTGCTTTCTGACTAACTTTCTATTTTATGGGATAACAGATGGCAAAAGTTTTTTACATGTCCACCCTATGTTTCTTCATTCAAATGCCACTTCACATAAGTGGGCCTTTGGCGGTATGCCCAGCTACTATAGTTCTTTGTTTAACTTTTTGCTCTTCATATAATGATGAATGAATTTTAATTTGCTGCTCTTTGTGAATATTGCCATTTTACATTTTTATTCTTTTTTTTGCAGCTGTCGCTGAACTGCTTGACAACGCAGTTGATGAGGTGATTTTCTTTTCTACATGTCAAGTTCTCCATTTGGTTTTTTTGGTTATCTTGGTGATGTTGGATGATAATCACATGGTATTTTGATGTTACAAATGTTTTCATTGAGGATCAAAGTGTTTTTTAAGGTCTCTTGTTGTTGTACAAGAAGTCTTGAGTTCAAATCTCACTCACCCCAGAAAAACTCATTATATCTGCAAAAGAAATTACTGTAAAAGATTTAACTAACATAAGTTAATTGCTTCACTCTAATCATATTGTGGATGAAAAAACACTAATTTAATGTACTTTTTATAGTGGAAGTTTATCAGTTCATTTTGCTCCCTATATGTTTCTTTGACTAGATAAAAGCTTCACAGCCTAATTTTAATTTTTTGCACCTTTGCTTCATTCAAGGTATGGAAATAAATGTTGATATATTTGGTAGTCAAAAGATAAGATATTTCTAGTTAGATTTACCTTTTATGTGTCTAGCATATGTCAATTGCATATGGTGTTGAAATATTTTCACCTTTTGTTTCAAAGATAAGGACTTAATGTTTTTCACTTCACATTCCAATTTTTTTCTTAATTGGATAGATCCAAAATGGGGCCACTTTTGTCATTGTAGATAAAACGACAAATCCGAGGGATGGAAGTCCGGCTTTGTTAATACAAGGTATTTTGCATTTAGCAACCATGAAAATAATCTATATTGGAAATGCATTACCTAACCCTTGTGTTTTCAATATTTGATATTGTGCATTTAGATGATGGAGGCGGAATGGATCCTGAAGCAATGCGGCATTGTATGAGTTTTGGATTTTCTGATAAAAAATCAAAATCGGCAATTGGACACTGTACTGCTCCTATGCTGATTCTTCTGCATTATTTATTATTGTTGTTGTTATTACTTGTTTTGGTTTCATCCTTCATTTCTTGAGTTGTGGCCTTTTAGATGGCAATGGCTTCAAGACCAGCACTATGAGACTTGGTGCAGATGTTATTGTTTTCAGCCGCCACCTAGACAATGGGTTTGACTCTAACCAAATGACTTGTGCATACAGTTTTTATTTTTCTCATTTTGTGTGTTTCTCAATAAGGGATGCGTATTCATGTTCAACATCTATTATAGAAAGTTAATTTATAATCCATAATAGGTCTTTAATATCAGGACTTCTACTTGAATTTTGTAAATGGTGTTGGAAAGCTTTAACTGAGTTGGACTTCTACTGAATATCTAAAAAGTGGTCGTCATCTGGATGTGTTCTATCACTGCCTTTTAGAATTCTATGTTAGAAAAATTGGAATTATTCTGCATCAAAATCAAGTAAGAATGAGTAGGATTGTATGAGCTTTTTCTGGGCAAAATGAGAGGTTGGTTTGGGAAGGCTCCCGAGCAAAACCAAACTGTTAGCTGGAGTTATTAAGATAAGATATTCCAGATTTTATAATCCTCAAGAGTTTAAGATTTTATGGTGTCAGGCTTCTAAGAAAAAGGTTCACATTTTTTCTTCCATGGATTATGGAATGCGGTTAAATCCTTTTATTGTTTTTATAGGACTCTTGATATGCATTATTTTTATCCTTTCTTAATTGATCATCTTTTTTTATTTTTTTATTTTTTTATTTTTTATTTTTATTTTTTATGAAAACAAGAGTCGTGTTGATAAAGAATAAGTGATTCACAAATTAGAAGTTAATCTGTCCTCCGAAAGAAAAAGCAAAGCCCTTATAGGGGAAGCACCTTAAAACTACAAAAGGAGCAAAAGTGTAATGATTGATGTATAAAACAGTCCAGATAAGAATACAAAATGGACACCATATCCTTAAACATGAGACTGCTGCCATTCGATTGTTGAAAATGAAAAAGAGGGGTATTATTGAATTTTGATGTTACTGGACTGATTATGGCCAACTTTTTGCTGTTCCTCAACAGTAATGTAAAATTAGCAAGGCATAGATATTATTATGTTTATTCATAGATTTATTATTCTGCATTTGGTTATTGAGCACTCAGATTTCTCTTTTACTTATTTTCTTATACTTGTGAGCAGGATATTAACTCAAAGCATTGGTCTTCTTTCTTTTACATTCTTGACACAAACAGGCCATGACAGAATAGTAGTACCTATGGTGAGTCAATGCTTTCTTTTCAAGCACCTTTTTCTTTCAATACCTACTCTAATCATTTTGTCAATTGCAGGTGGATTATGAATTTAACACAGCAACTGAAACGTTCAATGTATTGCATGGTAGAGAACATTTTACATCAAATCTTTCCTTGCTGCTGGAGTGGTCTCCTTACTCGACAGAATCAGAGCTTCTGAAGCAAGTAAGCTTATACAGTTCTTTTTCTTCTTCTCTTTTGGCGGTGGTTTGATTTTATTTTATATTTGTTTTTTATTTTTTTATTTCCTTGCTGTTCTTCATTCAATATGTTGTTTCTCACCCGGTTTGACATATACAAAGTTTATCAGTTTTATTTGATCTCTCATTAGTTTCACTCCTAACTAGAACTTGCATACTGAACAACAACAGTATATTATTTTATTAATATAACTGCATGATGTTTTAAGGAACAACCATTGTGAATCATGTCTTTGTAATTTAAGCTTTTTTTTTTTTACTCTGTGGGGTGGGGGTTTGTTGAGGAGGCTGGAGAGTTATGGTCCAACTGGTTAGAAAGACTTACAAAGTTGAACACAATTGTATTCAAAGTGAGGTGGTTGTTCGCTCCCTAAAGAAAAACAGGCGATTAAATATCTGTGAATGTGAATTGCTGCTGCAATTCTTTTGTTGATCTTTATCCACTTCGGACCCTGCCCGTTAGATTGAAATTAAATTTGTGATTTGAAAAGAATTCTTGGACTGGATGCCTATAATTAGCCGGTTAACACTGTTGACAAGAATTTTGTCATTCTGATGAGTGGGGTGGGATTTATATATATATATATATATATATATTCCTCTGCAAAGTTGAAGAAGAACAGGTTTATATTCAGAAGTAATGAGTTGATGAAAATAACTTTGAAGTTATAGGTGGAAGCTAATTATAAGTAGGAACAAAGAATTGGCCAAATCGCCAGTCTATATAAATACATAATTAGCTTACTATATGCTGTAATTCAAATAATATTTCTTACAATGTTCTTGTCCATGATTATTTTTTTTTCAAGCTTATCTTGACATATATGCATTTGTTATTTCAAATGTTGATTGCAGTTTGATGATATTGGGCCTCATGGAACAAAAGTTATCATCTACAACTTATGGCTCAGTGATGACGGGAATTTGGAGCTAGATTTTGATTTGAATCGTGAGGTTGGATTGGACTAATAATTTGTCTTTCAAAAATCTATTATGCTTTAATATCTGATGAAGTGTGGTTTCATTCCTGTGACTTGGTGATTGTAGGATATTCGTATTAGTGGTGATATCAAACAGGTTGTAGCAAAACCTGCTTGGCGGTCAGTGAATGAACAACACTTTGCTAACCAATTTCATTACTCTCTTCGTGTAAGTAGGGACTTCATACAGACAGATATTCATATAGATATGCGTAGATCAGTAGCCCTTATTTTTTGCAAAATTTGGATCGTTCAATCAATGCTCTTTTAGTGTTCGAGATTGAAATTGACATGTGTTAATAAATTCTTGTTTACTATAAAAAAAGATTGAATTTGACATACTTCATTAATTCAATAGGAAATAGCACCTAAATGTAATCTTAGCCATTCAAAGTGTATGTGATTTGGAATTGACAAATTGTATTAGAATTTTTTTTAAATAAGAGGATTCTTGATCCTCTATATATTTATAGACGTTACCTTGTGTGGACGTGCACATTTCCTTTTTATTATCCCAAAGGTTAGGGAAATCACACACACACACACACACTCAATACTTCCTAATTCTTGTTTTCAATCACTTTGCAGGTATATCTGTCCATCTTATACTTGCGGATTCCTGAAAGTTTCAACATAATATTGCGTGGACAAGTTGTTGAGCATCATAACATTGCCAGTGATCTTAAATTTCCAGAATTCATTTTGTATAGACCGCAAAGTGGTGGATGTGTTGAGGTTGTATCGAATTTTTAACTTTTTCATTTTTGGTTAGTGTATTTACATTGGAAAATATCAAAATTATAACCTTGACATCATATTCCACAAGTTGCATCAATTCTGTGACCACATTAATAAACCCTTAAAAACACCAATGTTTTCTGTGATCTATGCTGCCATAAATATTTTAGGAGTCAATCAACAGGAGGTCCATGGGTGCCTTAAATTTTATAAAGCATTGCTTTAAGTGGTTTAACAATATCTGGAATCAGATTTTTATTTAGCTTAAAACATCTGATTATTGAACTGCCAAAAAAATAAATATTGATTCTATATGTACTGTATTGATTTTAAATTATATCTCACTTTCAACTTGTGCTCTCTTCATTCCGTTATCTGTATAGCTGAATATGTTTGGTTTGTTTCCCCTTTCATGCCTTATTGGGTAATTGTTAAATATATATTTTATTTTTCTGAGTATGGCTGTGTTTAAACCAACCGTTCAATTGCAATCTTCGTACCAATGCTTTCTGATTTAATTTTGCAGGGTTCAGTTTTAACTACAATTGGATTTCTAAAAGAGGCTCCACACGTTAGTATCCATGGCTTCAATGTATACCATAAGAACCGCCTGATTTTGGTATATGTCTTTTACTTGAGAAGTTTTATCTCCCTTTTATTTGTGTAACAAAAATATGAAATGCTGTCTCCGTTATGCAAATTTAGATTGGCAACCTTTGTAATTGCTTTTGTTCAACTCTATCCATTTGTGTTGCTTTTATCATCGCAAATGCTGTAGATAGTGTTCGAATTTCATTTGGTGATGTAAATTTCAGTGTGATGTTGAAGTTTTTTAGATTAGTTCTTAAAATTGAAAACCGTTAAAATTTAATGATAAAAATGTTAATTTCCCTATAAAATCATATTATGCAGTCAGATGTCCAGTTTTGATAATACATTAAGAAGCTTAGATTGCATGTCAAAGATGCTTGCATTATTTGCTTGAAATTATGGTGCTATATTCTTTATTAAGGGGGCATGTCTCCCTCTCAAACAAACGCACACTGTGTGCATATGCCAGTGCACATACTAGTAACTTTTTTTTTTTTTGAACCTATACACACTAGTAACTGGATCTGTATCTTTGAATAGTTTCCCTGCTTTATTATTTTCTCTCCTTATGAGGTCTTTTAAATCTCTCTTTATCCCATATTCCCTTGCAGCCATTCTGGCACGTCGTTAGCTATATGGACAGTAGGGGAAGAGGAGTAGTTGGTGAGAACTTTTAAAGCCAATCATTTTATTCCCCTCATTTTTGGGGAAGTTTGTTTGTTTGAATATGTAGTAAAGAAATACTGAATAATTTAGTATTATTTTAGGTGTTTTGGAAGCAGATTTTATTGAGCCAACTCATAACAAACAAGAATTTGAGAGAACTTCCCTTTTCCAAAAACTTGAAACTCGTTTGAAGGAAATGACATGGGAATACTGGTAAGCTACTTTAAAACTCTGATTTACTTGTTCCTCATGTAGTTCACAGTGATACCTAACTGAGACATTGTGAACTTTTGCAGGGATTTCCATTGTGGATTGATCGGGTATCAGGTTAAAAAGCCTCGAGCACCGGTGTTGCCGCAGGCCTCGTCGCATTCTACTCCATGTAGTAGTACAGAACAACCTGTTGTTTTGAATCAACGTCCCGCTGCTGTTGATAGAGCAAAAGTATCAGCTATAGGTGCAGCTCACACAATACCCAACTCTCACGGCACCACTGAACAAGGTACATTTCTTGAACATAGGCAAACTGTTTTCACTGCTAACCTTAAAATTTACTTTAGATACGATGTTTTGTGTCTGTCAGGATCACGGAAGAGGAAGGAACATGGAAATTTATCCACATCAGAAAATTTTAAAAGGCCTGCTGCTAAAGGAGCCAATGTAATTGACCTTGGGCAGAGGCAGAGTTTGGAAACACGGGTATGTGTAAGGAGCCTTAACGATAAAACATCTCTTACGAATTTTATTTGGTGTATCTCAATTCTCAAATGACTTCTGTCAATGTATATTTTGAGGCCCCTGTCGATGTATCCCTTCTCCCAATGCTGGCTTATTTATTTATTTATTTTTTTGACAGTGTATAGTGAATCTAGGAAGATAATTGATGTAGCATTTTATGTAAATCTATATGCTTGTTTGTTTTTCATGTTTTGATTTTTTATTTGCTGCTTTCTGCATGTTGCCTTAGTAAATTACCCCTGATTCCTTGCTAATTACTTAGCCAGTATGTTCAAGTCATCATTAGTATTAATGTGTTACTTTACTTTGATTAGTTCTATTACTACTTATGCAATACATTGCTTGTTGGGTTGAATCTGATTCTCTGCTCTCTGTTATCTCATTTGTAGCCTATTATTAACACTGGAAATCAATTGGGAGATCTAGAAGCTATAAACTTGATGCAAGAAAACAAGAAGCTTCGTGCAAAGTGAGTATATTATAGTTCCTCGCAGAATTGAATAAATTCTATAAAACAAAATTGATTCAACAAATTGAGGGTTGTTTTCATTTGGGAGATTTACTTCATCTTTATCACTATCATAATTCTTTTGAAAAGAATCTTTTGGCCTGGAAATGAACTGATATCTTTCTGAAACCCTTGCATCCCATATTTTTTGAGTCTGAAGCCATATTAGGCATCGTATTTACCTGATTATTGATATGTTATGCCTTACTTTCAGATGCTTGGAATATGAGAAGAGGAGGGAAGAACTTATTGTCAAGGTACTTTTTATGACATGAACATTTTCTATCTGCACAAACAGGTTTCCTCGTTGGGACATATAGATGTCCGAAGTTCTGTTTCCCTTTTGTACCCCCGCTTGAATTTATATGAAAAATTATAAAAGGCAAATCCATTACTTGCATTAAAGTAATTACTGAGCTAATGAGAATGATTGTTCTCTTGTATGCAGGCGACAAAGCTTAAAAGTGAACTTGGAGAGTTCAAATGTGAATATGATCGAATGATGGCTGAGTTACAAGCTTTGGATGCGATAAAAAAAGAAAAGAATGTAAATATGTAGAATCATATCTGTTGGTTTACTTGGTTTCTTATGTAAAAGTGTTGATAAGGGTAGCTTTGTATACGAGTTTATCTCCACGACCTTTCGAAAGGTTAGTAGTCTAAAGTCTGGAGGGCTAGTCCTATATCCGGAAAAAGGTTTCAAAGGTGTAACAAGAATTTCCACTTGCCTGTAGATAGAAAGCAGAATCAAAGCATAATTGTAGGACAGTCATTAAGCACAGTTTTCGCTTAGTTATCAGAACGACCTCTAGACAGTGCCAGAGATTGACATTTTTGTGCAATGGAGTCTGTAAAACTGTCGAGTTTTGTGGGGTTTTCTTATCATATTAGAGGAAGATAACATGTAAAGTCGAGATATGATAATTTTGTTGTACATGATTTAGACGCGTAAAGAGCTTACTGAGCCGCAGCGTTGGTCAATACTAATGACTGATTTAGATCATCTTGATTATTTTTTTTCTTGATGAAGTGATATTTATCTTCCCATTGTCAATGCATTAATCCTATGAATATAAAGATAATTCATGATCATCTTGATTTTAATCAAATTAAGAGACTACAAAAAGGAGAAAACAAACGTTTACAGATTGACAACTCGTATCACTTACTATCGTAGAAAATTAATGGAAAAAGAAAACAAAACTTGTTGTCTCATCACTCATCAGCCATTTGTAATTTGTTTCAGTCTATTAGCAATGACCACCATCGAAGGATAATCAAGAAATCCAAAAACACTCATTAAATACAAGTTGATCTTATATAATTTAAGTACACATAGAACATGTAATATACTCCTCATAATATTATTATTATTATTATTATTATTATATTGCAAGTTGGAAGTTGGAAGTTGCATGTACATGCATGCATGCATGATGCATAATATGGTATATTTATTACAAATAAAAACAACCAACCTACTGTGAACTGTCAGAAGTCAGAAGTAGAGATAAATCGTCTACAAGAAGAAGAAAGATAAGCTTGGATTGTATTATTGATCAAGTTGACATTAATTTAATATATTTGAAGATGATATTTTGGGCACCAAAACAATGACTGCCCCAACCAAAGTTTGCCCTACAACCTCAACCACCTCTTCTCTATCTCTATAAAACCCTCACTCTTACCATCCCATTTCATTGCCTCCTCCTCCTCCTCCTCTTCCTCTCTTTCTTGCTTCTTCATGTTTGCTTATTATATATGTTTTGATACATATATATATATATATATATATATATCTAACATCTTCATTTGTTTCTTTGTTTTCATATATATATATATATATAATGATGTTGTGTGTGATCTTTATAATATTTGTATGAATGAACATATGTGCAAAACACTTCCATCCGCATGCGACAAACTTTAGTGGGCAAAGCGGCCATATTTTGCACAAATCAATCTCTCTTTTGGCTCTGTTTCAGTAGCTGTTTTTTTTTTCTATAAGGGTTGATGTTATTTTTTCCATTAACATCCCACCTATTTACAGTTGACGCCATACATTTTCTTTTTATTCTTTCAATGTTTTCATTTTCGATCTGGTGGTGGTAGGGGCATTTCTGTCAACTTATTCCCAAAAGTCTAACCTAAAAAATCAAAATGGGTCATTATATTTTAAATGTGTTTTCCTATAATGGGCTTGCTTCTATTTGAAAGAGGTCTATGGGTTCTCTCTCTCTCTCTCTCTATTATATTGGGTTTTATTTTCTTTGCATGAAAGGTTTTTAATTAATAGACAAGTAGACAGAGATATAGAGATGCACATTTTTTTCCGGGACCCCAATTCCCCGCGTCCCCATCCCCATTTGGGAATTTTTTTTTTGGGGAGAATGGGGATGAAAATCATCCCCAAATTAAAATGGGAATGGGGATGGGGATGGGGGGACCTATATCCATCCCCATTCCCCAAACGTAATCTCTATAGAGATCTTTGTATCTAAGTCAAAGACGTAAATTTAAGTATGACATTACGAAGTTGGCATAGTAGTTTGCCACCACACCTATTAGGGGCGGGTTTGTAAAAAAGGGTCAAACCGAATCAACCCGTCTAACCCAACCTAAACTTTATAGGTTGTTCCGGCTTCATATAAAAAAAAAAAATTATTATTCCTCCGATGCATTTTAGATACCTGTTATGAGTTTTATTATGTTTTATTTTTAGCTCGATTTGGTTTTTATTTTTCCTATTATGATACCTATTATTGTTAATATGTTATTATATAATATTTTTAATTTTTAAAATAATTAAATAACGCCTATATTTAATATTTTTATATTTAAATAATGTTTTATAATAATATGAAAAATGATTTTTGGATTTAAACCTAAACCGATAAATCTATCCAAACCAACCCGACTTTTTTTGGTTTGGTTTGAATCGGTTTGACAAATCATATTGGTTTCGTTTGGATTGAAATATGGTCAAACCAATACATATTGATTTTGTTTGACATTGAGCTTCAACACAAATCAAATCGAAAATGCACATCCCGAACACCTACTAGTACAAAAATCGAGCTGAGAACTTTCACAATTTTACAGTTTTTAAGGTCTCGACCATATGATATTTAATCGATCCAAATGTATGGTTAAGATTAAAACTATGATTCTAATGATAAATCCCATAAAGAAAAGTTGACAAATAATACGACTTGTATATATCTAGAGGACATCTCATATAGCATATGATATGTTCAATATAGAATGGATTCAGACAACAACAATTCAAACAAATAACACTTTCAATCACTTATTGAAATATCTTAATTAAGCTTAATGGTATCGTTTTGACCCTTACATAATATCACTATCGGCTTAAAGTTTTCGGTCTAGCGAAACTTGAATATCATATCACAGTGTCGAGCATTTAGAAAATTACGGCGACTGCTATTGGATGCTTAATTGGATAGCATTAGTGGTGCTTGTTTATGGATCATATGCTGATTGATTTACAGCAAAAAGTAAGTGCAAATGTGACTGTAAAATGCGCATAAATTGCATGCTGCTGTTGTGTGGGTTCCAAAGAACAATGAGTGTCTGATTTTGAAGTTTATGAAGTCCATTCAAGAACACTGTATAATTTTTTTTGGGCTCTCCTTGCTTGTTCATGTGAATAACTAAAGTTGATTAATAATTGGAATCTCTATTTTCAAAGTGTAATTAAACTGGGAATTTCTTGTCTTATTTTCAGTGGATTTCATGAGTAGTAATCATTACAAGATTTCTTGTTTGTGGGTTGTTGCATTATAGTCATTGATCTACGATTCCTTATCGTTTTCCATTTGTTCTTGTGAATCATATTCCACATCATTTGAGCACTATAAGAGAGTGCAATTGATAGGTGTGAGGATAGCCCTCATCCTATGAGCTAGCTTTTATGCTTGAGTTAGATCCAAGACCACTTGGACCATGGTTTCAGAAGCGGACATGTCTAGAAAATGGGTCGGGCCCTACGTGTCCCAAGCCTGTCATGGCCTCACGAGTGCAGGTGCTGCCGAGTAAGGAATGCTGCGCGAGAGGGGGGGTTTGAACTATTGTCCCACTAGTGTGAGCACAAGTTTCAGGCTTATTAGGCGGGCCGCAGACAAGAAGATTTTCAACAATCTAAATGTCAGCTTTGGATTCTGCTCTATGAAATTAAATGAAATGAACCACATGAGCTAAATCAACAAATTATAAATAAAAAAATGGATTCCATGAGTAGTAATCATTACAAGATTTCTTGTTTGTGGGTTGTTGCAATACTAGTCATTGTTCTAAATTTCCTTATTGTTTTCCATTTGTTCTTGTGAATCATAGTCCCACGTTGCTTGGGTGCAATCGATAAGTGTGAGGACAACCCTCGTCCTATGAACTAGCTTCTGTGGCTGAGGACGAGCTTTTGTGGCTGAGTTAGACCCAAGACCACTTTGGTATGAAATCAGAGCTGGACATGCCCATGAATGGGTCGGGCCCTATGTGTCCTAGGCCTATCACATGTGCAAACAATAAGATTTTCAACCTAAAACAAGAAGATTTTCAAAGTCTTTGAGAAGAAAAGAAACTGAAGCCAAAGATTGTTAACAGACGATCTATAAAAAAGTGCTTGTTTTCTTGAAGCCTCTCTTCAAACTAACATATGTATATATATATATATATATACAATTCAGTACAATGTCAGCTTTGGACTCTGCTGTAAGCATTAGAGCACATTTTGAAAAATGAAAGTAAATGAAATGAACTACATGACCTCAATCAAACCAAGGTATTGTCTTTTGCTTCATTGTCAAGTTTCAAGTGGAAAATGCATGATGATGGAATTTGTTCATCTTGTGAAGGAGCCAGAGCCATAGATTTCACTCTCCAGTACTCACCATTCTTCGTTTTCCCTTCTCCGTAGACCCATTTCTCGTCTTCTCTCTTTTGTTCGCTTCCAATATCCGAGGTTGAAATGGAGACTCTTCTCCAATTTATCCAGATTCTTAGCATGATATACAGCATAACTAGGCATATCACTGTAGAAGTAAAAACAATGGCCACAATAATGCCAACAACTTCAGTATTCGACAACTTTCTTTCCTGATGACCCTCTAACTCTGAGCATGATAACAGCGGTGGACCGCACAGCTTGGCATTACCCAAGAAAGAGTTGAGTGTGAACACTGAAAATGTTGAAGGAAGTTGGCCTTGGAGATGATTGTTTGACAGGTTCAATCCATGGAGGCTGGTCAGCTTTCCTAGTGAAGGAGGTACTTCTCCTTGGAGTTTATTGTTAGAGAGGTTTAATCTCTCTAACTTCAAAAGACTTCCAAGAGACGATGGAATCTCACCCGAGAAAAGATTTGTACTTAAATCCAAGATCACTTGAAGTTCAGTCAGTTTCCCTAGTTCTGATGGTATTGAACCTGTCAAGAAGTTCTCCGCAAGCCTTAGTTCGTAGAGTTTCTTGCATTGCTGGATTGTTGAAGGAATTTGACCTGAAAGGTTGTTTCTTTGCAGATTAAGAACATTGAGAGAAGTGAGATTACCAATATCGGGTGGGATCTCACCGGAGAGGTTATTGTCTTGAAGAGAAAGCTTTAGTAATATTGAACAATCTCCGAGCTCTGCTGGAACTGTTCCATGGAAGTTATTAGAGGACAGATCAAGCTCCCCCATTTCTTGTAAGCTCCCTAGCCAAGGAGGCAATGTGCCGATGAGTTGGTTGCTGTTAAGCAGGAGGTGTCCGAGTTTTTTGCATTTCGATAGCTCAGGTTCTAGTTCTCCAGTGAAATTGTTGAAAGATAAATCAAGAAAGTTGAGCTCTATGAGTTGGCCAAATTCAGAAGGAATGTTGCCAGTAAGATGATTGTATGCAAGGCGTAGACGGCTAAGGTTTCTTGACATGGCTAGCTCAGAAGGAATGGGACCTGAGAAACTGTTGTTTGTTAAGTCCAATGCGCTCAAAGAATTCGAACCAGTGAGAGGAAAGATGGTGCCACTAAATCTGTTGTGTGAAAAGTTAATGATTTTGAGGTTTTTGAGCAGGAACAGAGACGCGGGCAGGGGACCTTCGAAGGAGTTGTTGTAGAGAGTAATGGTGCTCAGTTCTGAAAGCAATCTGAAAGTGGGTGGCAATGATCCTGTAAGCTTGTTGTCGGCCAAGGCCAAAGACTGTAGGCTTCTGCAGTAGCCCAGGCTTGCTGGGATGAGACCTGATAAGTCATTCTGCCGAAGTTGAAGGACAACAAGATTTTTCAGCTTTCCTATAGTCTCAGGAATAGAACCCGAAAAATGGTTGCCAAAGAAGTCGATTGCAGTTAAGCTCGTACAATTTGTTAACTCTCTTGGTATACTTCCGGACATCTGGTTATCGTAGAGGTAGATGGCGCTCAACCTCTGTAACTTGCCAATTTCCACCGGAATTCTACCTCTGATCATGTTGTCGAAAAGATAAAGATTTTCCAAGTTACTCAGATTTCCCATTTCAGGAGGTAAACTTCCTGAAAAGCTATTGTTATTAAGTACAAGATCTGTAAGGTTCTCCAGGTTTTCCAGGCTAGGTGGTAGCTCTCCTGAAAAAGTATTATCAGAAAGGTCTAATTGTTGGAGCGATGAGCAGCGCAAAAGCTCCAAAGGGAATTCACCAGAGAGCTTGTTTCGAGCTAGAATAAGTTGTTGCAACTTCGAATTGTCAAGGCAGAAGTTGATTGGAATGCTTCCTGTCAAAGCATTATCAGATAGAACAAGAGCTTCAAGATTCTTCAGTTGGGTACTGAGAAGGCTTATGGTCCCTGAGAGATTGTTTTTTGACAAGTCAAGCATCTCGAGCTGAACCAACTGGTTGAGCTCCGGAGGAATTTCTCCACTCAATCTATTCCCAAGCAAATTCAAGTAGCTCAAATTGAAGAGATGACTTAACTGGATAGGAATTAATCCAGAAAGGCTGTTGTTGGCCATGTTAAGAACTTGTAATGATTTAAGCAAACCAATCGAAGAAGGGATATCTCCTTCGAGGTTGTTGTTTGCTGCTGCAAAATTTTGAAGCTCTTTGCAGCCATGGATAGCTTCTGGGATGTACCCACCAAGTAGATTCTGCTGCAAGTCAAGAGATATTAGATGCTTCAAATTACCAATCTCTACAGGAATGCTCCCATTAAATTGGCAGTATGCAAGACGAAATACTCTCAACGCTGTCAAATTACCGATGCTTGTTGGGATTTCACCGTGTAACAAGTTATTTCCTAGTCGAAGGACTTGCAACTTGTTCAAAAAACCAATCTCTGGAGGAATCTTACCAGAGAGAGAGTTTGAGTATAGAAGCAATGACCTTAGATTTTGAAGCTGTCCAAGATCAGAAGGAATCAAACCAGTGAGGAAATTCAAGGACAAATCAAGTGTTTGAAGTGAAGTGAGTTGTGAGAGATCAGGTGAGATGGAACCTGATAGTTCTGAACTTGATAGGTTCAAGCTCACAACTTGTTTTCGATCATCTGAACAAGTTATTCCATGCCAGTTGCATATATTAGCTCTTGGAGACCAGTTGTCAAGAACTTGTACAGGATCAACAAGTTCTTGTTTGATTCTAAGAAGCCAGAAGGAGTCTGCTGAGATATCTCCAAAAGTGACAGTAATAGCAGCAACAAGTGTTACTAAAAACAACACGAAACGAGACGTTTGAATGCTACCACCCATTTTGAAATGCACGAGAATATAAATTTCAAACGGAAACATCAGATACCGGATTCGAAAGATTCAGTATCATCTCTTAGAAAGAAACTTAATAGTATAATATGCCATGCTGAATGAGAACATATAGGAGTTAAAGGAGGGAATTTGAACAAGAGAATCACAAATGTTTAAACTGATATATGATGATAAAAGCTTGGAGTTTATATAGAAAAGTCTACCAAATCATATTAAAGGGAAAGTTAATAAAATAATGGATGAACATATAGTTCTTAAGTTCAAATCACCAATTATCATAAAAGATATAGCCTCTTCTTTTTCACCTTATATATCAATGTATTACTAAAAGGTATGATTTTTTGTCTCCTTTTAGTCTCAAGGCAATTATGAGATATTGAAGCATATGTCTTAATAGCTTGTAGGATGGGAAATTGTATGGAGATAAGAAAGAGTGATAGGTATTGCTCAAAGGACCAAAAAAAAACAAAAAAAGTTGGGGGGGCAGACCCACTTGAACCCTAGAAAAGTGGGGGCTCTCAAGCCTATAATACTAGGTGTCATAATTAGATTGGCTCTGTACTGTATGTACTATGTAAATTATAGATTTCTATATGTGAAATTGAGAAGAATTTGTAAGAAGCCATTAGAATTGTTCCAATAGATTAAGGTTTTGACTTTGTAAGAGATGTGATCAGTTTTACTATCAACAACTTTTGTCAACTATATTGGTACAAATCCATTATGTTTACTGAAATTTCATGATGATACACATGAGCATAAAGGACCATGAGCATGCACTCTTTATGGTCCAATTGGGTTAATAATTCCTTTATGTAGATCAATGGTCCATCTAGTAGCAAGATTTAGATGTTTTCTTGTTTTCTAATTACTGTATAAATTATAAATATGAAAAATATCATGGTTCAAAGTTCATATAACAATTTTAATAAGTGTTATGATCCCACATTGATTAAATATGGGATTAGTCCTTGCAAGCCGGTTTTTTTAAGGATGAGTTTTACCTGGTGGGTTCGTATTAATAAGTCCCTCAACCTAAACTACCTAATACCAATTTAAATACAAGAAGAAAACAAAGAGGGAACCAGAAATCATCTTACAGGGAAGACCAGTTAAATTAAAATCATTTTCAACAACCCATTAAAGGGTCAAGACCATGTGAGGTTTTGATGCTATGCATCCCAGAAATTCATTGGGCTAAAATCTAATTTAATCTAGCAGAGAAAAAGAGAGATAACCTAAGTATATTTTAAGGTATATCTTCTTACCAAACTATAATATAAGGATTCTGCTGCAAAAGAACCCAAACAGATGAGGACAAACAGTTTCTGTTTATCAATTGGATTTTCTCTAATAGAGAATTAAGATTTCACATTGCTGAGCCTTGAATTGTACCTTTTAACCACTTAGTTTCTGAGGATTTCGAGCATGTACAACCGATAGAGATTAAGATACTACGTAAATCAAACTACCCGGAAAAAGAAACAAAGTACTTCACCTACTGATCATTTTTTTTTTTACAGATACCTGAAATTCCTTGACCGGGAAAAAAAATGAAAAACTATATATCCTAGATAGATAGCCCAAGGGAATTTGAACCCACGATTACTTGGTCGGTACCAAAGGCCTTCTATAGCTCAATTCACCTCCAGGATTCACCCCAGGATCATTTCTTACACAAACAAGGAATTACTGTCAATCTTTTGCTTTTTTGCTAAGGCACAATGTCATTTGAGTGCTTTTTTTTAGCTTTTTCCTCCCCTCAGTCCACATGCAACATGTTAAAGTCAGAAGCATCTTCACGCTTGCAAAATTTTTCCTGCTAGAGATATGATCATATCCTCTAATCTCTTACTCAATCAAATTTGATATTGAAATGCTCATTTGACATTCTTGTTTTATGCTTTATCTACCTCTTATTCAGTGTACCCAGAAAGAGACTTTTTTTTTATGGTGAAAAGACATGCTATAATCTAATTCAATGGAATGTCATAAAACTTCTTTAGACTAATATGTCTTTTCAAGAGAATTTTCAAACTACCTAATCAGAGTGTCTTTTTGTCTAATCTTCCACTAAAAGAGAATTCTATTAATATGCTTACCTACTATCAAAATTTACACAGAAAATAAGATAAGTCAAGTTAATAAAATATCATACTAATGAAAGATACATAGAGACATACTATACAGCCAAAGAAGAAGGTACATTATTGAAGATGAGAATAATAATAATAATGTAACAAATTGTAGAATCTTTTAAACGAAAAAACTCAACAAATGTCTCATTTCTGGTAAGACTATTGAACATAGTTCCATAAAGAAGAAGACAACCCATGAGAAAAATGAAGGAAACAACTTGCTCAGCCAATATTTTCCGGATTCCAGTGAACTGTATCCTCAACTAATAACATAAAAATCATAATCTCCTGCAAACACTTTTCAAGAAAATTTTTGAAAAGGATTCTAAAAGCATATAGAACATGCCAATGAGTCAGCTAAGTGAAAACCTTCCCATGTTTTAGGTTTAATTAAGAAGGGAAAGAAGCCCACCATTAACATGCTGGACTTCATTATAATAATCTACACTTTAATTGGTCAAACTGCATACTGATTGGTTTATAAGATGTTGACTTTGGTGTGCTAGATTAGGCTCTAATCTTTAGTTTTGGTAGCCTACTCTTTTTATTGCCTCCAAATCAAATGTCTGGTTGGCTGTGACCACTAGTAGTTTCTGTGCCTTTGGTCAATCAAAAGTCTTAGTTGCTTCATATCCATAAGAGATTTCGGTTGATGAAAAACTATTCTCAAGTTCTAAGTTTTAAGGATGAATTAGACTATTAATTAAATTCTAAAATTTGAATTTAGCTAGTCTAGAAGAAAAGATAAGGTGATTTGTTTTCCTATTATTACTTTCTAATGCATCACAACAAGAGTAACTAATTATTAAAAAAAAAAAAACACCATGAAAATCACTTTTTAACTTAATTGGAAGTGTGCCTCAAAAGAAAACTTAAATGGAAGTGTAAGTCAACAGTTAGAGTATTCAAAGGCTAAGTGTAAGGAAATGAAAGTTGATAATCATCTGTCAACAAGAGACTTATCTTTCTCTAAGGACAAAAAACCATGTCTAAATGGTTCTCATATGCTGAATCCATGTAAATGCATTACAACAACAATTAAAATTTATCAATAATCAGTTGAAATATCAGTCACGATATATAGAATATCACCCATATATCGGTAGTATTAATATATATTGTTACATATATTGGGATTTATAAAACATTTCACAAGGAAAAAAGAATAAAACAAATGCTAGAAAGTCACCACTTTGGTCTAAGTCTAAAATTGGGCAAAAAGTGCATTCTTAGAGTGGAGAGAAACTGTCATTAACCAAGCCAATGTTGCAGAAACTAATAGAAAAGACACTTTACTGTTTTCGTTCCACAAAGAAAAGGTATGCAAAAAAAAAATAAAAAAAAATTAATGATTTATTATGATAAGAATTTTTCAATAAATTAACATTAAAAGTAAGCCAAATGCTAATTTAGCAGTCTACATGTTCTTAACTATTCTAAAGACTTTTGAAGTGTGATTGTAAATTTAACTAAAAAGGATCAATTTACAAGGGATGATGGATGTTGATCAAAATCAAGTGCCGCTTAGCATTCTGATCATAAGGTTTTTTTCTCTCCTGCTTTTTAGCAACTTCATCAAAACAACCCTGCAACACCCTTTTAAAAAATATTTAGCCAACTTTAATGCTTTGATATCCAGTGTCAATTCTTGGCACAGCAGAACCAAATCTAAAAAATAGTCAGACCCTAAGTTCTCTAAATTACCTGATATAACACCAAAATGCAGTATTCTATTCTGTAAAGCTAGATATAATTATACCAATTCCAAAATTAAGTTTAAGCCTATGTAGTGGCAGTAGGAGGGAAAACCCTTATCAGGAAGCTTGAGAGTGACCAAATGCAGATGACCCCAAGGAGCTGAAGGACATTCAATAGTGCACTCAAAGATTTGTTTATTGCCAAGTTGTGCGAGGTCATTTCGGCTCCTCTTACTGTGAATGACAGGGCTGTCACCAGTTGCGCTGCTCTATTCAATTGGTGCAGTCTATACACCTATCAAGCACAAAAATTCTCATTAATATATCAGCAACCAAAGCTAAATAAAAAGTTATATGAGTGTCCTTTACAACACCTCTATCATAGACCTTTAATGGACCATGAATCAAAATATTGTCCAGCCAAAATAATGATTATAAAGCATTTTGAGCTTTTGAGTATGCAGCTAACCACTACAAGTGCATGTAAAAGATAATTGCACACATGTGTTGAATGAACTAGGCACACCTAAAAGTTTACTAATAAAGCAATTATAAAAGGAAAAACATTACAAAAGATAAAGCACAATTTTCTCTCAGTCCTCTTAGCTGAACATAGATATTCCAAGGAAGAAGTTTGGTCGGAGATAAGTGGATTGTAATTACTTGAAAAATAATTGGAATCAGAGGCCAAGAAGGTGACTTCCGATATCTCGCATATTGTTCAAATGCAAATTGGACAACAATACCAACAAGGTATGGAGCAAGAGTAGCAGAAGCTGCCGGGCCAGTCCATGGCCAAACCAAGCCCATTGTGACCATAGGAATTATAAGGCTGAGTACTAGGGAAGCAACAGAAGAGATACGCGAACCCAATTGAGAAGGCAAGGTATTGTTATCATTTGTGGCAGATTCAGGCCCAGTAGGCCTCTTGAGATGATGTATGAGCAGAAGAAAAACTGCAACACCACTATAGAAAAGAGCTTCTGTGAAGAACAATATCAGGAAATCTGCAGATAGAGAACAGAGGACTGTTAAGAAATAGAAGTAAATAATCTTCAGTTATTAAGTAAAACAGGATTAAAAAATGCATAAATATGGCAAAGATGAAATATATTAAAGTAAACAGCGTTCAATATTTGATATCAACAATTGTAACAAGACTGATACGTATATCCTTAAGATTAAAAAGTTAAAAGATAATAAAAAACTGATTTACAAGAATCAACCAACTATCCTCCAAAAAAATTCAGTGACCTTTATGATCGTATATTAATGTGCAATTTCCATTAGTTATCTGAGGCATATCAGAAGAAAATGAGATTTGATGTTGAAAAAAAAAAAAAAGAGAGACAAAAAACAAAACAGAATGCCACATCTACATTGGAAAAGCCACTCACCTGTCAGCAGAGAGTCTTCAAATACTGTGGAGAGTATTCTGCGCAAATAAAGAGAGGGGAAAATAAAAGAGGCCACAAGGACAGCAGGACCAGCAAACCATATAAGGCTGCTCTGACTCCTTTGCACACTAGTTATGCTGGTTTCATCTTCTCTTTTATATGGACGATTATAAAATGAAATGAAACCAGGTTTTCCCTCAGTCCCCTCATAATGGATAGTAGAACTGCCACCCGAAGAGTTATCTTCAGAATTAGGACGCTGACTTACTTGTTCTGAAACATCTGGTTTAAGCTCAGTGTACGGTGACTGATCTTGAGAAACGGCAACTAGCACATTTTGCCTTTTTGGAAACCTTCCCTGCAACTTCGGCAGTCCATCTACGAAGTTGCCTGACTTGACTATTTGCAATACTATAAGGAGCACAATGAAAGAGATGTTTGAAACACCAGCAACCAGTCAGAAATTTGCACAGTGATAGTAAAATCAAACTTCAAATATTATAATGCATCCAAATTGCTGTGTTGTCACCTAAGCAGGGAAATCAAGCATAATGGTTTGTTTACTATTTTCTGTAGCACTTCACAAGTCCTTGATGAATGATGAGCAATTCATATTGGGCCTGGTATTAAATCTTAAACGAAGTTTCAGAGCTTTGAAATTATTAACAAGTTAAGATAGCTACCTTTAGAATTTTGAAGCTGTAAAGCATCAACTTGCTTTCTGTTAAATGGTCTTTGTGATAAGGTCATCTGGACATCAAAGCAGGAGATTTAAAAGATCAGAAAATTAGTTAAGAGCTTTCCAGCTAGTGAGACGTCTCCAATTCAAAGACTCAGATGTATCAAATGGAATAGCAAGAGCCAAGTGGAAGAAATTATACAAGACTTCCGGCAGCGTAACCCCAAGATAAAGACATAAAGTTAGAATCTAATCTGAAAAGAATAGTTCAAAATTTGCTCTATATCACTATGCATGACTTTAAGCCATTCAAAATTGACAAACTGTTCTTGCACTATACTAAGCTTGATCCCAAGTTGTTTTTAGATATTTTATACTGCTGTAATAAACCTTGAATATGTTACAAAGAATAAAATAAAAGAACATGGTACTAAGAAACTGCTTATGATTTACATAGACATCTAATTCTTCTTCAAAAATTAGTAAATGCAATAAAATATAGCGTGCTGAAGATATTCTCCAAAGCAACATACATTTTCCTTCAAAGTTCTAATATTAACAATTCAGGGGGCAAAGACAAGGAAGATCTATTCCAATGAAGAAATAATTCAATGAAAATAAAATCAAAAATTTCTTTTCAAATCCGTTGCTGATTGAAGTATTCATAATTCATACAGATTTTGCCAATGTCATATTAGCATCACATCAACCCTTTTCTGCCTTATAAACTAAACTATATCTTTGATGCTTGTATTTCATATAGCAATTGTTATCATCCAAAGGTTATCAGAAATCAAAATACTTATAGCGAGGTCAGTGAATTGCCAACAAAATGCCACTTCAAAAATAACAAATAGAAAAAAGGCTACTGTCAAGTGTCAAGTCAAATATATATATATATATATATGTTTGGACATATTTAGACCAACAGCAAATCAGCAATTATGTGCAATCCAAAAAGATAAACTATTCTCATTTCTCAATGAAAAATTGCGCATACACAATATTCTCAAACAGAGCAAAGGCCATCAGAGCTATATGATACGATGTTTATATAAAACCAATAAGCAGCACAGCAAAAATCAGATGAAACCAACCCAAGTAGAGATTCTTAGCTATTGTAACTCAGACCCAAAAAAAAAAAAAGTAAACTTTACCTTGGCACGTATTCTGGGTTTGAAAGGAGAAGAAAGAGTGTTGGGTACACATGAGAATGAAGAAGAAGTAAGCTTAAAAGCCATAACTTTTATAGGAAGACCAGAATTAGAAGAGCAAGTAGTCCAGTGTATCAGAAGTTGAGCTGGTGCATTCTGGTTGATTTTAACTCAAACCCATTTGAATCTAAAGAAAATTAGAAATACCCACATCAGAAATTTTCAAGGACAAGGAGAGAAATTTGAGGAATTCGGAGATACTGAGGTCTTTTTTGTAGTGAAACAAAGAGAGCGGCTTTTGTTTCGTATTTTATTTTGTGGGTGTTCCAAGCGGGTGATTGTTTTCGGACATACTTTTTTGGACCTCTCACCGTGCACAATTATTAACACTTCCTCCTGATTTTTTTTTTTTTTTTTTATTGATAATGAGTTTTTTTTTTTCCTTTTCTTTTCTTAAATCAACAAAATGTTTTTTTGTGCATAAGAACTTGCACTGAAATGATCCATTAATGGAGGTTTCATTGTCCACATTCAACAATAAAAACCAAAAGGATGCAATGTATAGAACAGAGGTTCTAAATTTCATGTTACATTATTGATAAAAATAGCAAACGATTCCCCCAAGAAGGTATGCTATTCTACCCTTTGACAAGCATTTTCACATGAAGAGTTAGTATTGTGAACATCCAATCGATTGCTAAATTTATCAGTTTGAAGATTGAAGAAACCATCAATCACTTACAAAACCTAATTAACAAATCGAGTAGAAAAAAGGGAACAAAATAATACAAGCCTCGCGCAAAATTAAACATCGCCTTATAAAAAATTACACAAATCAGACAACTACTTTTTTTTTTCCTTTAATTCTTGAGTTGTCTACGATACAAAGAACCCCACGACTTGTTGATCCTCCTGTTCTAAAATGGCGTTTGCCAGCTCTGTTTCAAAAAATCTTAAGAGAAAACTCTAATTTCAATCTTCACTACTCACCTAAGACTTTTCTCAAATCCGATCCCAAAACCTATTATATTAGATTAGCCCTTTTTAGGAACCTGATGGTTCTGCAATAATAGGGCCATATTGATTCCACAAAATCCAAGTACTGCTCTCCTATCCATTCTTGAAATTCTTTCATCTTTCTTCTTGATAGCTCTTTGAAACCCAAGTTCTTGACGTCTGCTACAGGTTGCCAGACACGAGATCCTACTTCATCTATGAGCTTCCCCTGCGCTATATAGTTATAGGCCAGCAAGCAGTAAGTTGGCAAATTCGTAACTACTTTAACCGTCTGCTTGAAGCTGAAGACATAGAGTGCGTACAACCATTGAAACATCTTGACATAAAGAGCGACAATTAGGGGCCCAAATACCCACAAAGGAGTCAACTCCTTTGAAACTCCAGTCCCATATATCATATTAACTGCCAGGTACATTGGAACACTGCATATACAGGAAAGCAATTATCAACAGAATATATTGTAAGTTTTTCATGTGTTCATGTTGCCCAAATAAACAACTAATTGTTCCGCAAATACTTAATTTAATAATGGAATGATTAACTAAAACCGGTATTAATAGCACCAAAAAGGTTGCAGTTAAAATTATCATCAACGTACCATTTATATTGCAACTAGGAATCATATAGATATTGATTATTAAGTGCTTTCAGCATTTCCCTGGTTTGAAACAATGCTGCAATTTCAATTTTTCAAATTACAAAAGTTTGAAGAAAGTGAAGCTTTATTAATTCCAAACTAGCACCCATAATATCAATCTTTGACCAAAATTAAGGTAGTATATTTCGATTGCAAGAGTACTAGACAAAGTCAGAACCGAGACCTGACTAGACTCAGCGAAGAGTATTGCAAAACATTCATGTTAAAGTGTTTGATTGGTGTTTTCTACCTTGTAAACATAATTAGCAAATAATGCAAACCGCCAAGAAAGAGAGAGAGAGAGAGAGAGAGAGAGAGAGAGAGAGAGAGAGAGAGAGAGAGAGGGAACTAAGAACTTACAATATCATTAAGGGTATCTTAATTGTCGCGTCCAGATCCCAAAAGTGACACCAAAATGCTTTTAGAACATCACCTCTTCCTTTTTTTGGAATCTCAATATGAGTTTCTGGCACCTCCTCCCTAGCCGTCAGCTCTTCACCCAAATCTTCAGTGACCACTTGACTCGGTGATTGTGTCCGCAACATTGTCAACCACTTCTTAAATAATTGATGGATAGCAGGGGACCCTGCAATAGTCTCATTTGTTTTAGAGGTATATTGAAGTGGATCATTGTGTGACTTTGATGATTCTGTTAAGGTCTCCTCACTATCTTTTGGAATATAAGAAAGTTTAACAGAATTCTTGGATATCTTTGATCCACTTGCTCTGCCTCCTGATTCATTATTTTGAGCACTGCCCTTGAAAGCTGAAATTTTTACAGGTTTTACTCTCACTCCACAAACATTAGGAGACCCTACACTGCAAGAAATAAATGTTATATTTTATATGTTCATGATGCATAACAGAGTAAGGACATGAAATACAAACAAAATATAACTCAACTACTAGAGAAACAACAGAATGAAATAATTTTAAAAATTCTAAAAAAGCACCCCGGGTAATGCAATACAATTGAAAAAGATAATCATAGACCTTACTATTTGAATTACCTTCACTTGGAATCAGAAAAGCAGATAAGACCAATGTTCAACATGCCAAGGCAAAGTGAAGAAGGCAAAAATGCTCTTCATGAGTTCTTCAGAAGGAAGCAAGTTATGCATCGTTTCTTCCTTCACCAACATAATTAAGGGCGGATTTGATATTGTTGTACATTTTAAATATATTCTATTTTATAATTTTGTACTCTGAAATGTGTTTGGCCATTAATTTGAAAAGTAATTATGAGACAACCCAATTTAATTTCACTAAACCACATCCTGAGAGTTCTTATTAAGATGCTTATTGCATCAATTAGCATTCTTCAAGTTTTCTTCTCCACACACACTTGTTTATGATTGTATCTAATTCCTTCACCAAGTTTAGTTCCAGCCACTATCTATTTATCAGTCTTGAAGGTTCCTTGCAGCTGTTTGAAACCCTTCTTGTTCATTCTCTCAATAGAGATATTTCAGGAGGTGGATTTTTTTTTCTTTTTTTGATAAGAAACTAAAAATTTATTGAAAAAAAAAAAGAACTGGAAAGTAACACAGGAACAGTCAACCCTTTAAAACATTAAAAAGATTCATCAAGATAAATGAGTTATTGAAATATAAACCATGGAGATTTTAAGGAAAGACTTTCAACCTTTGAAGAAAAGGTTATATATGCATTTTCACTACTCTAGTTAACTCCCTCAACACTAGTTTTTTGGTTCAAAGTTTGAATCAAAACCTAATTGATAAATCTTAAAACAACAAGAAAAATGAAAAATTACTTATATTGCAATCTCAAATTAGTGGTCATTTAACCTTATTTGGGTTTGGAAAGGATTGCATTATCATTTCCCCAAATTAGAATGAAATAAAGAAAAATCACCTGAATTCAATGATGAATTCTGGTATCATGAATTGGGCCTAGTCAAATCCCATAAAATGAAGGAAGACTTACCCTGGGGTTGGGGAGAAGGAAGAGGGAGATCAACTAAATTACAGAAGATTCAACCAAGTTTAGCCAAGTCCTATTAGAAAACTGAAAGCATAAATTCCTAAACTTGGAAATTCTGAAAGCAGCTAATGGATACCAAGAGATAAACAGCCAAATATCAAATTCAATATGCTTAACCAAAGAAAATGACAATTAGAAACACTTAAGAACAACATCTCTCACCTTAAACAAAAATTACGCTTCAACGATAAACACCTCTCTTTTTTTCCAACCACGTGAACTGTTGTTACATGTCGCCTCAGAGTCAACCCTCTGCTCAATGACAAACTCCTTGATGGAAATGTTACATATGAACCCTGAAATGCAATAAACAATACCAACTCTATAAGTTACAGATATACATAAGAGCTCTAAAATCTCTGTTTTAGTAGTAAGCAACTAAGCATGCACAAATGAGAATTTTCAATACAAAGTATATCCCACACAACGACAGCAGCATAGAGAACATGTCATCATCTCATAGGTTTAAAGTGGAAATTTAATGATGAAGACACAACTAAATTCCAATACATAAAAAGTGGAAAACTAAAAAACTGGCACTAATGGACAAATAGATCATAACAAATTCACACAAGTGATCATTGTTTTTTGCTTGGCTTGAAGCTCAATGATTTAAGCAGATGCAAGAACGGGAATTTTTTATCAATATGAAGAAAAGGGAAAATAAGAACAAAAGGAAAGTTTATATGGTTCCTCATTTCCCAAAATGTTGCAGTCGTGAATGCAGCTACAAAATTGCAAATAAACGCATAAAATAATGCCTACATTTACAAACATAAACATACAGTTCCATATAAGCATTGATATATTACAGGTTAAAGTCTCATTCAGTTACCTGCAATTGATGGGTTACCAACACCATTGTCTCCACCCTAAGCACCCGATCATTTACACAGAAGGGCCTAATTGAACAAACAGTCATACAATGAGTCTTCACAATGATCCTAACGATGCAATCTCACTAAGACATTGAGATATCTAAAAATATGCATAGTTTTACTATAAAAAACTAAGTGTTCCAAATGCTTATCTTCTCAAACACTAGGTACTGCAAATGCTGTTAACCCAATAAAATTAGCAATCAAATTAGATTATAAACAGTTCATTATTCAAATGTTCTCTAGAATTTTCACAAGAAAACAAAAACAACAGCCCAACTACTAATATCATTAACAGAAAACCACAAGAAATCACGCCTCAGCAACCAAACTTAACAAACAAACAAAAAACCTAATCAAAATTGACACAACAAAGAATCCAAACCTTGTTTCGTTTTTTTTAAAGAGAAAAAAAAAAAAAAAAAAAAAAAACCCTTCTCGATTACCAAAGCAACCAACCAAATTACATAATAAAAAACTGAAAAGAAGAAGAAGAAGCATAGAATTAAAACTTGAAGCTAAAAATAGGAATGAAAAAGAACCACAAAATTGAGAATAACCTGAGGAATTGAAGTCATGAGCAGTTGAAAAGGTGTGATATGCAATTCTGATATTGACGAGAATGGGAATGGATAGAGAGAAGGACCAAAAGAAAGTGTAAAAGCGGTGAATTTTAGGGTTTTTATATAGTGGGTACTTTTTGTTTTCTGGGTTGATTTTGATTTTTTGACAGTGGAAGGAAGGATAACAAATTTAAGGCGAAAACAACATAAAGAGAAACGAAAAAAAGAAAATTCAGTGGCTTTTATGGAAAGACCCGTTTTGTGCGGTTGGGTTGTTGGGTGCCAGATTTCGGGTTTGGACTCTATCTATTGGACCGGAACCCAAAACGTAAAAGTTAGAGAATTCTAGTACGTAATATGTTCACGTGTTTACCTATCAAAATTACAACTTAATATTGAAGCAGGAGAAAAACTTCTATGCACCGGTGCAATGGGTGCAAGCCATGTGGCACACCAACTAATGGGTGTATGCCATGTTGTACACTTTGTGCCACATATTATGTAATCATTGGCTAGGATATATTGCACCGAGTGTATAGAAGTTTTTCTCTTAAAGCAGAACTTAATTTATGATTTGTAATTATAATGTTTAATAAAAACCGTTAGGAATAAGTTAATTGAATCTCACAAACAAATTATAAATTATAATTTTATTGGAAATTTAATTTAAACTCCCTCCGATCTAGGAATTAAATTCCATTTCCTAATTTCATTTATAATGTAAAATTTTATTACATTTGATTTTCATTTCAATCGGTAGAAGATCAAATAATCAGATAAGACATGTTAATATATTATCATTTATTTTCAATTATCTTTAAATAAAAAAACAACAAAAAATATTGAAACATCAAAGTTTTGGGATCATAATTCTAGGAATGGTTTTATTATTATTATTATTATTATTATTATTATAATATTAAATAATAAGACAACGTATTATAATAAACTAGTAAGTGAAATGAAAATGATAAATCCCTTTAACGCATCAATTAAATTAATGTTAGAACTTATTTATTTTTTTTTTTTTGGGATTATTTTACATGTTGTAGCTTTAAAAAAATAATAATAATAAGAAAATAAAACCCTATCTATTGTTAATTCGGATAAAAATAAGTTTTTGGAGATCCCATACAAAGATCATTCAATTTCACAGGTGAAGTGGAAGAACCAAAAAACTTCTTCACTATTTCATAATTTTCATTACCCATCTGAGTGATCCATATTTCTAGCCAAAGGAATAGTAATCACTACATGCATGAGCCTCTCAAAGAAACGTCAAAACAAGGTTCCACGGCAAGCAAACCGCGACCAAATCACAATGTTCATATCAGATCAGATACATTTAATAAAAAGAAGATTAAAAAAATTAAGGTAAGAAATGAACCACATCCACATCCCGAGTAGCTCCAATTAACTGACTAATTTTTCTTTACTTTTTGCCTAGCACACCATTGGCTTTGCTCCTAGCCCCCCTGCTCATGCATACGACTATCAGTTCTCAAATGGATTTCATAATATATACAACTGAGAATACTACTACTACTACTACTACCTAAACAAGAATACCTGAAAATTCAGGGCGAGGTCGAGCCACTACACTTCTTGGAGGGTTGGCCTTTGGCACGGCATTTGCTTCAAAGGGTGAACAAAAACAAACAAAACCTTGCTAGAACATTCTATTCACTAATCATAAGCATCTGCTCGAACAGTGCCACTTGTCCTTCCGTGGAAGTTCCCACCACCACGTCTGGGGTGAGGCTGACCCCTCTCCCTATACCTTCCGCTTGCATTATTAGGACCATCTTTTGCTCCTTCATAGTTGTTTCCTCTGTTATTATTGTATGGTCCAACTGGCTGGTACTCGTAATGTGAATTCTGTCTTTGCCTCTCCCGGTTTATAGGTTGGTTATGCTGCTTGTTATCTTGGCCAGATGAGCTCCAATCTCCACGAGATTCATTCCCTCTGCCAAAACGGCTGTTCTGGTTTCCATTTCGCCGGAAACCTGAAGATGAGCGTTGCTCATGTCGCTCATGTTGGATGTCCATGTTTGATTGGGGAGTAGTTTCAACCATACTACCAGGACCTTGATTCGGCGAGTGGGGGCGACCTTTGACTGATGTCATCTTCCTTTCTCTCTTGGATTCTTGATGGCCAAAATATTGTGTTTCTTCCACTTCTGTTTGGGTAGCAGATTGACCACGGTGAGGCTGAGCCACACCTTCGTTGGTTTCTTTCTCAGGTTGAGTTGGAGGTGGCACAGCCTGGGGTATTGAATCCTTTCTGTTACCCCTCACCACATCAGCTACTACATTTTGACCACTGTTGGGCCTGCTACCACGTTGATTAGAGGCTGAAAATGCTGGCGATTTCGGTTGCCAATGAGAGGTTGATCGATCCCCAAAAGCACGATTTTCCTTTGATGCAGAGAGTACTTCAGTATGACTCATCTCGGGTATAGGTACTGATGATGGCACATGAATCTTATCAGTGTCCCCACTATTAATCTTCTTGTGATCATGATCAAGATTACTGCCTGCGCCTTTGTGTCCCTTAAACTGATGCCGCTTTCCTCTGGCTGTCGCTTCCTGGTCTTTTACAACAGGAACAGTATGTGGTACAGCAGAGTCAGGAATTTCAGGCATGTTCCAGCCATCAGAAACACCCCAATCATCTGAGTACTTGGGCTGCTCTTTCCCTGAGCTTACATCAGGCTTTTGGGGTTGCTGATGCTCAATTGATTTCTGAAGGTTCCTACTTGCATTTGAAGACTGACCATCTTGCAAACCTTGCACAATGGTTGAGTCTGATGATGTCCGTTGACGCCACGAACCATGCACTTTCCCCTGTTTATTCTGCCTACTATCCCCATTCCTAGACTCCGTGGCAACCCCTACTTTCCCACTAGCAAACCGAGCATGTTCGATATATTCCAAACCCAGAGACCCAGCATCTGTTCTTCCAACAATTTCATTTGAAGTAGTCTGATCAACTGAAGGAACCATCAGGTGTTGTTGATTACTTCCTTGCTGAGCCATTTCTTTGGCTACAGGCTTCTTCAGGGTGTACCTCACCATTTCAGCTCTCTTATTTCTTGAATTATTCTGTACTTGATGATCACTCTTAACAGATGAAGCCTCAACCACAGATTTCTGGCCGGCTTCACCAGTCACCTCAGCTTTGTTCTGAGTCTGCACAGGTGCCCAGATAGCAGTGTCACCGGCGTTAAATTTCTCCCCTGTCTTACTAGTTTGTCCACTCCTTGGCATCCTCCGAGATTGCTGAGATTTCCACTGATTATTTGCCCTTCCATGATTTTCCTCATTAGGTGAAGATAACCGCTGCTCCGAAGACTGTTTGGCATCTTTAGACTCGGTCAGTGATGAGACTGAGATTGGATCCAACTTAGATTCAGTAGCCTTTATCTCACCACTTAAACCTGAAGTGTTCTTAACATTAGTCTCTGCCGATGCCACAGATGGTAAGGCAGCTGTGGTTGCAGATGATGCCTCCTCCATTTTGAGTTTCTTGCCACCCCTATTATTTCTCTTCCTTTGATGCATAGACGACTCAGTAACGACATTTGGGTTGACAGGCAAACTTGACTCACAGTTGGCAGCAGTTTCATTGGCAACAACCTCATGAGATGAGGCACCATTAGCTGTTACATCAGTATGACCTTTCAGTGCATCAGTTGCACCAGCAGTAATTAACTTCTCAGTGGTATTCTTTTCTGACAAGGTATTCTGCTTTTGTTTATAGCCCACACGTTTATGTTTTACAGCGCTACCATCAAAGACCTGTGAGGTATTATTACGGTGAACAGCATCAGCATCATTGCCATCATGTTTCACTGTCAAAGATTCATTAATCTTATGCATCCCAAGAGGTTCCTTGTGGGCACTCTTTGGTCTCTCTATAAGTGGTTCATTGGACAAAACAGTGGATTTTTCGACTATACTGGTGCCACTATAACTAATTTGAGCAACATTTGAATTACAAACCAGAAGTGAGCTTGATGTTCCAGATTTGTTAGCAACCATGGTTGATTCAGCCAGACACTGGTATTCATCTTGCTTATTCTGGATACCACAGGAAACCTCCGACTTCTGAGTTAGACCTTCCACTGCTTGTGTACGCCTATTCAAATCCTCCAATTTCGCAAGAGCCTTGGCCTTCTGATCCCTAGCCCGTTCTTCCTCCTCCTTCTGGCGTTGTTTGACACGTTGCTTGGCTAGTTCTCTCATCGTCACACGCTAAGAGAAAAGTTCCAAAACCATTGTATTTAAATTTTCTAAAGCAATGAAGTAAAATTCCTATGCATGTGACAGGACTACAACAAAAGTACATTCATTACCTGTGCCTGGCTATCACCTGTATCAAGCATGGGTGGCGTAGACTCTCCCCCGTCCTTCCCTTGAGAATATGACCCGGACTTTTCCGAAGTATCCTCAGATATCTGGTCTTGCACCTGAATATTAGAACTTTCAGAATGGGCAGCAGATACTAAACTTGCGGAGTCTGCACCTGAAGATTTCTTACGCCACCCATCAACCTCCAGGGCATTAAATCTTCCTTTGCCACGATGATCAGTTGCACCATGCATGCCATGAATAGATCTCCTGTGAATCAGCATATCAGCGTTTTCCCAATCAGAAATGACAGAAATTGTCAATAAAAGACCTAAAAATTACAAACCAACCTGGAGACAATTGTTCCACTGGCAGCTGTTGATTCGATACCCTTATCTCCAGTAGAAACACCAACTTCACACGCAGCAGTGTTATTAATTCTAGTGGCATGATTTCTTCCAAAGTATACAGAACCAGTAGCAGCTTCATTCGTAGAATGGTTAGCTTCAGCATTAAAAACTTGTGATTTATTCTTCTGTTCCTCCCTGCTGGAAACAGACAGGACATCATGTCTTCCATCCGAAGCACGTGCCTTCGCATTTAAGCCCTCGATTTTCTGAATCAGACTGGAGTCCCTTGGGGCAGCTGGGATTTCTGAAGTAGCAGCAGCCACATGTCCTGCCACCTTCACTGAGATGTCATCAAATGCCTTTGCATTTCCCTTATTTTTAGGTGACTTAACTTTAACAGGAACAGAAGAAGCCCCCTCATGGTCAGATGTTGGAAAAGAAGCTTCTTCACCAAGAACCTTTTTTGTTAAACCCACCTCATCCTTTCTATAATCTCCTCTCCAGTCATTCTTCCGCGGGGATGTTCTCGATTGGTCACCCTTCTCAATAAATGGAGCATTTGTTTTATGAGTTTCTTCCCACTTCTGTTCTCCATCCTTCCCATCCCAACCATCGTGCTGCTTCAAAAGAACCCTGAACGGTCCTCGAGCATCAACAGGATGATTAGATTCCACTTGTTCCGTAGCCAAGCCTTTGCCATTAGGACCATATCCACTGGATCTATTGTGAGAGTTGCCAGAATCATGAGCATTTTGACTTGAATACCTGTTATAAGCAGGCGGACCAGCTGCCACTCCCATAAATGGTATGTCTCGTTCATTAGAATTACGGTAGCCCATGGGAGGCCCATAGTAGCCCTCATAGGGCACCGGACCAGGATAAAAGCCAGGCCTAATTGGCATACCTGGGCGCATATAAGCATCATGCAAGGGAGGTCTGTACATATCTCCTGTTTTTGGATGGTGTGCCCTTGGTCCAGCTCCCGGTGGAGGACCCGGCTGTGGGTTACCAAGAGCAGCAGGTGGAATCTGAGGGCGATAGAAATGAAATGGTTCCATAGGGAAACCCCCTGGAGGAACTGGGGATCCATATGGAGGGCCAGGAGGAGGTCCTCTATACCAAACACCACCCGGATGATTATTTATTGGATGACCATGCCATGCATCATAATGCTGTGGAGGCATTCCAGCATTTGGATATGGTTGGGGTCCTGGCAGATCTGCTTGCCACTTATCGACATTGGGTCTAACTCCATCTTCATTGTATGGATTACCCTCTCTTCTCCAGGAATCAGTGTTTCCACTCTTCACATTTTCATTTACAGAAACATCACCTGAAATAACGAAAAAACACACATCTTTTAATATACGAGAAAATAACAATATGCTTTAAAAAAATAATAATAATAAATTAAAATAAATAATAAAATAAATAAATAAAAAGTGACAACCATAAATATCATCCTCATTTAAACTTGAAAAATGAGTTAATGCAGACAAACCAGCTAAAGAAGTCCCAATCCGATCTTTTACTGGAGCTACTCCACCGGAGGATGATCCCGGCCGACCATGAGAACCGTGGTCTGTAATTAAATAGATGATCAAGCAGTCAAAATTGCAAAAGACAAATATCAAATAGAAGTTTTTAATCCAGATTTCTGACAAAAAATCTAGACTGTCATGCAGTAAACAGACTATGCAAAAAAAAAAAAAAAAGATTAAAAAAAAATAGACAATATCAACATAAATTTGTATGAAAGCACAAGCCTATTGTTAGAAATTCTTTTCAATGGAGAAAAAAAATATTCAAGATTTTACTTGAATAGTTGAATATATAAAGAGCGACAACCGACGGCAACAGTTCTCAAATAGGTTACAATACAAGTAAATAACAAACCTGGAATATATACAAACAACCCAAAAAAAAATGATACATGGTAACTATAATTTCAGGAAACAGTTTTAAGCAATAGCATAATGAACTACTCCCTGCAGATACTGTATGCAAACAGATGAGGTTATACCAAGCATAACAAATATAATTATAGTGTCAAAGAAAAATGGCATCAGTTTTTCAATGAGGGCACCAGTGTCGATGAACAATAATATCAATCTTTCAAGGAGTGCCTCATAACTTCTAAGCCAACAATACCATACAATGCAAACACATCCCACGGCCCTACCAAACCAAGGATGAGACTTCAGTTCAATGATAAAAATGAAAAGAGGGGTACAAAGAACTAAAACTAGAAGTAAAATGCAGGTAACTTTATTGGCACTGTAAAGAGAATGCATGGAAAGCATGCTCGAAACATGCAATATGTAACCAATCAGATTCATAGAGAGAACCCATACTTTAAAATGTAAGCAAACAAATATAAAATTATACAGCAGTGACTATAAGAAATAATCAAACTCTGAACCTTGTGAATCTGTGTTCTTTCCTGCATTGTCTTTTTCTGAACCAAGAGTAGGAAAATCTCCAGAAGCCAGAGAAAATCCATCTTTCTTGGAGGATGTAACCCCCTGCATGTATAACAATAAATAACTAATATAAGTCAGATCTTTTGGAAACAACAAAACAACCCTTTAGAAAAAGGAAAAAAAAAAAAAAACACAATTAAGAACCATGAATTGATGGTTTCTTCCCAAGAAACCATATTTACACAAATAATAGGCTTATTCAGTAAAGGTTAAATTCAAAAATTCTATGCTCCATGTACTAAAAGATTATAAAATTTATTTGCCATGATATGAAACTTAAAAATATAAAAATTTTCCAAGTTAAAAAATACAAAAAACTACCATCAATTCAAAGAAGCTACCATTCCTGTTATACTATGACCATGTTCAGCTGTCAAATCCATCCCAAAAACAATATTGTAAGTTAGATTGTGTCTCAATCAGTTCACAGTTTGATTTAGATATGCATTTGTTTCTAGTTTAACTACAGGATCATACCAATTTCTCTGCCGTCCCAGCTGAACTCCAGGCAACTGAATTCTCAGATGCTGGTTCAGCAAAGCGGGATAACTGTGAGCTACCAGGTCTTGGTTCTGCACTTCGAGGACGCAATGATGCAACTGATGTCTGATTTGATGACAATGCCCCAGAAGCTGATGATGGTCTTGAACTTGAACTCCATGCATTACCAATAGGTTCATGGGCTCTGTCACTACTCCCGGTCGATGGTCGAGTACCACTCCCACCAGATGAAGGGCGGCCACTAAGATGGCTTGGTGATCCAGTACCATCTGCTGCATTTGGAGACAGCGTTGAGGAACCCCATGGATTTGAGGAAGAAGATGATTTACTTCCCCAGCTAAGAGTGCCCCTATAGTATGACAAAAAGTTATGAACAAATCCAAGCACCAGATAGGAAATTATAGACTGGAATAAATTAACAGCATTGAGCATTAAATTGTATAGGTGGAGTGTGCGGGTACAAGAGAACCCCAGATAAAAGGACATCACTCACTTGGGAACAATTTCAACATTTGGGTCCAGACCATGATTTTCCAACCTTGAAACAACAAAAAGAAGATACTAAATTTAAAAGGGGAACCCAACATTTCCATATATCAAACTTCATAATAATAAATAAATATCAGGGGGGGAAAGAGAAGTAGAATGGATACTTTTGGCTGGGTAAATTTATAGGTTTTGGAACAGTAACTTTCCCCAAAACAGTCATGCCACCTCTCCTTGAGGAAGCCCACCTGCAAAAATATTGGCAGAAAGAGACCCCATCAATGACACCACAAAAATAACCATATTTGTTTTAATGCCCAGTTAATGATTGTATATATGCCACAATGATCTCAAGCGTGTACCAAATTAGAACCAACTAATGAAAAATGCAATAAAGCAAGACACACAGGGACACCACGAGAATAGAAGGACGGTACACCGGCACAGCGGTTAACAAGAAACACAAGAGGAAATTAAAATAGATTACAATATTCTGCCAATCAAACCAACAGTGCAACAATTGAACAACCATAACAGATTGAGTTTCAACACTTGCAGCAATAATAAATGAGTTTCTTTTCTTCAAAAAGAGACTGTTATAAACTCTTAAACTTACAAAAAGAGCAAGTGTCTTTTTTCTACAAATAAAAACAAAAAACATCTATGCAGTGGCCGATTGCAAACAAAAGGGGAAATTATGATGGTTCCAACAAAAAAAATTTAAACTCCACCAGTCAACCACACTCATAATAACTCACCTACAACTTTTGAAGTAGTTAAAAAAATAAAAAGTTTCTAACATAGACGCAAGCTCATTGGAAATTGGAGAATAAACCTCATGTCCCAACAAAATTCTTTTAACTTTTTAAATCAATTAAAAATATATATCTTTTAAACTGGACAGAAGGTCATTGGAGAATGGAAGCCCAGAAAGGAATCTTCTACTTTATAATGATAAATGGAAAAATCAGATGTAAGAAGAATAATGAACATGTATTATTTCCATAAAGTCCATATAAAACAACAAAAAACTCAAAAGCCGGAAAGAAAAAACATTCTCCAACCCCATGATTAAGAGGCTCAATTGAAATTTTACTTTCATCAATCACTCTAGAATCTTCCTCTTAAATTGGTTTTGAAAAGTATGAGATGCAATAGAGGACTAGGTAATATCATCACCGAGAACTAAGCATTTATAATTTAGTTTTTGTTTCTCTGATAAGCAAAAGTCTAGCTAGGCAACAAATTCTGCTAAAGATTCCTAGTGGTATCCAATATATCCAATATTGGACAAAGTTCTGATGCCAAATCAAGTTATTTTGTATTGTTATATGAAAGTCTTACAATGTATTGCAAAGCTGTTAAAGGGCATTCAACTTCAACATGCAACTAGGACCTTGGCTACCAAATCAAAGACAGTTAAGGACTTGAGTTTTCCTTTTATAAGAAACAAAAAATAAAAGTTACCTCCGGTCCCCGGTCAACATGCTTGAAGTCATAATTCAAACTGTAATTGCAAGGTCATTCAAACAAATTTGAAGCAATCTGAAAAAAGCAAAAAAAAAAAAAAAAAAGGAATAAGTTAAATAACAAAATTACTAGCCTACTTGAAACACTTATATGCCCCAGTTCTTACTACCACATATTTAAGGAATTTAATAATCAGTTCATCGAATTAGCCACAAGCACACAACATTATACATAGGTAAATAAACTGGCAAATGCATACATATGGTGCAAAATAACACAAAATTTTAGGCATCAAATTCCAGATGTCATTTAAAAAATTTTATGGAAAGCATATATATATGCACAAATAATCCACTATTTGATGTTTAGCATGTTAGAAAACACTATGCAAGGTGAAATCCAAAATGCATCGTGGTGTGTGTATGCAGGCATACACTTCAAATTCATCAACTATATAGCATCTACTTCTGAAGATAAAAAGAATTGAGAGATAGTATTAAAAACAGTGTCTTTAGACCAATATAAACAATCTTACTCCATCCATTCACCTTTAATATGAGGTAAAATTCTATTCTACCAAGAAAACTGGCCAGCGTCGTCTTCCCAGTCTTTGGAACATTAAATAAATCAGTAAACTTTGCCCTATTAAGGATGCAGCCATTATCAGATATCAATTGATTCACTCTACATTATACTTCAAAAATACTGGTTACATTGATATATACAGTCTAATACATGCAAGGGTCCATTAAACTCAAAGGTGATTCTATCATTCTCTCCGTTCTCTTCATATGTGGTGCCATAAACCCATGGCAAGCCCTTCGAAACTTATTTCCCAACTTGCTAAATCCCATCCCTAAGCAGAAAAAAGGTTTCTAGTTCATGAGAGGATTTCAAGAATTCAAGCTAACCTAGAAACCATCACACCAAACAACAGTTTCTTTCCTGTCAGAGTCTGACTATCCAGCCTAGGTGCTTCACTGATTGACTCTTCATAATAAACAGTAATCAACACACCTAACAGGCAATATCAACCAGAAGTACGAACCTGCAGTAAAGCATATTGCATTTAAGTTCAAGCTCAAGGCTCATAACTCAATTTATAAGACACCAGTAAGATGTAAACCAATGCTGTAGATCCCGATCTATATATTACAATACCAGAAGTCCATCGAACACTTATTGAAACCTATTAAGTCTCAAATGCTTAGGATTTAAAAAAATAATAATAATAATAAAAGATGTCATAAAATCAAGAAAAAGTTATATCAAACAGTAATTAGATCCTAATGAAACTTCAAATTCGTTTCTGGAATTCCATCCAGAACTTCAACAACAGTATTCAAATGAAAACATACACCAAATTTTCCATACTTCCAATTCTGTTTCAGAGCTTTACACCAGTTCAAAACTTCAAATACCCACTTATGTACTCACTTAGCCTCACTATCCAGCACCTATAATCAACAATCATTCCCTGAATTCACCGTTTCAACCTCTCCCCAGTTCCTATCTCTGCCAATACCATTTTACCGTCTAGTCACCACTTAGTAGATATGCATCACACAACGATAAGGTCCAACGCAATGAGACAACTTACACCATCACATTAGCATTACATGTAGAGGAACCATCACAACACCCTTCCCTCCAATATTCTCTCGAATGGAGCCAAACTCACGGTGCATCCAAAATCGACCAACTATCAAGTTATAACTTACAATTAGACAATCTAACCTATTAAGCAAGTGAAATTTTTACACCAGCACTTACACTTAATTTCCACTATGCAACCCAACCTTCTCAATAAACTACAATCACTGAAAATTCAAATACGAATAAAGAAATCAAAATGTCACTAATTAACAAGCAAAGGATCCCAGCTCTGGTATCACATAAACAATACACAGAACTCACAAATAACCAAACCTATCAATCCCAACAAACCCAACCAAAAAAAAAAAACTAACAAAGAAAACCATAGTGGAAACAGGCTCATAAACAACTCCCAGAGACAACAACAACAAAAATCCCCAAATCACGAAATTAAAAATATGTAAAAAGAAAAGGTGTAACTACACATAACATGCTACATAGTTAACATCAGTGTTTCTTTAAAAAAAAAAAAACAAAATAAAACAAGCAAGCAAACCCGTAAATTGATATTGAACAGATGAACAGACAAATCTTGAAGCAAAAAAACTTGCCTGAAATAATAATACAAGTTTTTGGTTGTGGTTGCGTGTTACGGGGAAACCCTAGAGAGAGAAAAAAAATAATAGAAAGTGATATAATAGAGATCGAAACGTCACGGGTTTTGAGTGATCGCGACGACAATAATATATAGGGAGAGGGAGGAGATCTGTAAAGAGTGAAATCAACGGACGGATTACAGTGCTGTGTTGATTTCCAGATCGAGAGGAGAGAGAGAGAGAGGAGAGAAGAGAGAGAGAGAGAGAGAGAGAGCTGACGACGAAGCGAATTGCTCACGATTCCTGATTTTAATATCAAAGCCTCCTCAGGAAAAATTTGAAATTTTTTTTTTTTTTTTCGTTCGAAAATTAAAATCCAAAGGAAAGGAAGCAGTAGGACTTGTGATTTTATCGAAAAAAATAAATAAAATCACGATATTGTGTTCTATAAATATTTTATTTATTTTTTATATAATAAATCATTTTCTTTTAATAGTATTTAACTTAAATATAGATTAATCATTAATTTCTTTTTTTTCCTTTTGAAATAAATTAAATTTCTTTTTAAGTGTAATTAAAGTAATTTAAGTTCGATTGGATGGTGTAGTGTAGATTATAATTTTTCATTGATGTGTTATATCCGTTATGATTATGGTTTTGCGTGTTATTGAAGTTTTTGATGGCAATATCAAGTTTAGATTGCAAACTTTGTCACCTTATCAATTTTGTATTATGATTTTTTTTTTTGTTTTTTTATACCAGTAACATTGTGGTTAAGGATATGTCGAAATGTATTGAAATTAAAATCTATAAATACGGTTCGAAATGTTACTCACATTATAAGGTGTGGGTCTTTTTACAATTTTTAATTTAATAACATTGCTCTACAATGGTAAAATGTGTATCGAAATTTGGTGAAATTAGACTTTAGAAATGAATTTACTTTCACTCATCCCTTTGAACGGGGGTTAGCATTACCCTCTCACGAAAACATAATATGTGTTTATAGAGAAGTAAATTTGTCCAAACCTTTTATCTTTTTAGATAATTTTACCTCACATGCCACGATTTGCATCACATGAGAAAAATGGACTCTCTAGAAAAAGTGTTCCATTTCGGATTGTATCTTGGTACAGGTGTCTTCCCACAATTTGTCTTTTAATGGCATTGCCCATATGTAGTAGGTCTTTGATTCTTAATAGGCTACACGCCTACGCCTACTTCTTAATAGGCTATCAATGGATAAAGGTGATTTTTATTATAATTTAACTAGGAGATACCATACCCAAAAAAATAAAAATTGAAAGTACATATTTCAACATAGGTAGAAAGGGATGTGACTTTGGCAAGATATTTTTACGAGCATAGTTATATATATATATATATATATATATATCCGGCCTTATTCCTAGCAGGACATTCTTATATAAATTTATTATGATATTTGGTCATATTCCTATCAGGACATCTTTATATAATTTTATCAGGATATTGAATGTGAGTCACTCATTTTATAAAAGTGATTTCACAAGTACATATATACCAAGTCAAAATCTGTAAAACAAGTGGCTCACATTCAATATCCTTATATAATTCTATCAGGACAATCTCATAGAAAAATTTTCGTATATATATCACATACGGTGGTGAGTCTGGTGATGATTTAAATATGGAAAATTATCAATCGAAATAAGTGTTTTTACTATAAAGCCACATTAGGTGGTAATTAAAACTCACAAAATGTAGCGATTTAAAAGCCAAGCCTTGTGAAACAATCAATTTCTTTAAGACAATCTTGTTTCCTCCATGAATGTTGCTTAAGGTTATGAACAATTGTCTCTCAAAATAGTTAAGTAGCAACACTTCAAACTTATCAAACGCAATTTTATATTTTGTACTCAGAACTTTAGACAATATTTGATATTGAGAGAATAAGAATATAGAACTTGACTCCAAATGGCTAAAGGACATCTATATTTATAGACACCTTCATACCCTTTCAAAAGGATATGTATTCGTCTTTATGATGGACGCATCATTTAAATAAAATATGTTACTTTATATGATAAGACATGATTTTTAAGGAAAAATACAACCTTTATGAAATGACATTATTTAAATAAAAAAATTTCACAACACTTAACCGATTTATATAAATTCAATTTTGTTTGAGAAAACAAATTTATCATTCAATAATCAATGGTTTTTACGAAATAAATACAATTATTAATGGTAATAAAAACAATTTCCAACTGTATTGACTTCAAATAACAACAATTGTCTTGTGCCACTATGTATGGTATCTAGTTAAACGATAGTCTGTTTTTGAGAAAGGCTGCAGTTACCGGTTATTAAAATATAATATAATATAAAAATAATTAAAATACTATATAAGATATATTATCGTGTAGTGGTAAGTTGGTAACTTAAAATAAAGTCAAATTGCACAAATATTCCTGACATTATGCATAATTATACACATATGCAACTTTTGTCTAAAATGGTACAAACTACTACTCATGTACGTCAACGGTAACGGTTGATCACATTTTCAGTAGAGAATAACTAAAATACCCCTAGTTTATTATTTTATCTTTTGTTTTATTATTTAAAATAATAAATAAATTCATTCTCTCTTCCAATTTCATTAATTTGTTAATTTTCTTGCATTTTCTCATTCCCCAAACACCAAATTTCAAATTCAACAAGCTATTTTCATCACCTAACAACATTCAACTTCATATCCAACATCTTGATCACTCAAGCAATCTTTTGTCATCAACACCTACAACATCTTTATCACCCAGTCAACCGTTTATCATCAACACCATTATTACACCAAAAAATAAAATAAAAAATTACAGAAGTCTCAGTTAAACAACTCCACCGCGGTGGATAGATCTTCCAAACGTGCAGAGCTCCTATAAAAATTTGTCAACATTAATGTTGCATACAAAAACTGAAATCGAATAAAACTGAACCGAACTAAATCGAAAAATGGTGTTTGGTTCAATTCATAGCTTTTATTCGGTTCAAACCAATTTGAAATTTGAAAACCGAATTGAATTCAGTTCGCTTTTGGTTTTGAACATACAAAACCGAACCCAACCGAATAAACCAAATTGTCTTAATTAATTATTTTGTAAGGTTCAATTTTATCATAGACCATTTGTTGATGATGTTTTATTTTGGACTACATTATGTACTACATTTTTTTACTTATATTTTATAATAGTTACGAAGATTTAACATTTTGATTGAGTATGTAGACCGGATATGATTGAAATTTTAGATTTGGATTGAAAATTGGGTTGTATTTTGTTTAAATTATTTTTTACAAATTATGTTTCCTTAAAAAAGTTTAAGCCTAGATGCCAAAAAATGCAACTTAAAGACCCAAAAAATTAAAAAACATATTAAAAAAAAAAAAAAAAAAACACTTCAAAGCCCAATAGGCCCAAAACCAAATTGAATTGAATGGAACCGAATCGAGATAAAGGTGTTCAATTTAATTTGGTTTTCAGATTCAAACGGTTCAAACCGATTCAAATTTTCAAAAACCGAATATATGTCGATTCAATATGGTCTTAACCAAAAACGAACCGAACCATGCCTACCCCAAGTTGCAAAACAGGTAATGTGCTCACTTGCTACACAATTGTAAGTGATTAACTCTGTCGTGTGGTTGTTGGTTTCCAACCAACAATCTGATACCCATAGCAACACATGGTAAATGGTTAAAAAAGCAAGCCATAAAAAATGAGTTGTAGGGCAGTCAAATTTTCACATCAAGGTAGGAAACAACATAACAATTATACAAGCATTCTTGCATCTCAAACCCATGCAATATATTGATTATCATAACCATAAATCTTCAACGAGTATAACACTTCATTGAGAAATTATCTGACCTATAAAGAATGATTGAATTGAAGATGTACAAGGTACAATACAACAATGAAGATAATCCTAGACTTAATGCTTTTACACTACCATTACAAAACATTAGTGAGGCCGGTGTTTGGATGAATATAAGATGGCAAAGATACCTCTACAGCAATGCCCTTCTTGCCTAACATGGTAGTTTGATTCAACTATAATATACAATAAACAAAAGGAAGAAAAGGAAAACAAAAAGGAAAATGGGAGAGGATATGATCTCTGTGGCCTCGTTTGTTTAGCCATATTGTTTAATACATCAAACATCATATTAACTAATACATTATATTTGGTGGTATTATGTTGTATTGTATTAGAAAAAACACTTTTTTTTCCAATGAATATGGAATATTAATAAAATATGTGTTATATTGTTAATATATATATTTTTAATTTCAAAATACATAGGAAAAATTTATTTTAATTTGTTGTTTCAATTAAAACAAATATTTATTGATTTATTCACGGTAAGGATATTTAAAATTAATTATTAACTATTTTTTTATAAATATTATATTTTTATAATATAACAAAATACAATAAAGTCATATTTGAATAACCTAATACAATATAATACATTGCATCACCAACACATATGTTTGTATTAATGATAATACAGTCCAATACTATACAATATAATACAATCAAATATAGTCTAATATAATCCAATACGGTGTGACAAACGAGCCGTGCATTCTTTAGAATCAAAAAGGTGACACGAGGCTTGCTAGTGCTTAACCATAAATATATCCCTTCAACTAGTGCAGCACCTAATATCCAAGAAATGTCCTCAAGACCGAAAATTATCTTTGTTTCACCAAGACTAAGAGCTTCCTCAATGAGTGATGCCTAAATAAGGCAACCTAAAACGTTGCTTTTATTGAGTAGAGCTTTCAACAAAAAAAGGTTTTTGATTGTATAAATTACAAAAAAAAAAAAAAAAAAGGTGTTAATAATATATTTTTAAAAATAGTTTTTGGTTGTGTAAATTACAACAAAAAAAAAAAAAAATGTTGATAATGTATTTATAATGAAAGAGTTGTATAGTGAAATATCTAAAATTTAAAAAGAGTAGTTGTGACAATTTATGTATTTTAATAAAGCTCAAAAAAAGCTTTTTGGTAAAACCCAAATTTTGGGCTTCTTCTAATAGATATAAAATAACTTTTATAAAATGTAGTTGAGACAATTCATATATTAAAAAAACTGTTTTGATTTTTATCAAATAATAGAAAGAAAAAAAAAAACCTTCAAAATAGCTTATAGCATTAAAAAAAATAATTGCTTTTGGCATTTACAAAATCCATACCAAACACACACTTTGAGCCAATTTGATATTGCTGTAACTTTTATAATAATCATTGTTAGCTGTGTTAAATGAATAATCAGCTATGAAGTTAATCAACAGATGTTTAGATAATTGTATTTTTAAAATTACTATATAGTTTAAAAGTAATATACATATATTTGGTAATTTTATTGTATAAATGTTGATATTAACTACATTGACTAAAATATATATATGGGTTTATAACCCTATTTCATTTTTTTTTTCCATTAATTATATATATTAAATCAATATTTAAGCATACTATTTAAATTATAAAAAAAAAAATTTCATAAGAACATTAGAAATATTTTTAAAAGATTTTATAAATCAAATTAATATTTAAATAAAATATTTAATTTTAAGATGAAATAAAGTATATAAATGATTTTAACTTGATTTCATAAAGATAATAATTATATTTTAAAAGATTCATTAAATACTGAAATAGATTATTCCATAATCACTGTTAAAAAGTAACCTTCCACGTATTTCTCAAAATCTCTATTAAAACTTGTCAGATTATCGATTAATCACGTTTGGAAATTTTACCAAATATCATTTTATGTCAAAATTATAAAATGATTTGATTTTAACTTTTTAAAAGCAATATCAAACTAGCCCTAAAGGTCATCTCCAATCGTTCTCCAATTTTTTCCTTATTCTGGAGACTGAAATGAAATATTCTATCTCAATAAATTTACTACTCCATTTTAAACTCTTGCACATCCTTTCACTGAAATGAAAAAAGTCAATCTTTTATGGACACAGTTCAATTCACAAAGTGATATACTGATAGGGCAATGGTATTTAAACCATTCATTGAAATCAATGGCTGAGTCAACAAAAGTGTTTTTCCTTTCAAGTTATTCTGTCCTAATCTAACGACCTTTTCATTTTGGGAAAGCAAAGAACTAAAGAAATTTGTAAAGGTTGAGTTCTAGCTTTCTTTTTGAAGAAATGTTTGTAAAAGTTGAGTTCCAGTTTTCATTTTCAATTATAAATTCCAATAATCATACCTTCTAAGTTAATAATTTAGCATTTCCTAGCTTATCGAAAGGCAAAAAGTTACATCATCACTAGCACATTTTAAACCTTTGCTTATTGACAATAATCAGGACTGCCACTGGCTAGCAAATAAATAAAGATCCCCTACTCATCTCATTTGTACACATCTTTTAACCATCTGTCAACACATGACATCCAAACAAATGGATGGGTAGGATTAGTTTGTTTTATTTTTTTTTCTCACCCCACATTACAAACGACGTCGTTTGATTTTTTCTATTAAGAAAACAAAATTATTTTTTTCTCACCTCTCCCTATTTCGTCTTCTACTATTCTTCAACCTTTCCACCAACTCTCTCTCTCTCTCACACACACACACACAAACTAAACCTAGATTTCAAGCTTTTGAACTTGTTCCTCTGTGTAGGCCCTCAAATTAATACTAAATCCTCTAATAAAACCAACTAACATCCTCTCTCTCTCTCTCTATACTCATATTGTCTCTCTCTCAGATTTTTGGATGAATAAGCTGGTTTTGGATTGGGAAACAAAGTTGTAATTTGGGGTTGAAACTTGAAAACGAAGTTGAAATTATAGGTTGAAATTAGGCTTGGACAGATCTGGAACCATATCTTGGGGTTTTTTTTTTTTTTTTTTTCTTTTCTAATATATATATATTTTTTTGGGGAATCTTCCCCAAAATAAAATTATAGGAATCATATATTTTTGTTAGTTAAAAAAAAATTAATCAAAATTCTGGATTGGATCTGCGAACTGATTCTTGTTTTGTGGGGGTTTTTTTGGTGCTTGGATCGGTGGATCCGGATCTCCACCCCAGAATCATCGAAATCTTTTTCAATTTGCTTGGTTCCAAATGATGTTGAAACTGGATTTGGGTTTGGCTTGAGTTTGATTTTGGCTCGATGATGATGAATCTTTTAATTTTAGTTTGATGATGACTCTGGATTTTGTTTGATGATAATGGTTTGGCTTGAGTTTGATTTTGTTTTGAACTTTGAATCCGAATGATGATGATGATTGATTTGGGTTTGGAGTTGAAACTTGAATAAATTAAAATAATAATAATAATAAAACAAATAACGTAAATGACGTCATTTGTATATGGTAGAGAGAAAAAAATATAAAAAATTAATCATATCCATCCATTTGTTTGGAGGCCACGTGTTTGCAGATGGTTAAAAAATGAGTACAAATGAGATGAACAAGGGATTTTGATCCGTAGCAAATCCCATGGGTCTAAAATTTATTATAAATGACTGATGAGAAAACAAAACTACAATTTAATAATATTGATAATCAATGAGAGTAAAGACAATAAATTACATTAATAAAAAGTATGTTAAAAATTATCAGTTGACAGTGTTTTGAAATAGTATGTGATACTATATGGATACAAAAATCACAATCTTTAGATGCATACTTCTGAATAGGGAAGGGAAACCATTTTCCCGCATAATTGATAAAGGATATGTAATCGAGCGTAATCAACTAATCATTTATATGTTCAAACAAAATATTGTGCTTAATTTTAAGAAGAAAAAAAATCCACAAGAATATTTTTAAAAGATTTTATAAATCAAATCAATATTTAAATAAAATATTTAATTTTGAGATTAAATAAAGTATATAAATGATTTTAACTTGATTTCATAAGGTTAATAATGATATTTTAAAAGATTCATTAAATGTTGAAATAGATTATTCCATAATCATTATAAAAAAGACATTCCACATCTCAAAATTTCTGTCAAAACTTGACTATCATTAATTATGTTTTGAAGTTTTATCAAACATCATTTTTTGTCAAAATTATAAAATAATTTGATTTTAACTTTTTAAAAGAAATATCAAACTAGCCCTAAAGGTCATCTCCAATCGTTCTTCTGAAATGGAATATTCCATAAATTTACTACTCCATTTTACGATCTCAAAATAATAAAAAATTTATTATTTGACTTTATAACTAATATTTCAAACTTTTTTTTTTTTAATAATTATATTAATTATTTTTGATAATAATTTATTCACTTTTATTTCATCTAAAACTTTATAATCTTTTTTAATACTTAGTCACACCTAGGGATGTCAATAAAACATGAACCCACGAGGACCTACCCCACCCCGTCCCATATGAGGGGCATTTTATCAAAATAATTGAGGTCGGGGTGGGTATAGGACCGATTCCTACTCCCCGATTCTAAAATAAGGCGGGGTAGGGATTTGTTATCCCGGCCCGAACCGGCTTAATATTTATTTATTAATAATATTAATATTTAATAAAAAAAAAGATATATTATTTTAATTAGTAATATTAAGATATATAAAAAATTATTATGAATTTTGTTATCTAATTTAAACCTATTTTTATTTAAGTTTAAAAAAAAAACCTACTTGTTATACGAACTTGGGGAGGGGAGGGGAGGGGAGGGGCGGGACGGGTTTGGGGCCATCTCCTCTGCCCCTGAAATTCCCAAGTCTTCAATAGTAGGTTTGGGGTAAATAATTTTGTTTGGGTCAAGTTTGATATTTGTTTTACCCGAACCAGCCCTATTAACATCCATATTTACACGTAACTATTTTTACATTTAATTATTTTGATATAATTTTTTAACATTTATATTTTTTATCTAACTTTTAAGTTTCATTGTTATTTTTATTGGTTTTATTTTAATTTTTAATGTATTTTTTTTGTTATCTTTGCCGTTTTAATATTTTAATTTGAAGATGTTAATGTTGTTATTTTATTTTACTGAATTATTTAGAGTTAATTATTATGATATGTGTTAATTAAATATACATATTGATGATTTGAAAACATATGTTTTTGATTAAAATACATATTAGTTCATTGATTAATAAAAGATATAATATATTCATTTGAAAGATCTTGATAAAATATTACGGCATAATACATTCATCAATAAAGACTTATAATAAATCAATTGGGTTAAGTTAAAAATGTCAAAAAAGATACCTGAGTGATTGAAGAATGAACATAAGGGTAAAATTGGATTTAAAAAAAAATTCAGATTCCGCATATTTACGAATTACGACATACAACACTCTCTAGTCTCTACAATCTCTCGCTGCATCTAGAGAGAGAAAGCACAGAGAGAGAGAGAGAGAGAGAGAGAGAGAGAGAGGACGCAGTGATTGACCAGGATCCGCCAGGTACACATAGCTGCTAATAATTTTCCAATCATGATCGTATCTAAAATGTGTTTATTGATTGTGATCTCATATTTGCACTCTTTGTTTGCTTAAAACCTGCTCAAGAATCGACAATTGATAATATGATTTGGTTTTTTATGCAATTTGTCGCTTAATCAATTGATCAGGCAATGAGGAAGTGAAAACATTGTTAGGATTATAATTATTTTATATATATGGTGAAAAATTTAGTTATGGAACCAAAATCACCTTCAAAACTTAAGCTCTCAATCACTGGATGGGCTCGACATAAACGGGTCATGAAATTTTGTACAATTGTTTTAGGTGTAGTGTTGTTACTGATGATGGGTGGCTATTTTGCGTTTAAACCGGGGATAGGTTATAATAATGTATTCCGTGGGTCTTACTATACTGTTGTTGTGGACTGTGGGAGCACCGGAACTCGTGTGAATGTGTATGAGTGGGAATCGAGAGGTGTAGAGAGTGAGGTCCTGCCTGTTTTGATGAATTCTTATCCGGATAACTTGAACAAGAGTTTGTTTTTGAAGAGTTCTTGTCAGTACCATTGTCTTCAGACCGAGCCTGGTTTAGATAAGTATGTTGGTAATGCTTCGGGAGTGAGAGTGTCTTTAGAACCATTGATTTCATGGGCTGAGAATTTGGTACCTGTTGAGAGACGCAAAGAAACTCCTATATTTGTTTTAGCTACCGCTGGATTGAGAAGGTTGGGAGTTGAGGATGCTGGGCGCATTTTGGATGATGTCGAGGCTGTTGTAAAGGAATACATGTTTGTCCACAGGAAAAGCTGGATAAGGGTTTTGAGTGGGAAGGAGGAAGCTTACTATGGATGGCTTGCTTTGAATTACAAAATGGGCAGTCTTGGGAATTCCTCAAGGACGCCCACCCTGGGGCTTCTTGATCTGGGAGGTTCATCATTGCAGGTAGTGGTGAAAGATTATGAGACAGAGGATAATGAACATGTGATAAAATCAGAGATTGGCTTGAGTGAACATCGGATATTGGCAAACTCTCTGCCGGCATTTGGTTTGAACGAGGCATTTGATAGGACAGTTGCCATGCTCAACCAAATGCAAACACTTGGAGAAAGCCCTGGTGACAGAATTGAACTCAAGCATCCTTGTCTTAGTTCAGATTTTGTTCAAAATTATAATTGCTACAGTTGTGTTGGACTTCATATCAACAATCCAAAAAATTTGAGTAGTGAAATGCTGGAAACTGCATTCACTTCTACTTATCTTGTTGGGGACCCAAATTGGGAGCAATGCAAAGGCCTTGCAAGGGCAGTTGCCATCAATTCAAGCAATTTTGATTGGTCACAGCCCACTGTCAATAGAAACTGCAAAGCAAGCTTATCATCTTTTAATAGTAAGTTCAAAACACCATGTTACTTTTGCTCTGCGGTCACTTTTTTCAAAGCATGTATTCTTGACATGTTCATGTCTTTATAAATTCACTGTCTGTAAGCTTCTAAATGCTCCTTTGATTGGCTTAGCACTGCACTATTAGAATAGCATGTTATGATTTTCCATGAAGGTGCCTCAAGCACAATATTTTGTTTGAACATATAAATGATTAGTTGATTATGCTTGATTACATATCCTTTATCAATTATGCGGGAAAAAAGTTTTCCTTCCCTGTTCGGAGGTATGCATCTAAAGATTGTGATTTTTGTATCCATATAGCATCACATCCTATTTCAAAACACTGTCAATTGATAATTTTTAACATACTTTTTATTAATGTAATTTATTATCCGTACTCTCATTAAATTATCTATATTATTAAATTGTAGTTTTGTTTTCTCATCAGTCTTTTATAATAAATTTTAGACTCATGGGATTTGCTACGCAGTGGTGGTCTTGATTATTGTCAATAAGCAAAAGTTTAAAATGTGCTAGTGATGATGTAACTTTTTGCCTTTCGATAAGCTAGGAGATGCTAAATTATTAACCCAGAAGGTATGATTATTGGAATTTATAATTGAAAATGAAAACTGGAACTCAACTTTTACAAACATTTCTTGAAAATGAAAGCTAGAACTCAACCTTTACAAATTTCTCTAGTTCTTTGCTTTCCCAAAACGAACAGGACCTTGGATTAGGACAGAATAACTTGAAACTTGAAAGGAAAAACACTTTCATTGACTCAGCCATTAATTTCAATGAATGGTTTAAATACTGTTTCCCTATCAATATATCACTTTGTGAATTGAACTGCGTCCATAAAAGATTGGCTTTTTTCATTTTAGTGAAAGGATGTGCAAGAGTTCATAACTGATAACTTTCCAAATGTTTCTTGCAGGCAGAAGTATACTTAATTTGACATCAGTCGCCCACTTTACAGGACGTTATCATGCTCTATCTGGGTTTTTTGTTATATACAACAATTTAAATTTGAGCTCAAGAGCCAACCTGACAAAAATTTGGGAGAAAGGCCAGCAGTTATGTTCAACATCAGGGGCTGGTTTGAGCAACATTGCTAGAAACCAAAGCTATGCTGCACAGCAATGTTTCAGGTTGCCCTATATGGCATCACTCATTGAGGAAGCTTTGTGTCTTAGTGAAGCAGAGATAATTTTTGGCCCTGGGGACATTTCTTGGACATTAGGTGCTGCACTAGTCGAAGGGAGATATTTATGGTTACGCACTAGCAAACCACATACCACTCTTTTTATTATAAAGAATACACAGATCATATACTCTCCCATTTTTCTTTTTGTTTTCCTTTTCTTCCTTCTATTTATCGTATATTATAGTCAAATCAAACTGCCTATGTTAGGCAAGAAGGGTCCTGCCGTAGGGGTATTTTTGCCATCTTATATTCATCCCAAACACCGGCCTCACTAATGTTTTGTGATGGCAGTGTAGAAGCATCGAGTCTAGGATTCTGTTCATTGTTGTACTGTACCTTGTACATCTTCAATTCATTCATTCTTTTAGGTCAGATAATATCTAGTAGTGTTGTACTCATTGAAGATTTATGGCTGTGATAATCAATATATTGCATGGGTTTGAGATGCAAGAATGCTTGCATAATTGTTATGTTATTCCTTGCCTTGATGTTAAAATTTTACTGCCCACAGCCCACTTTTTCTGGCTTGCTTTTTTAACCATTTACCCAGTGCTGCGGGTATGAATTGTTGGTTGGATACCACCAACCACATCACTGCCTGTTCGGCAACATGACTGTTGACACTTTCGCAGGAGCTCTGCCAAACCCATGCACGTTTGGAAGATCTAGCTTTGAAGTGAAGTGTCACATAAGAGGGAAAATTACAGACGAAGTTGACTCTTTTGGACACAAATGCATGTGGGAACAATTGCATTTGCTTGCATCGAAAGACTATCGATGCTCACAATTTTCAACTAGGCAGGCCAATGATCTCATCATCATTAACTTCACTCAGTTTTTCTACTTTTGAATGATCTCATAATTGGCAATTATGCAAGCCTGTCGGAAATGGAGCTTCATTGGCATAGAAAGGAATTATCAAGTAAAGTAGAAACAAAAGATTAAAAAACAGTGTTGTGTTTATTACAAAGTAAACAAGTATCTGAAATACTAATATTCTTTGTAGTAGACATCGAAATCTGATTAATACATTATACACAGGACCGTTCACCATATATTTTCACATAACATAGTAATTCAAGTTTAATTCTGCAGTTTACTTCAATATGTAGCTATTTCACTGGATTTACAGCTATCAATTCCAGATGCATCAATATCCACCCAAACTTCATTAACACGACCAATGAACTGGAATGGAGAATTATACTGAGCAATGGAGTAAGCATAACCACTGTCATCAGAAGTAGAGTTAGCCCAAGGAGACCTACTCAAGCTGACAGCTAGTTTCTCTGCTTCTCTCACCACGATTTCATCCTTAGCGAATCCAGAGAACTTCCTGACCGCAACACAGTGACTGTCCCACGCATAGGGTTTCAGATGAAGTTCGGGGAGAGGTGTTGGTGGGTCAGCTTGGAACTTGACAGGCAAGTAGAATCCAACGAAATATGCCGACGAGTGGAAAGGGCCAGCTCCTGGAACTATGCTTGTCACTACAGGAGCTGTCATTGCTATGCGAGAGTAATTAAGATTGGCACCTTGGATGTACTGGAACAACCTATTACAACAACATCCACATATAAAAAAGAAATCAAGCAAATGAAAACAACTGGATTCTAATCTTCGTGAAGGTCCCAGCAATAGTATTTAAAATGCAGATTGCAGGATAAATACGTAAACAAATGCATACGAGGGGACTCGAACCACCCAGCTTTGATAAATAACCCTAATCGCAACAAAGAGAACAAAATTTGGAAACAATTCATCAAAGTCACAAAATCATAAACTTGAACACAAAAACGATGCCAAATTGTATACATATAAAATTAGAGAAAAAGGGTTTTCTGGGCAACTGATATTTCATCAAAAAATGAATTGAAGAATGTAAGATAAGGTACCTGTGGAAGCCAAACAAGGTGGATTTCTCGAAGGATAATTCACGAACAGGTGAAGACATCATCCAAGTGGAGTCTCTGTAGAGTCTGACTTCGAAATCGGATTCTGAGTGTACAACCGCGTACTGCGGCGACTCGATCGCGGTACATAGTACCACTAGACACAGCAGAGTCACCACTTTCATCAACATCCTCGCTCTCTGTCTCTGCCTCTCCCTCTCCGTTTCTTTGCTCTCTCAATTCTCGAAACTTCAATAATTTGATTTTGAGTCATTATCCTTGATTATTTACAATATGGTCCCTGATAAAGTCATTATCTTTGGTACGTATGAGTTAAAACTGTGGTATCCCAATTAAAATTAATCAATATAACAATGACATCTTCTTATTAATTATTAGTCGTTTTGGCTGGTGGAATATAGTTTTGTTTTCCAGTAAATATATATATATATATATATTTTTTTTTTATAAAAAGATAATGACAATTAAAGGGTGCGGATATTGACATTCATAAATATGATAAGCACACCCATATTTATAAGTACATCTTTGTTTAAAATTTAAAATTTAATTACTAGAAACACCCATCTTAATGCTAATAGTACCATTATTTAAATGAATGTTTTAATTTTAATACAATTTATTTATAAACCCTCTTAAGTTATTTATACACCAATTTCACAAATTATAAATTTTAAGTTCTTTAGACTTGAAAACACAGTATAAAGAATTCTTAAATTCTTAATTTTTGAGAAGCTCTACTTCAAGTCATTAAGTTCTCTCTGTTTCGAATTCTTGACTTCTAAATATTACTTTCGCTTCAAGCATTCTCTCACAAACAAAGAAATTAAAAAAAAAAAAAATGATTACTTTTTTATTTATTTACAATCATCAAGCTTCAAATCAAATTTTCACAAATGAGTTGTGATTATTTGTGTCAATATGAATCTGGAAACCATAAGAATCTCACAAGGATTATTTATAAGATCACCTATCAGTATCTTGCTTCTTCTGCAATCATTTGATATGGTATTATATCAGACCCAACTTCAAAGGTATTATATCTCAATTACCATTGAATAAATATGGTTTGATCAAATAAGAGTAGAAATTAATTAGTTTTTGTTTTTGGATATATTTACTATTGCAGATATATTTGAGTCCATAGAAGAACACGTGGATGTGGGTGTGGGTGTGGGTGTGGGTGTGGGTGTGATAGTATGTGGTCGTCCAAGTTTGGAATCAAGTATAGCTAAACTGCTAAAGAATGTAGGTCGTTCAATATAACCAGAAAACATCATCGTACAATCTTCATTTCCATAATCATAACTTCCATTTGTAGCTGCTCATACACCATTGTTAAACAATTAATGTGATGCAGTGCACAATGGTTTTTCAGTTTATGGAGCGGTGGGATCAACACAAAGGCCTCTAAATACAGTTCTCGGTTTTTTTTTTTTTTTCAATTCCATCGTTTTGGCCTTCAAAATCGTGTTTTTGCTTTTAGGAAATATTTGTTTTGCTAATAAATTTTTATAGGAAATATATATATATGATAAGGCAATGGCAACATTTCCATAAATAGTTTCAAAGGATGAAGCGAGTGAGAGATGTAAAGTTCACTACAGCATCTAATTAAGCATTTCTTGACTCTTGAATGAAGTTGTTATACAACCATTAATTACTCACAACTCACAACTTTGTAAATATTGCATTATTTTCCAACATGGCTAAAAGATCCACTTTAAGACATTTAACATGCAATGGCCAGTGAGGGCTTGATAACAAACCTTTAATTGTCTAAATTCCTTCATGAATGGCTGGATCTAGCAGTAACCTCCTCGCCTATCACATAGATCCCAACAGAATAACAAAAGAAATAACAAGGGCCAAGAAATAACAAAAGAAATCACATAGATCTCGAGGGTAAGTGTTCATCAGCCTTGGCAAATCTCTGGAAGCAGACCCGTGCCTTGATCCACAGAAGATTGCTGCTGCATCAACCACCATGGCACCACCACAACATGTCTCTCACACTCATCATCTCACACTATAAAAAACTTACCACCACCCATCATCCCCATGCCATGTACATAACTACATACCAATTATATATCTAGTTGTAAATGCACTTGATGCAGTAATTAGGGACACTTTGTCCTAGTGAGCATTTATTTAAGTGTCTTGTAACTTGCAATTAGCTAGAAAAATGCAAGGGTCTTTGACTAGAATATGGATGGTTGTTTAGTTTAATTATCTTGAAAAGATGTGATGTATAATTCCTATTTGTACGTAATGGAAAATTAGAAGAGAGTAGAGTTGAGTTTAATTTGATTATGTTTTATAATCTTTTGAACTTGAGTGATTCCTCCTGCAAATCAAGCAATGGCTTGATCGCATTGAGTGATTCCGCGATTATAACGTGAATGATTCCATTGCATTCTATCTGTAAATTTCCTAACCTTTCATTTTTTTTTCCTCCTTCCCCTCCATCAATACTTCAAAAAAAAAAAAAAAAAAAAAACACAATAAAACCACTTCACACTTTAATTACTATAAAGTATAGACTTTATCACTATATGAAGGTGCAACATTGAAATTCGTAAAAATACGAAAGCTGTCTAAGGAAATAGCATGATCTCCAATATATAATACAACCTTCTGATAGTGATTGTACTATTTTTGTTCCTATTTTTAGGTTCTCAATTCCTACTTCTTGTGTTTATTTTTCGGGTAAAACTAGATATTTAATATGATAAAATAAGTGTTTCAAGTATTTTTGGAGTTTAGGGGCATTGGCATAATTTTGAAGACTCAGGGGTCAAAATGAAAATATGGAGAATATATTGAAGATTTTGTGATTAGAGAAGAGTTAAGGGGTACATATTGTAACTTTCCAACTAGCGCACGTTGCATCATTTATGAAATGGTGTGTTTTGGCTTTTGGGAGCTGACATCAGCGTGACGTCATGTCATCTTCAACCAGCAGCGACCCGAATTGTAGACCTACGTGCCCGACCCGACTTGACCTACTTCGACCCATCTTCAAATCGGACGTTTCCAGCAGTTTTCCGACATCGTTTTCGATGGTTTTCCACCCAGATCGACGACATGCCTTCCCCTGGTCCATTTGACACCATTTTCAGGTCCCCATACAACGTTTTTCCAAACCTCCCAACTTTTATGGCCAACCAAGCTCGAACCGGTGGCCGTGGTCGGAAGCGAAGTTGGACGCAAACTTTTTCTAGCAACAGGGCTGTGATCTTCGCCCCTATGGTGGTCGCCCCCGCCAACAACGAACTTGGGGATGACCTCCTCAACTCTAAGAATTCCAATGATGTTCGCCCCCATGGTGGTCGCTCCCATTAACAGTGACCTTAGGGGCGACTGTCTGTGCCAGCTCAGCTAAGTGACGAATTTCAGACCCATTTTTTGGCACCCAAAGTATATATCTTGTTTTCTTTGTTTAAAGACAACACACATCGCGATTCTAAACCTTAGATCTAGAAATCACCTCACCATAACCCCAAAACCTTTCTCCTCCATCTCTCTTCACCATCTCTTCAACACACCTCTTTTCTCTACATCATCAACCACCATTTTTGGAAGTTTATTCAAGGAAGGAGAGGAAGGAACTCAAAGATCAAGGGAAAGCTCACATGGACTTCATGGGTTTTCTCTACACTTTTCATTTCTTTGTTTATTTTTCATTGACGTGTAACTAAACTTTATCTAGAGGATTGATATAGCCGTATTGGACTACTCTATGTAATTAATTAGTCTATTCTCTAATTCAATTCGATTTTAGTCTCAATTATTGCATTAATTGCTCTAACCTCTCTATTCATGTTTAGTTGTGATCACAAGAGACATGGGTTTTGAGTTTAGTTTATATAAAAGGTTAAGTTTAGATGCAGGGTGGCCATTCCATCTAAATCTTATCACAAGCTTAGTAATTGGGAATGTTGGTTTATACATGGCCATGATAGGTCAACTTGGCTTAGAGATTTATGTTAAATATGGGGATTGATCATTGCTTGTTACATGACCTTGTGCAAGTAATGGGAAAAACCTAGAACTTAATGGATTTATCTTAAAACAAGCTCTAAAATTGGATTGAAGTGTTTAATGAGACTAAGTGAATGCATTGAGTGGTCTAAGAAGGTTACATTGATTCTCTAGTGCTTTCTCCATATATTTACTACTTGTGTGTTTCTTTGCTGTGTTAGTTTAGCTTAAAGTCACAAGTTTGCATTTTTATTTCACAAGTTTGCATCTTTAATCATTTGCAAGAAACCAAATCAATTTCTAAAACTAAAGCATTATGCAATTTAATTTTCATGCACCTAGAGTATATTTTTCCTAGGCTAAGTAGTTTTCAACTGATTGAATCACCGATCCCAATAAACGAACTTAATTTAAATTGAACATAAACTTTTACTGCATCAGATAGCAGTCACATGGGTATTGTCACTCTTGACATTGACAACCACTACTCGACTTGAAACATCAATAGCATAAAATTGCTCATTGTAATATAAACTGAGGCAGCGCCACAAATTCAGAACAAATGATTTGATATAATTATTATTTTGTTTCTACTTTCTAATAATCAGGTGCAAAACAACCGATCTTCATTTTAAGTGTATTTACATGCTACTTTATTTTATTTATAGCTATTTTAAGTTGAAATGTATTTATCCAATTTTTTTTTTTTTTTTGAAATGTATGTTTTATTTTAAACAAAATTTATATAGCTTCTCATTACGTTTTAATTTTTTTTTTTTTGTTACAAATCAAAGCCGTTAGATCGAATCGGACCGAACCAATATAATTTAGTTTCGTCAGGTCTGAAAAAGAGATTGGTCCAAACTGGTCTAGTTTTTCAAAAAACCTAAATTTTAGGTTTGGTTCGGTCCTAGTTGAAATCGGACCATGCCCAATCCTATTTTTAACATCCATATTAATCTTCATCTTGAACACTTGATCACCAAATGATGCTATAGTTCTCTTGACAAAAGAATTGGACTCCTCCTTGTGAAGGTATCTGAATAAGCTGTCCCTTTTTTTTTTTTTTCACACTACTAGCATTCCTTAGTGTGGGTGGAGTTCATTTGCAGTTAATTTTGACATGAATCGGTAATTTGCTTTCTATTTGGCTTTTGTAACATGTCTTCCATTTCTAGAGACATTAGCAATTATTTATTGACATCAATGCTTTGGCCTAGTAAATGGAAAATCCTCTGATCACCGAAGCCGATCCCCTGCCTTAGTGATTTACTGCATTTTCTAGGGAGAATATCAAGGAGGGTTTGCCTTTTCTTGGTTTGCTCATTTGTTTGATGATGTGTACTCGAGCTTATTGATGGGTCTTCAACCTGTTTTGGCATTTTAGGTTCAATGAGCCATGGAACAAACAATTAGGATTGGGTATAATTAGCAGTTAAATTCTTGGGACAAACTAAAGTTGGGTTCCTATTGACATCCAATATATATGCATGCATAGATCTTGAAATACATATTAAATCAACATAGACTCCTTAGGTAAAATGTAAATAGCAAAAATAAATGAAATGCACTGCAGTTCCATCCGGTTATATATACTACTCATCAGCACCTCCAAACATCTTGGGCAGTAACTCATGGAACCCATTTGCTTAATCAAACATTCCAGCCTGGTACATTATATCAATCTGCTTCAAACTCTGTTGGCGTAGTACTTGTCACTTAAACTTCTGTTGGTGAATTATACCAATCTTTTTCAACCTCTGTTGGCGTACTGACAGTGAACTCATTTCAGCCTCAGGAATCTTAAGCCTCTTCATTTTCCTCCGGAAGCATTCCAAATGTTTACACTCTTCCGGCAGATCCACTACATCTTCTACCGGTTGACTAGATGCCTGACCTATTCGTATAATTTGTGTTTCAGACATAAGCATAGGGTTTGGATTATCCAACTCTATACAAAAAAAAATCAGTAAGCAATTACGGAAAAAAGGAGTTTGATTCAATAGTTATTTCTCTTGCACTGTGTAAGAAATAAAACCAAATAAACAGCACTTTTTGCTTGCCTTCATCCGTCATGAAATCCATAATAGTCACATAGCTTTTGACTGTCACCTCGACTACCTTTTCAAGATCTTCTGACATTAGTTCAATAGGAAGCATTGATAAAACCTACAAAAAAAAAAAAAAAATATGCCATGTGAAATTTAGCAGCAAGTAACCAAAATCTCAATATGAAAATCTATGAAATCTAATTAAATAGACAAAACACGTCTGGCTTCAGTTAAATGCACACAAGGACAACTAGAATTTTACTCATAAAGTAACTGAGCTCAAAAGATCTTTAAAGTAAATTTTTCTATACAAATTAATTCTTATACAGCAGTGACAACAACACAATAACAATGTACTGGTTCTAAAATTGCCCCAAGTCTTACATCTTTGTTGAGATTAAACTAATTGCTTTCTACCCTCCTTGATTGATTGAGTAGACTACATTTGAATTGTTAATCTTCTTGAATCTTATTTTACATTCATCTCATTCTCTTTGTAAAAAAGAGCCTAATCTAAACTACATTTTACTTGCTGAGTCTTCTTCCTCATATATGTACGAGTGTGCATGTGAGTCGTATTGTCATGTCATGTTATATAATATGCTTTCAACGCTTAAAACATCACCCATATAACTTTGTGACATTCAGAAAAACGATGTTTCTCATTAAATACGAGAGAAACTTGAAAAGGGGCACAAAAGACCAAACTTCCTAGAAGTCCATTCTCTACTTCCTTTTTCACTACCACCCCAAAAAACCAAACTTTGCTGACATTTCAAAATAAGGCAAGTGTCAATAAAATAGCCATCTGTATATTATACAAAACATGATGAAACCAGATGCTACAGTCTAACCACCCAACTTTCAAAGCAAAAGAAAATCCAAAACCAGAAATCGACTTCACTACATATGAACAAGCGTTAGAATAAAGATTAAAGAGCAGACAGCCAGGAGAAATAAAAAAAACCTGGCCAAAATTGCTCATACATCCTTAATGTAAAGTTTCTTTCAAAAAGGCTTTGCTGAAGATCAAGCTGTTGATCTATCAACTTCATGAATTTTGTCCATACATCTACAACGATCACCCATGCCTGGTTGTAACACAATGACAAAACTTATAAGGCTATCTGGCATAATATATAAACAATTTCAGCATAAATAACATCCAACTCAAAAATGTCATATACTGAGCAGTGTAGAAGCATACCTAGAATACGGCCGACAAATCGTCTAACATCAAATACTCTAAATTCATCAGTGAGCACTCCTGTACCAATAAATATTACAGGATTCTTTGTCGCAGCAACACTGCACATACAAGGTCAAATAGAAAGTATAGTACGAGATGAGGACAAAGGAAACAAGTTTAAGAGAGAGAGAGAGAGAGAGAGAGAGTATTCTAAATGGCCAAATAGAACTAAAGTAAACTGAAAAAGGCCATGCATGCAAGTACATTAAAATAACACTAAGAAATCTAAAGTAAACTGAAAAAGGCCCATGCATGCAAGTACATTAAAATAACACTAAGAAATCTCTTACATGTATCCATTGCAAGCAAGAATTTGATAACTCATCAAATACATTACTTTATGTTAAGTATATTTATAGATTAAAATTTCGGGTAGGGTTGGGACAGGTTTGTATAGGGACTTAAAGTCAATGTTACCCTCTATTATTTTATATTTTATACACACACACATTATTTTATTACAATAGTTTTGCCGTTTTGGTTAACTATGGTCCCAAACTGTTATTGAACAGGAAAATGGTGCACATACTGAACCAATTCCATGCCATTAGGATAAAGAAATACCAGACTTTAATTCAAAGTATCCACACCCAAAACAAAATATCAACCGGATTCTATTCAACTACATCCTTTAAAGAATATACAGTACTATATTTTCCGATTAATTATATGACAATTTTCACATGTCTACCAAATCCTTAGCCTTTAGTGTGAATGAGAATCAACCCAAACCATTTATAAAACTATAATTGATTTTACCAGCTAAGCTACCTTATATCCACAAATTCATAATATTATTTCTCTCTACATATTTTGAGGTATGCTAAAATGAAAGGCATGGAAAAAAATAAATGGAAAGGTAGATATCTGTTTCCTGAGAGAAGGAAAAATGGTTTAAATAATCCAAGAGATTAACCAAAAAATTACCAGGAACACATAGCATAATTTAGCAGTTCAGGTATCAAAGAACAAGCATAATGAACTTAAAATAAAAATCCTTTGTTATGTAACTTAAAGGGGATAGCATATCACATGATGCAACAAATCCATTACACTGGAAATGCACAGGATACACATATCCAACAATAAACAATAACAAATGAGTCTCTTGCAAGTTGCAACCAAAATTACCACTGTTGTAGCCTACCAAATGCAAACTCATGCCAAAATTATCCAAGCTATAGAAAACATACAAATGTACATCTTCAATGAACATTTTAATTCATATAGAGTACTTGAAGTAAAGTGAAACCTAAAGAATAAGACTTACACACAAAGAGCACCAACGCCCTTTGCATGGCCATCCATTTTAGTAAGAATCACAGCTCCAACTGAGACACTTTGCTTGAATGCTCAAGCTTGATCAAATACAGCAGCTTGACCAATACTACTATCCATAACAAATATGACAAGATCTGGCTTCTGAATCATTAAGAAAGGTGAAAGCAAGAAAAGGAGAAGCATTAGCATGACATCAACCGATGATAAGATAAAAAGAAGTAATATCAGCACACTACAATACCGTTGCTTCAGCAACTTGACGCATTTCTTCGAAAAGAGAAGCATCCTGTTTATGGCGTCCACTGGTATCAACGATTATGAGATCACAATTTTCTATCAACGATTATGAGATCACAATTTTCCTTTTTAAATCTTTCTACATCTTCAACTGCAACTCTCACAGGATCCGACTCTGTATAGCCGTAAATATAGCCAAGACATTATTTGAAAAGAGAATGAGACTACAATGATGACTCTACTTTAAAATAAATAAATAAAAAAATAAATAAAATAAAAAGCTCCAGCTCCAGCTTTTTATCAAAAGAATACCTTTCATATAATGGAATTTCAACATAGGTAGCATGCTGCTCCAGCTGATCAAAAGCTCCAGCTCTGGATGTATTTGCACAGACAAGAGCAGGTTTCCAACCTCTCTTCAAATGATAAATGCATACTTTGTACATATAGTCTTCTCAGACCCTGCATTTTTCAAACAAATAACCTTTTCATGACTCAAATGTCTAATAGAATTGAAGATAGATATCAATGAAGGTGAAAACAATAATAATAAAAATTCAAACATAAGTCGAGTAATCATATATGTTATAGAGCACCAAAAGATAATGAAAAATGCATGATCCATGCCAAATGATCAATCGCAGCAGCTCACCATGCCCGAAAATGAAGTACACCGTTTAAATAGATGCAAAATAGCATCAGATTAATCAAAGGAATAATAAGATAATAATCTCAATAAGCAACATACCTTGTCCTACAAACATGATAACACTTGCTTTCCCTTTCTCCGGAGTAAAAGAAGGATTCCCAGGATACAAGATTCGACAGAGCTCGTTAAATTGACAGCTAAATAAAATTAAAAAAAAAAAAAAAACAATTGGTTATTAACATAAGAAAAAATCAAAATACAATATTATACAAACGATGATGGTTGCATTGAGCATCTGCTGCATGGCTCGGGACATCGACAGAAATTCCATGATGTCGCTCAATGAGGGACACGTGTTTTCATCTGGCACTTATTTACAATCTCTTATATTTAAAAAAAATAACATTTTTATTTTTTATTTAAAAAAAAAAAAAAAAAAAAAAAAAAAAAAAACTATAATTGAGATTACTAAATTTGTGATTTTTATCGTTAAAGTATGGTCGGTGTGAATAAGTTCAATATGTTGTGTTTGATAGGTGTTCAATTCATGTCAAGTGAATTTTATTTATGTTAATACAAACCCGAGACATTTAGTTAAATATTTGTTTTATATTTATACCGTATTAAAATTTGTCTGTATTAATTACAGGAATAAAGACTTTTAATTAATTGTATAAAAATCCTAATCTCAAACCTCCTAAATTGATTCAAGTTTCACATCATCTCCTAATACAGTGAACTCGGATAAAGGCTTGCCACATAGAGTTAACCATACATTCATAATTGATATTTTAAAGAGCTTGCTAATCTTTTTATTATTGTAATTAATTTATCTGGCTTGCTTTTTAAATCATCTACCAGTGCTGTGGACCTCAAGCGAGCACACTGCCTGTTCTGCAACATGACTGTTGACACTTTTGCTCGAGCTCTGCAAAACCCATGTAGGTTTAGTGTCACAGAAGATGGAAAATTACAAAGTTACAAGTATATTATATGCCAATATTCTTTGCAATAGACATCGAAATATGATCAATACATTATACACAGGTGACAGGACCATTCACCAACTATTTTCACATAACATAGTGATTCAAGTTTAGTTTAATCTTCATACACATACATATAAGCTGAGAAAGCAAGTGATGACCACTCATTCTCTAATGTACCTCGATCAATATGTAGCTATTTCACAGGATTTACAGCTATCAATTCCAGATGCAACAATATCCACCCAAACTTCATTAACACGACCGATGAACTGGAATGGAGAATTATACTGAGCAATGGAGTAAGCATAACGACTGTCATCAGAAGTAGAGTTAACCCAAGGAGACATACTCAAGCTGAAAGCAAGTTTCTCTGCTTCTCTCACCACGATTTCATCCTTAGCGAATCCAGAGAACTTCCTGACCGCAACACAGTGACTGTCCCATGCATAGGGTTTCAGATGAAGTTCGGGGATAGGTGTTGGTGGGTCAGCTTGGAACTTGACAGGCAAGTAGAATCCAACGAAATATGCCGACGAGTGAAAAGGGCCAGCTCCTGGAACTATGCTTGTAACTACAGGAGCTGTCATTGCTATGCGAGAGTAATTAAGATTGGCACCTTGGATGTACTGGAACAACCTATTACAACAACATCCACATATAAAAAAGAAATCAAGCAAATGAAAACAAATGGATTCTAATCATTGTCAAGGGCCCAACAATGGTATTTAACAATAGTATTTAAAATGTAGATTGCAGGATAAATATATAAACAAATGCATATGAGGGGACTCGAACCACCCGGCCATTGGACCTACAGGCTTAAACTTAATAAAAAAATACCCATTTAATCACCCTAATAGCAACAAAGGGAACAAAGTTTGGAAACAATTCAACACAGTCACAAAATCATAAACTTGAACACAAAAACGATGCCAAATTGTATGCATATAAAATTAGACAAAAAGGGTTTTCTGGGCAACTGATATTTCATAAAAAAATGAAGTGTTAGATATGGTACCTGACGAAGCCAAGCAAGGTGGATTTCTCGAAGGAGAGTTCACGAACAGGGGAAGTCATCATCCAAGTAGAGTCTCTGTAGAGTCTGACTTCGAAGTCGGATTCAGAGTGTACAACCGCGTACTGCGGCGACTCGATCGCTGTACATAGTACCACCAGACACAGCAGAGTCACCACTTTCATCAACATCCACGCTCTCTGTCTCTGTCTCTCCATTTCTTTGCTCTCTATATTCTCGAAACTTCAACGAGGAGCAGAACAATAATTTTGATTTTGAGTCATTATCTTTGATTAATTTACAATATCGTCCCTGATTAAAGTCATCATCTTTAGTGAGATGAGTTAAAAGTTAAAACTGTGGTAAATTGGAAAACAATGTTAATTTTGTCTTCCCAACTAATTAATCAACATAACAATGACATCTTCTTATTATACCAGTATATAAATTAACAAATTGTCTAATCTAATTGACTTTGTTGTTAATTCTTTAGTCTTATCTGGATTAACATCTTGCCAAAACAACTAAATTTGTGTCGCGAAATAAATAATCTGATGCAGTGGCAAAGGAGAGAACTAGCATGAGTAATGGAGTTTGTTTCAAGTCCCACATCGGCAGAATAAGTGAAGCAGCTATGAGTGGTTGGTTATAAAAGAAAACTTTCAATGACTCTACAAATCATACACTTCTCGGCTTTTTGGTTAAGATCAAATGTAGTCTTTGTTTATATCAATGTAATATCAAATAGGGTTATTGGAATTAGTTTTCTTGTAATTGTAGTTCATATTTTGCAACCCGAATTTAGTTAGACGGTTAAGGGCTTGATTGTTTAAGTTTTAGACAATTGTTTTTGGTTTTTTGAGTTATAAAAATTGGAAATCTTGTTTGGTGGGATGATTTCAAAAAACTTGATTTTAGTACTCTTAAAAACTTTTTAGTAATAAAATTTATTCAAATCAAATGTTATACAAGACACGTTTTTTATGTTTTGATTTTCTGAATATCGTTTTCATCAAATGCTTTTATGAATCCAAAAAATCTAAAAATCAGTTTTTCGAAAACTTCAAATTACAAAAAAACAAAAACAGAAAAACGAAAACGTTACCAAACGACCCCTAAAACCTCTTGAATCCTCATCAATTTGTAAAACTTGAATGTAGATGCTTGATAAACTAATCTGTTTTTCAAGTAATGAAAGTTAAGTACTTGATTCCCTTTGTTTATTTATAATATAATTACAAATTGCATGAATTTCCAAGTTGTTTCCACAGTTACTATAAAAGTTGATTAAGAATTCCTCGTTAAGGAAAAAGTGTTGTGTTTTAAAGGGTAAAACAAAGCAAGAACAGAAAACAATATTAATAATTAAAAACATTACACTTTCGTTTGATAATTAATTAACAGTGTATAATCGATAGAGCCCACACTAAGGCCATATTTGGGACGCTGTATTGTATAATATTGCAATAAGGATCCGGTTGACAGGCGTGACAATAATAATATGTTCCGACAAGAATCATATTAAAATTTGATTGTATTAATTGCATTGTGTTAAAAGTCAACATGGGTATAACTCAACCGGTAGATAGACGAGTTTCTGATTTTGGTAAATGACTCCCAGGTCAACGACTTGAATCCTACTAATAACGAAAACTTTTAAAAAAATACCTGGTACCGAATTAATGGATATTGTAAATATATATATATATATATATATATATTGTATTGTGTCAAAAACTACAAGAATAAAGACTTTTAATTATTTATTTAATTGTATCAAAATCCTAATCTCGAACCTCCTAAATTGATTCAAGTTGAACTTGGCCAAAGACTTGCAACATAGAGTTAATCATACATTCATACCTGATATTTTAAAGAGCTTGCTAATCTTAAGTGCAATTCACGAATGGCCCATATCATGAAAAAATGAAAAAAAGTATTATAAAAAAAATAAAAAATAAATAAAAAAGGCTCAAATGACAATATTGCATAACCTATTTATACACCAAGGTCTCAACGTAATGAGCTTATATTATACTTATCTTTAATTTACATAAACCTCCATCTTCGTACACACGTTTTACGATAACAGTATACCATTTGAAAATTTTTATATAGTTTATCAATAATTGTATGAATAACTTTACATGAATATACGAATATTTTAGTTGTAAGATACTAAGATGGACAACAATAAATATTTTGTAAAAAAAAAAAAAAAATTAAAGCCGAAACAAATAATCGATCAACAAAGCCAAAAACAACAAAAAAAAATTAACAAGTGATGTTGTTTGAATCATGACAATGCGAGTCAAAAGACTCAAAACACATTTACACAGATCATTGTAATGTCATTAAGACTAATGTGCTTATTGCAACAAGAAGTAACCAAATAAGTATATAGTATAGTAAGGTATCATACAATTACTAATTGCGTGATCAAAACTACATTAACAAGAAAACGGAACATGTTTTTAAAATTAAGATACTTGTGAGATGGACGATCAACTTGTAAAAATTAGGTAGCAATGCCAACGCATGCATTTACAGGAGAATGAATTTGATCACCCACACTTTTTGTGGGTAAGCATTACCTCCGTCTTCAGCACTTGACATGTGTCCAGAGAGTGGATGTTTTTGTTAATAACCCACACTTTTTATGGGTAAACAAAAACAAAAACACCCCCTCTCTGGACACATGTCAAGTGCTGAAGAGGAAGGTAATGCTTACCCATAAAAATATGGGTGAGCAAAAATATGAGTGAACAAAAATGCACCCCATCTACGGTTTACAGCTTACAGCGTCTGGTTAATTAATAATCACATGCTAATTAATAATCTGCATTAATTTGACTTATTGGTGTCTTGCAATTTTTATTTTTATTTTTGTTCCGTTGTATGTAGACCTGGCAAGGTTCCGGTTCGAACAGTGGAACCGGGGTCAAACTGGAACCGAGAACCGTAACTGGAACAGGGGGAGGCCGGTTCCGGTTCCATTTTTTTTGGAACCGGCCGGTTCGAACCGGATTGGAACCGGCGGTTCCAGTTCCGGTTTGAACTGGCGGTTCCAAGTTTTTTTTTTTTTTTTAATTAAAAAAAAACACTTTATTTATAAAAATCAAATGTTTAAAAGAGAAATAACATTGAAGAGTATTGAACCATGGTCCATAACTCTTGTACAAGTATATATATTTTATTTTACATTCTCCTCATTTTTATATAGGTTAGGCATCTCACCACTTTTCTTCTTTATCCAATGTAGGATGTGAGATTTTCTTATCCTTTCTATTTAATCCAAAATGTGAGATGTTTTTTTAATATATGTGAGATGTTTTTTAATCCAAAAGCTCACTTTCAATTCATAGCTTGTCACAATTATGTAATAAGAGAAGAAAATCACAAGTAGAAATCTAGAATAGAAATGAATATAAGAAAATCCCACATCCCACATCTGATAAATAAGAAATGTGTAAAGATGTCTAACTTATATAAAAAGGAGAAGAATGCAAAAGAAAATATACTTACTTAGTTACTTGGACACGTATTATGGGTCATGGTCTAATATTTCACAATGTCCTTTTTAACATATATATATTTTTAATTATAAATTAAACGTTATTTTTTTATTAAAAAAAATAAAAAAATTCCGGTTCAAAACCGCCGGTTCTTCTAGAACCGAAACCTTGCCACCATTAGTTGTATGGAGATGCCTTTGTTCAAAAGTCAACTTACAAGGTTTAATGGTTACTTTTTCCAAAACTCAAAACAGCTCCGATGGTTATTTAGATCTGAAGCTGTCTTTTCTTTGGTTGAGATATTTTGCAAAACTGTTGGTGTCATTTCAAGTTCAGAACTACTAGCAACATTCTGTGACAAAAATGGGTGATGAAGCTAATGAAGAAACACTAGAAAACACACTTGCAACCAGTGTAACGATTAAGAGGATAGAAACTCCGATGAGGATCATGATGACGAGGATTACCGCAAATGCGATGACGAGCTGTTGGGCGATAGAACGAGTTACGGCGGTGGCGAAAGGAGGCTTAGCAGCGGGCTATGCAGGGACGGCTTCAAAGGCGGGTTCGGAGGGGGGTGGTTTATTCACTATGGTGATTTATGCGTAAGTGTTCAAAGTATCGGTGGAAATCGTAGAAGAAATTATAACCTCATTGATTACATATAAAGCGATTGATGCCCTTAATTTCCTTTTCTCGTGTTGTAATAGCATATGATTTTCTTTCTCCACATCACACACTGTAATATATATAGAAGAAATCATCTTCCATTTCACATTTTCACTTCATTAATTTTATTTTTTTACGTGCAAAGTGCAAACCCTTAATAATTAAAGAAATGAAAACCGTAAGTGGTAAAATGATTTGTAACTACCACATCATCCTCTTGATCAATTTTATCTTTGTATGAATATTGATCTTCTGTGATTTTTTTTTTTTTTTTTTATTAGGCTAGTTCAATTTTAGAGAAAAAATATATATATATTGCAATCTAATAATGACATTATCTGTACAAAAAAATTAAAGTTACTTTTGAAAATTGATAAATTGTTTTTTTATATAAAATAAATAATTTTGTTTGTTATTTATCTTTTAATATTGGTAATAAAATAATAATTTAATTATATAAATGACAAATATACTAATCTATTAAGTCTTACCGAAAGTTGACTAAGTTGACCAATAATTATTTTTTGGACTTGAAGGCGGTGGCTATCGAGTTAGGAGTATTGGAACAAACTGAGTGGTAAGAAGGCTGTTGAGTGCATGTGGGACACACGCGCATGCTAATGCATGAAAGGCGCGTTGGATTTCATTCTGCAACCAAAAGGTGATGGACGGTTCTTCTGTCAAAACGTGTGGTGTGTGGTGTGTGGATAATTGCCTTTTAGTTTATGACCTGAGTTGTACCATCTAAGTGTTAGTTTGGTGATATTTTACTTGTATTTTGTTCTAACCTTACAATTTCAATTGTTTTCATGCCATTTCTTTGAGTACCGATGCCATTGGATGTCATGCCTAATGACATAACAAGCTATTTCAATTTCATTCCCTTTTGTTTATATATATATATATATAACAGGTATGGGATGTGTCGGGGCGGGGATTGAAATCCCAAAATCATCCCAAAATTAAATTGGGAATCAAAAAAATTACCAAACCCATACCACAACATAAATGGTATGCACTAAACGTGGAAATGGTGGAAAATGTCATATTTTCCAAATCACTTGGTGACAAAGTGACCGGTTTAATAACTTAAGTTTAAAAGGCATTAAAGTAAGTGATTTCCAAAAATGCCTTTATTTTACACATTCTCTTTCTTACTTTAAAGTTTTCTGAGATTTTTTCTTTTCATCTTCCTCTGCAACAGACCTTCAATGGAGGATAGAGGTTGAATACCATAACATTATCAATTCATCTCCTTTGAATAATTGATTTTATGGCGTTACGCAGACGCATTTGGGTGTTGAGCTCGGGGAACAATTGAAAAAGCTTGAGCCTTTTCATTTAGTCTCCGATAGTGACAAAAAAATTTTAACCCCTGCACTAAACCCGCTCCTACTTAATGGAACAAGTCCCCAAACCGATAGATAATTTTGACATATCTAAACCAACCTCATAATTTCATTAAATTAATAGATGTACTTTATTGTTATCATTACTAAATTTTAGCTAATTACCGTTAATCTCGATTAAATTCAACACCATAGCAAATGCAGATGTCTCTAACTCATTTTGATCTTTATTTTAAATGTTCATTCTCTTAAACCGCCTATCTAGGAAACATGGATATTCCATTTGGTAAAATTAACTCGTATCCGGTTTGGATACTTTAGGATACGTATCCGATACGCCAAATGAAATATTCATTGATTCTAGGTTGTATCCCAATGTATCCTCCTCGTATCCATACAATGAAGGTGCGTTTCAATTGTGGGATGTTGGAAGAGATGATTTTGATTCCATGGACATAGAGAATGCTGGGGTACTTGAGATTGCAAACCTCGTTCTTGATGGATCAGAGTTAGATGTCGAATTATTTAGATCCTTTAACAATGTGAATGATGATAATGAAGTTAATTTGGAATTTAGAATATGTTAAAATAAAATAAGGGATTTCTTATTTTAATTTCGATAAGAACCTTGATGAAATCACGACGATTTCAATGATTTTTAATCTGCATTATACATATATATATATATATATAATTTTAACTGATATATCCTACCGTATCCATATCCTAATTTTTAGAGATTTAATGTATCCACGTATTGTGGCGTATTCGTTTCTGTACTATATAGGCACATAGCCACCTATCAATAAAATTTAAACTTTATGTTTTTCTCTCAACCGTCAATACCCTTCAATACGCCAACAACTCTGTTTCTTCTCCTCTCTTCTTTTCGTTTACCATCCAAACCTCCATTATTAATTAGTGAAATGAAAACCATTAGTGATGATAAGTTTGATCATTATCCAATAGGTAGATAATCCAAACATTTTAAAGGCTTGCATATATTGCTCGTTAACTGAAAATACCAATTGTTTTTAAACTGACAACAGAAAATGGTCCATTATATTGATACTTATCACTTGTATATATAATAGCTGATACAATATATATATATATATATATACATATACAGTTCTTTTCTCCTCAGTGCGTCATGATATAACTCTATCAGTGCGTTATATGTGGGCCATAAATTATGGAGAAGTTTTGACTAGTGCATACACTTTGAGTCAAAACATGTAAATCTAATTGTCCACATCCAACGCACTGATGGAGTTATATCAGGATGTACTGACTTGAAAATTTTCATATATATATATATATATATATAATAAATGATTTTGTTTGTTATTTATCTTTTTAATATGGATAAGAAAATAATAATTTTATAATATAAATGACAAATATGCCCTCTAACCTGTTAAGTCTTACCGAAAGTAGACTAAAATACATCTTCCTCATAATGAATGATTTACTCATTGGGCCAGTGCAATGTCAATGGCAACATATCAGGTAATGCTTTATAGAGAACTCTACTTTGGATGAAATGTTGGATTTTAAATTTTGATGTATTTATTTTACAGGCTGCTTTTTAATTCTTCGGATAGATTGAGCTATTCAGAGATCATGTCCCAGCTGAACTTGACTCTTGATGACTTGGTTAGATGGAAATGCTCTGTGCAGTTTTGGTCTCTTCTTTTTTATTTTTATTGGAGTAAAAAAATTAATAGCAACTTGATTGATTTTTAAACTAGTGAAGCTTATGTCTCATAGGCCCTGATTCTACTTTGTTAAGTATGGAAAGGAAGCTGAGTATAAAATGGATGTTTTATTATATTCAAGGGAGAATGCAATTTCAATGCTTGAGCTCTAGTTGAATATAGTTTTGTTTTCCACCATATAAAATTAAAACATATCTAATCTAATTTACTTTGTTGTTAATTCTTTAGTCTTATCTGGATTAACATCTTGCCAAAACAAGTAAAGGAGTGGTGAAGGAGAGAACTAGCATGACTAATGGAGTTTGTTTGAAGTCCCACATCGAGAGAACAAGTAAAGGAGTGAAGCATGGCTGGTTATAAAAGAAAACTTACGATGCTGAACAAATCATACCTTTCTCGGCCTTTTGGCTAAGATCAAGTGTAGTATCTGTTCTTATCAGTTTAATATCTGATATGTGGACCATTGGTCCACACGATATTAAATTTATTTTTTGAGGGGGAGGGTCCACCACAATAGCTTGCTATTGGGATCCTCAAGCGTCGCCCATGTGTTGCACTGTTGCAAGGGCCCGGCGCACCCCACCAAATCTCAGTTCAAGCTTTCAAAGCCTGTCTAGTTCAACTCTTTTAATTTTATTTTATTTTGAGCTACATGTGGAAATGGGTGAGATTTTAATCTGACCAGAAGATAACAATCCTGCTAGATCTCCAGCTCTGCTTCTTCAAAATACATGAATTATGAGATTTAGAAGTAATTGTAAATAACTATACTAGTTTTATCAATTGAATTTGGGTTTAATAATTTCAAGCCATCTGCATAATCCGGCGAGTTACCGAAACAAGTCAACAAAAAATAAAAATGGTGATAGTGCATTCAGTTTCTGAAGATGACCGGCAATGTTGCTTCGGTAAAATACTCTTTCCTGACAGTCTCCACGGAGCAGAATTTTACCTTCAAAATGAAATTAGCGATTGAAGTCAAATTACAGTAAAGAAAATAAAAGTCTCAAAAGGGAAGAACATTTGCAGCGCGAGAAACAGCATCCCAAGTATAAGTTCATGATACGTGGTTTAAAAATACATAAGCTTAGCTTGTGAAAAGAAATTCATGGGTAGCATGTGTATTGCATACCAGAGAAGCATATGATTTCACCCAGGGCTTCACTAGCTGCCAAAATGGCTTAAATACAAATGGAGCTTCCACAAAGAGGACTTCACCCAACCGCCTAGGATAGTAAGAGTAAAATACATCAAACTGCCATAAGAACAAGAATATCAATATCGAGTTAAGAGAGTCTTACATTACCATTTACAGGCAATTAGGTAAATAAATTCGTGTCCCAAAAGGGTATTGATGGAGATAAATTTTAACAAATATAATCTCAATAAATAGAAGAATAAAAAGTAAGAGAGTATATGGACACGAAAAATAATATTGGTTTTTATCAGAGCCCAGCAGCATTTGAGATTTGAGTAGTACCAATAATAATACTAAAAAAACTCGAAACCATTCTAGAAATGTCATATGATAATATGATAGAGAAATCAACAAATCACTTCAACTAAAAATTCATCGCTGGTAGAATAGTAGCAACTAATTGGTATGAGCATAACAGTAATAATAGAGAACATCAAAAATTATACCAGCAAAGTTTAAAGCAAATATAAATACAATGTTAAACTATTATTCACAGTAAAATAAATTACTGTGACAGAAGAATAGCATGTCTAGGCATGAACTTGATGATTTCATTTCTTTTTCTTTTTTTTCAAAATGGGCTCAACTAATTGTTTCCATTGAGTAATGCCAGCTGAAGCAGTAATGAAACAAGAACAAGCATTCAACATACCAAAAATCATCCAATAAGTCAGTGCTACATTGTAAAATTACCAGAAAGGTTAAGAATTTAAGATCTGCATTTTGAGTACTGAAGCCTCTGAGATCAATTATTCCAAGTATTTCCTCCTTTCCCGGTGGAAGCTTGCTCAACGCCTTCTCAACCAAAAATGTACAGAGCTTCTCATCCTCAACAACATCAAACACCTGTGGTTACACCATTTAATGTTCAGCACGAAACCAATGCCAGAAAAACATGGGCATTCTAAGAATAATACATGTAACAATACGTTGAGATTATATATTATTTGCCAAACCAATAAGAATGTCAAAGGAATTTGCAAGAAAGTGATACTAATTTTATAGAGGGGGATATCACTGATTTATATATAATCAGTGACACTGAATCTTAACAGAAAATTTTGTGGTGACAAGAGAGGGTGTCCTCTTATCTTAAACTTACTGAAGGAAAGTGTTTTGATGCCACCACTAGGAGTACTGGTCTGTCTTTAATGTCGAGGAAGTCATGAACATAACTTTTTCCAGTTTCAGCAACACCTTTCACAGACTCTTCGTTCAATTCAGACACTCTAAATTCTTGACGCCATTTCTAAAAAGTTGAAAATTAGCAGGAAAACAGCACAATGTACACATAGATAAAAAGCTATCCCTCACTTTTCAATCTTTCAAAGAAAAAAAATGAAATATCTGTCTGTAAAGTAAATGCAAAGTTCTCACAAGAATCCATCTATAAACAAATTCAATATGCCGATTAAGGATACAATGGCTTTAGTCAATTTTTCAACGGCTTTGTCAACAGAAAACTTTCGGTCCTTTAGAAACCAGAGGATCATTTCTTCATCGTCTCTTCCATTCTTACCAACCGGAAGACTAGGATAATCTTTTTCAAGCTTCTTTTTTACTTGCAAAACCAGCTGCAATTTTCAGTATCATGAACTATAATAAGGATTCATCTAACCATAATGCAGAAACTAGCAGACAATTTGAATTGATTACTGTGATATGATTTGATACTTAGTTATAATTTCACAATTGCTTTTCTTCCATTAGTAAGCATAAAGTAAAATCACATTAAATTAAATAAACTGAGCAAAAGAACCAATCAAAACTTGGCATCAACTAGAAACCCTCAATCACCGAATTTTGTAACCAATTGAGAAACTAGCAGTTAAAAAAGGAAACTTTAACATAAACAAAGAGAACCCAATTGCAGCAGAAACGATTCAAACAAAATTATCGTATTTAAATAGAGAGAAGAGTAGTACCTTACGTGAATAATTAGGGTCTGATATACAATTCGAAACAGAAAATTTGCAATTTCGAATGGGTTTCTTAGTTAATTTTATTGAATTAACAAATTGAGGAGCAAGACTGTGATACGACCGGAGTGACATTTCTGATGTTCACCGTTCTTCACCTCTTCTTCAATTTCTGATGATGATGATGTTGATATCATGATAATAGTGAGTTTATGATGTCCGTTAGTTCCCGGGAAAATCAGCCTTCTTCAAGGCCTAAAACGACGTCGTATCTCTATGAATTTATAGTCTCTGGAATTCTGTTTTTATTTTTTTTATTTTTTTATTTTTTAGGGGCAAGTACACCTACTTCCCCTACAGTTTTGCATAAATTCATATCAGCCGGAAAACCATTTTAGTCCCTCTAGTTTGACCTATTACACGAACTGGTCCCTCAAGTTTCAGTATTGTCTTCTTTAGTTCTTCTGTAACGTTTTCTATCAATAAAGTGATTTCTGACAGGGACAGAGGGTCAAATGACCCTGCTGCCCCTGATTATTTTTCAAATAAGAGAGATGAATTTCATCTCTATTTTTTAATTTAAAAAAAAAAAAAAACATATTTAACAAAACAAAAAAATAAAGTCCATAACCCAGAAAATCATACCCTTTCAAACACAAAATCAAACTTCTTCAACAAAATCACATCCATCACCACCACCACCATCTCCATCACCATCTATAACCACAAACCGGCACTACCACCACCACCAAACACAAATCTGCCACCGCCATCTCCATCTCCATCCAGAACCAAACATTTTTATCTACTGAAATTTGGAAAACTCCATCTCATCAATCTTCTTTATCAAAATTACAAACCCAAATCCCACCAAAATAAAAACCTAGAATTAGAGATTTAGAAGATTGTGATCGACAAATCATTTTCCCTTCCTAGCTACCGGACCATGACCCCAAAATCAAACATCTCGAATTCTCCGGCTGCCACAATCCATGAAAACAAACTACTTAAAAATTGTTATTAGCCCATATAAGAACAAACCCATCAGTCCCAAAAACATCTTTATATATTAAAAAAACTGAATTTGTCATACAATAAATCAATTTCATCACCAAAATTAATAAGCCAAACCACCCATTGTAAAGTATAGAACTTTATTATTTTTTTCAAAGACAATGTACAATAAAATTTTGCTTAAATTTCACATTTTAGAATTAAATTATATTTTCTTTTTTCATTTCACTTTAGCGAAGTGATGGTCTCTCGTACTTCCAAACCATTTCTTCCTCTGCGATTTAAGAGACTCTTTATTATTATCGGAACCAGACCACCTGGAGAAAGTATCAACAATTCAACACTAGAATCCGATCGGATCCTCGCACCGCCACTATCGTTTTTACCGACGCAGCGGAAGTGAATTGGACGATTGAGCTTATTGAAGTGAGAGTTGACAAGAATTGCAGGGGGTTCCTACAGTTGAGAGCTAAACGGAGTTGGAGAGAGCCCGGGACCACGTGGTAGCCGTAGAAGCCATTGAAAAACCTATGCTCTTGATTGAATTGAAATGCGAAGGAGATTTCTAGGGTTTTACTGAAGATTCAGAATGAGTAAGAGAGACAGAGATAGATGATGTTTGATGGCTGGGTTTTACGGAATATACAGTTTCTTTTAAGTTTTGAGTGTGGAAGAAGATAATGAAGATGATGACAAGTGGCTAGGATTTGGGTATGGGAAATATGATGGTGGAGAAGATGGTGGGAGATATGATTTGGGTGTTTAATTTAGGTTAGTGTTTTATTTTTTAATATACTTTTTTAATTTGGATAAAGAAGATTGATGAGATGGATGAATCTTGTGTATTAAATCAATTGATTTTTTTAATATTATTTTTTTTATTAAATCGATATTTAATTTTTTTTTTAATTTTTTTTGACAGGTTAATTGTTTTTTAATTGAAATTATTAATTTTTGTTTTTTTTTTATTATTATTAAATTAGTAATAAATCTTCTTTCAAAAAGAAATAGTAATAAAAAGTGAATTGAAAGTGAATTGAATTGATAAAAAGATTAAATTACCTTTAGTTATTAAAATTTTGGAAATGAAGATATTTTTTTTATAAAAAATAATTAAATGAAATTAATTGAAAATAATCTTTTTAATGGAATAAAATTAAAAAATAATTTTAAAATTAAAAAATAAAAAATAATTTATGCAATTTGAAATTATCTTCATTTTTTCAAATTTTTTTTTACTATTTTTAAATTAAATATATATTTTTTAATTTTTAGAAATTATCTTCATTTTTAAATATTTTTTTTTGATCGTTCTAAAATATAAAATTAAAAAAATAGTAAGAAAAAAAAATTTATTAGTTATTAAATTATTTTCATTTTTAATAACTAACCTTTAAAATAATGAAATTTTTTTTTAAATGAAGACAATTATTATTTTTTTTTTTTTCATTTTAAAACTATTTTTTCATTTACATTCCATTAAAATTATTATCTTCAACACATGACCTCTTTTTAATGTGGCTGGATGCTCCTTGGGAGCCTCCACCACCAAGGTTCAACGTCATGGTGTGTGCATATACTTGTATATATGTTTTTTAGTCCCATCTTGGCCATAAAACATTAAAACCGCAAGTGTGGGGAGCCCTTTTCCAGTTCTGAGAGCACCATTCTCTCCAATTGTGAGAGTAGATATATACCATTTGTATCCTCTCCCCGATAGTGAGAATAGTATTCCGGACTGTGCTTGTACAATCTAATCTCACAAGTCCCGGTAGTGGTTATTCGTCAAAAAAAAAAAGAAAAGAAATTATTATCTTCAATTAATTTAATTTAATTTAATTGTTTTTTTATAAAAATATTTTTTCATTTTTTAATTTTAAAAATTATGGGTAAATTAGTCCTTTATTATATAAATTTTAAGGGTATGAGATGTATGAATCAATAAATGAATACCTGATCTCTAATCGTATTTATATCAATTTTTGGTCAAATTTTTGAGGTCAATGTATTTACCATTTATTTTAAGAGTAAATATATGTATAACAGGGGTCGGGGCCCTGCAATGGAAAAAAATGAAAAAATATATATATATATATAGGATCCACTAGTTTATTACGCGAGTTCTATATGTTTTTTTACTGCGGTGTCGCGACCTGATGGTACGTAGAATTATTTATATTTTAATTAAGAATTAAAATTGCTTGCGACGACGTCCTATCATAAGATATGAGCCACTAAATATTTGACATCTGTCAATGGTTATACCATATAAACAGCACAATACAAGAGAGCAACTAAACCAGAAATTGCACCATTAATTTGAAATGAAAACAGAGTGAAGAAATCGTCAAATCGACCGCATTATACAATCAAAATCAACACACATGAGACAACAGTGATGTGATGCTAAGCTAAATCACAGAAGCTCCAAGAACAAGCTTGCTCTGGGATGGAGACCAGCATCTTTTAGAGTGATTCCCATTTGATCGACACCATAAACTCTTCTGGGGAAGCTTGATATCAGCTTGTAGTTTCCCACACCAGGTAACCCTAATGAATCTACATATTTGTAAATTGACTGTATTTTATCTGTGCACGAGAAGCTCTGCTCCCTTCTTTCACCGTTTGGAAATCGTATCAGTATCTGGAAATTTCGTTATATATCATGAGCTTGAATTGCTTATAATTTAGTCACAATTAAAGACAAATAAGAATTTTTTTTTTTTTCTCAATGTTTATTGTATTGTAATTTGTATGTACCTGTGTTGTAGCCTGAGGGTCTCTTCCTTGGTTTGTTGTTGTAGTCTCCTTCTGGTGGTCAGTGTATCTAGTTTTGCTGGCTGTGATTTTTCCATTGCCGTATCGGTTTTGTGTAGGATTGTATCTAAATCTGTCATGGTCTGGTAATTTATTTGAAGCTTCCACTGGTTTTTGAACTCTTCCTCCTGGAGGTTGGTGCTTGCGCTTTTCCTTTTCCTATATATTAACATAAAAAAATTAATGTGGGATATATGTTATCGACATGTTTGATGTTCAAGATCTGATTGAACTGGATTGAATTCATTATGAATCCAGTCTAAGGATTGGATGTTATTTATCCAACCCCATTGTAGTTGAATCCCATCCATTCAAACTCAATCCAATCTAATTATATGCACCTAATGTGGCTTAAAAGTTTCGCACATCTTATAAATGTTAGATTGTTTAAATACTATCCGTTTAAACTTTTGAGTTTGTTGATTACTAACATTGGTATCAAAACCTTGTTATACTAGGAAGTCTTGGTTCAAGCCCCCCCACGTGATCTTATATGAATTTGTTATTTGTTATTTGAATTTATTGTGTTTGCGTTTGAGTGCTTTTGGGAAAATTGGTTACTTAACAATAAAGGCACTCACCTTGTCTATCTGTAGAGCTGCAAGATATGCAGCATCTTGTTCTTCTCTTAACTGACGATCTGCTCTCATCTTCTCTTCTTCCTTGGCTCTTGCTCTTCTCCTTTCTTCCTCGTTTATTGCCCTTGCACCACCAAAAGCCAGCCCTTGCTCCTCCACTGTTCTCTGCAGAATCTCCACTAGTTCTGCTGGAGAAATTGGTCCTTCCATCTAAACAATGGAATAGCATCAGAGATTAAAGCTCAACTATCATGACCATAATCATCGTAATCATTTTTAGCAGCAAATAATTGTTAGAGATTAAACTATTATTTAGGCTTGCAGTTGCAAGTTTAAACTTTGGATTAAATGATTACACAACATGATATCGAACAGAGTTATATCAAAAGGTCATGGTTTCGACATTTGGTATTTACATACGAATTTATAGTTAAATATGTATTCGTATTTGAGCTTGGTCCATGCAAGAGAATATCAAGTTTGATGATGCCCCAATATAGGACAGTTCCTATTTGTTAAGTGATGTGCTCTCCTAACTTGTTATGATTGATTATTTTAGCCATTTAATTTTAACTTTTAAATCAAAATATTTAACCCTCAGTGATTTGAACCAACCTGTTGTAATACTGCTAGGCTATTACCGGGAGCAGGAGCTACTACCGCACAGAAAGGGAAGCTAGCAGGGCGCAATGTTGCAGCCATTTGCAAGCCCTCTCCTCTATCAGCAAGTGCTGCCCAGCAAACAAAGTTTGCATTAAGAAACTGTACTACTAGCTCTGAACACAAAGTCTCCCTACAAAAAGAGGGCGTAAAAGGGTGTTCCGGGGAGTGGAGATACACGAACATGAACTTGTGCTCATCTTCAGCTATCTTCAAAGCCTCCATGAACTGACATGCGTAAAAGAATGGATGTATGGAGCCATATTGCTGCTCAAAACTGGACAGAAAGGCCCATTCATCAGGAACGACTAGGGATTCTTGCTGATGCTGCGGCAGATGAAAGTTCAACGGTTGATGATGATGCCTTCTGCCTCCTATTCCCATTAGATCTATCCCATAACTCATTACTCTTGAAAAACCACCTAAAATGCTTCGCGGAAGGCCTACCATTCTTCGAACCATGCCACTGCAAGAAGCCTCTCCTGGACCTCTTGCATTTCTCATTGTCGAGGTATACTCTTGAAACTTTGATGCAATTAGTAATGCCAAAACTATTATACTGTTATCCACTACTCAGATGGAATAATCAAAAACTCCGGAATTCGTTGCTTTGATTGAACTTTATTCAAAGCAATGTTGAAAGGGTTATTATGTAAGAATATGAATCTTCCGCCTCTTTTTGGTTTCTACATAGCTCAAAGAGGATGCCTTGCTTGTCGACGAATCCAAGCTCAAGAAGAGAAGCATATAATTACAGATTGCGAAGACAAAACAAAAGACAACGATGGAAAAAGCACAGTGGGTAGAGGATCGTATTAATTCACATTCCTGCTACTTTACTTTCTATGATTCTAAAGCTGAAATGTGATGTTTGCATGTATATTTTACGCTTCATCGAGATACCGTTGCAACATTTTGACCATTACCAAATACCAATCGTTCTTTTATTATCTATAGATCAGAATCCATAGATTTCAACTTTCTAGCTTTTCTGTTTTTCAACTTTAGTGTGTTGTCAGGATTATGGAAATGTGAAATGTGATGTTTGCATGTATATTTTACGCTTACTCCAGATACTGTTGCAACATTCTCGACGATTACCGGCCGTTCTTTTAGTATCTATAGATAAATGTGAAATGGTTTTCACATTTCAACTTTCAGGCTGAAATGTGATGTTTGCATGTATATTATATGCTTCCTCTAGATAACATTGCAACATTTTCGACCATTACTCCTCCGTTACTATAAGAGTCCATAGATTTCAACTTTCAAGCTTTTCAGGTTTTCAACTTTAGTATGCGGTCAGCAAAGCCAGTACTGGGATTTTGGAGACTCGGGGCGGACTATAAAAATGAGTTCTTCGATCCTCTATGTATATTTATTATTAATTTTTTTTTAGTAAATAGTAAATGTTTATAAAAATCAATATAATAACTAAAAATCAAGACTATAATACAACAAAATAGTAAGCATAAAATCACCGAAACAAAAATGTTATAATTACATTAAATAATGTATTACTTAAACACTATCCGTCTCACATTTTTAGATGTAAAAGTACTAATTAAGTATTATAATTATGTTTTTTTTCAAGAACCCTATAATGATTTCAATTATTTTATTATTTTTTTTTTCCGAATGTCTAATAGATTGATACACTATTTGATCTGTTGTGGATTTGATTAAGTATTATAATTGTATTTCTTTGGTGGGCCTTTAAAAAAAAAAACACACACACACACGCATATATATATATATATATATATATAGTCTTTCTACTGTCAGTTCGTTCTGATATATTTATATCAGGACGAAAAATGTTAACCATAGATTATGGAGAAAGTTTTGACAAATGCATACACTTTGAGTCAACGTATGTAAATCTAATGGTCCACATTCTTCGTCCTGATATATTTTATATCAGAACAGACTAACAATAGAAAATTGTATGCATATATATAAGGGAGGCCTCCAGACTTTTATGTGATTAGGTATATATAGGCTGTTTTTTTTTTTATTAAAAAAAAAAAAAAAAAAGTACATGGGCCTCCAGACTTATAATTGGTTAAGTGATATATAGGTTGATTGTTTTTATATATAAAAAAAATAGTACATGGACTTTCAAATTTATTTAAAAACTGAATACACAAAGTTTATTTTCAACCTGAAATTTCAGACCCTTAGAAAACAGGGACCTAGGCGGCCGCCTCATGACCCTATGCCTAGGGCCGGCCCTGGCGGTTAGGATTATGGAAATGTTTGCCGATAGAAGAAAAGTTTTCATATGGGTTCATGATATCAAATGTTTTGTATATCTTTCAAATGTATGGAAGATCAAGCATGCTTTGGTCAGTGGGACTCAACCTGTTAAACCCTCCATTATTGTTGAATGAGCCTTGATTTTCTCTGATAATATGATTGTTGCTTCCATTAATTGTCAAAAAAAGAGAGACAAAAGTTTATAACAATAATACTTTAATTTTGGCTAATAAATTGGATTATTTATTTATTTCTTAAATATTTCAAGTTGAAGCCTTTTGACCTTCACCACAATAATGTGCCATTGAAATTATATTTTAATTTCATTTGTTAAAAGCAGTATAGCCTAGTCTCAATCTTTCTGGGTTCTGATAATGGTGATTGAATTTGATGCCCATCAGCCCATGTGATGTTGATATTTATTAATTTTCTACCAATTTAAGTTCATATTAATATTCTAGCTAGCTTGAACCTCTTTTAGTGGTGGGAATTTTTAAAAAGCTACAAAATTTTCAGCTTTCTTCTTCATAAAGATATTGAAAAAAAAGAAGTGGTCATTTGTATATTAGAGATATATATATATATATATATATATATATCTTCACATGGTCTCCACATCAAAATCAGACGATCCATCACCATCTTCAACCTTCAAAGTAGACATCAATATATATACATATAGTGCTCTCCATCTCCATTATTTCCTGTAGCCAAACTCTCTTTGTGGACAGTGAATTGATGCTACAAAGAAAGCAAGTATGGCATGCTTGGCATTGCTTTTTGAAAATATTTTCATTTCAAATTTTGGGAAAACTGAGAAATTTCTATTAGATTACCAAAAAAAAAGAAAACAATATGCTCAATAATATATTTTTGCCTTCTCTTATAGTGAGTGATTCCAAATTTTCTTTTTTTAAAGCCTCTAATGCTAATAAACCTGGACATAGCATTCTACACTATCACACTATTGCATCATAATTCATGCATGCCTTTTTTTTTTTTTTTTTCCCTTCAAGTGTAGAGGAAATGTCTTTGTGTGGTGGACTACTGGACTGGTGGGTGTGGGTGTGTTGGTCCACCACCACTGTACTATATATCTTATTAAGTATGGAAATAATATATATATATATATATATATATACCCACACACTTTTTGTTGTGAGAAGAGATTTAATTATTGTTCTATTAGATACCCCTTAATATATATATACGGTCTCGTTCCTATCAAGGCATCCTTATATAACTTTATCAAGGTATTAAATGTAAGTCACTCATTTATAAAAGTGATTTGACAAGTGTATACATAACAAGTCAAAGTATGTAAAATGAATGACTCACATTCAATGTCCTTATAGAATTATATCAGGGCATCCTCATATGAAAATTTCCGTATATATAACACAAGACCTCTTGCCTTGGTGGTTGGACTCTCTTTGTGAGTTTCCATCACCAAGGTTCAACACCTCGGTGTGTATGTATATATATTTATTTGTCTCACCTTGACCTTTAATCCTCAAGTGTGGGTTGTCCTCTCTTAGCTTTGGGAGCATCCCTCTCTCCAATTGTGAGAGTTGTAATCCATCTGTATCTTTTCTCCGATAGTAGGAGTAGTATTCCGGACCGTGCTTACAGAGTCTAATCTCGCCGGTCCTGGTAGTTTAAAAAAACAAAAATATATATATATATATATATATATAACCTTAATATTGGGAGAATAATGTTCTTACTATAGATAGAGAGAATTTGAGAAAAGCCCTAGAGATTTGACCCTTTTTTAAAAAATAATCTTTTACAGGTATATTATTTTTCGATTTTAGACTTTTTAGTCAAAATATACTTAAACAGGGTTTATCGAATCCTCTCTTAAAATACGAGATAGTGACACTACATGAATAATCCCATTTCACATCCTGCGTACAATAATGAAGAGTCTCACTTCATGCTTTTTACTACTATAACAGTAAATTAAATTAACCTTGTGTGTCGATGACTTCATGTGTGTGTCAAATCCCACTTCTCTTTTCCAATTTCTTCACATCTCCACACATTACTTTAAACTTTTTTGTAAGCTGTATATGTTTAGAAAGCATGGCAATGGCAGCTTTTTTTTTTCACCAATATCACAGCAAGAAACATATACCCACATAAATAATAATAATGAGTCTTAAAAATTGCAACCCTTTATTGTTTAACACAAGATTTAAGAAGGTGGGGGTGCATGTGTGTTGCTTGCTTGCTGTGGCATTCAAAAATTTAAATGCATACTATATATATTCTCTTTTTCTGGGATTGTGGGGCTGGAATCTATTCTATTCTCTCATACCAACTTTACACAGAAGCATGCCTCTCTCTATATCTCTCTCTCTCCACTGAGAGAAATACCTTAATGATGTTGTATATTTTGCCAGTTGTTTATAATGAGAGTGACTTTCTTGTGGACCAATATTCCTTCATCACACACACACACACACACAGAGCAGATTTAGTTTTCTTGCAAAGGTGGGTGGTGTGGTGGGTATTTCTGAAAAGAAGAGAAGAGTAATAAAGAAATAGTAGTAAGCACCACCATGCCCCAACACCCTAAAAAGAGAACCACAGGCCCATACCTTCTTTACACACACTATTTGCAAAACCAAACAAATCCTATATCAAATATATTAAACCAAACTTAATTATACTAAAGATTCTGACAAAGGAGAGGTTATTTATTTATTTATTTTTAACGATATCTATTAGTTCGAGATCAAGTTTTTTTTTTTTTAAAAAAAGCTTTTGTTATATGGGAGTCATTTACTCGAACCCCAAATTTATCTATTTACCAACTGAGCTACGCCACTGTTGATAAAAGAGAGGTTATTAGCATTAGTCTGTCTATCTTATTAATAGGCTTTGCTGATTTGGAGAATTTAGGATAAAATCTAGAAGATGCTCAAACAATCAACCAATGATCAATCTCAACAGCTATTCTCCAAATACTATTTGGAGAAGTTAGTTGGTTAATGAGTGAGAATGACTTGTGACTGAATGAATTTTCTGGCAAGTTTTTTCATTTTTGACTTGATTGACCATTCCATTAACATCACACAGACTGTTGTTGTACATATATACATCTCCACTGGCCCAGACTGATGAATATATAATGGGGGGTGCATGGTCCCATCATTCCACCATCATTTTCTTTTTAGTAAATGTTATGACTCCTAATAAGTACTATCTATTAGGGTAAAACCAAGAGACATAATTGGGTATTATTATTAATTTGTCTTGATTAATGAGTGCTTTTTTTTTTTTTTTTTTTTTTTTGGGAGAAATCTATCTACAACACTGCCACAAGCCAAATTTTGTTATTAAATCAAATTGGGTCTACTGGGAAATCATCACAACTACCTTTTGATTCATCATAATCAAGATTATCCAAATTGTCAAAAGAGATTAGACCACGTCAAGGAAAGTAAATATTTCTTCATCTTCATCATCATGAATTGTTAGACATTATCATTTCATGTGGCCCAGAAAATGTGTATTCCACTTCATAGTGGTAACAGCACTTGTGAATACATAGCCCTTCTTTTTTTTTTTTTTTTTTCTTTTTTCTTACAAAACTGAGTACACATTACAGTACCGATGAATTTTCACAGTCACAGTAATTTAATTATTTTAATATGTAGAATAGAAAACATAACAAGGCACACAGAAATGGAAATGTAAAAATTCCCTGGTTTGACAAACTTGGAAACTTCTGTTAAAATAAAATAAAATTGGAGATTGAAAAATCCTGAATCAAGATTATAGAATAATCTATTTTTCTTTCCTCAGAATAAAAAAAAAAAAAAATTAAAAAAAAAAAAATCAGGCATCTCATTATCCCAGTGGCCCTATTGAGTCCAACTCAAAAAGTAAACCCTCAGTCTCTGCATTTTTCACAAATTTGAAAGCACAGACAAATTTTGATAATAAAAAAAAATCCTCTTTTGACCACAACCCATTATGAGTAAAAACTTGGAGAGTACACAAAACAACATAACCTGGCCTATTTTAATAAGCTCGTGCCTGGACTTTTCTCTGTGTGTCAGAAACACAAAACCGAGACACTAGAATAGTAGAATCTCTTTTTGAGAGAGAGAGAGAGAGATTGTTTATATGTTGAAAATGGTGAGGAAGTGAAACAAATTGGGCTGTTTTTCATTCAAATGGCTGTTGTTCTCTTCTGTTTTGTATGTACATGAAGAGATTTTAACATAAGTTAGACCACCATGTCATTGTTGTGTTGTTATCTCAGAAGAAGACAACTCCAATGTATACAACAACAAACAATACAAAAATATTCCTCAAAAATGGCTTCTACTACTCACAATAGACTTTCGTTGATACCATTTTTTATTGTTTTTCTCTTTGTTGTTTCTTCTTCACTTACCCCTGTTCTGTCACTACCCACAGTCTCAGATTCCGGTCACCGGAGACCGGAAAACCAAACCTTCCGGCCGAGAAAGGAAATACAAAAGCTTAAGAGAATCAATGCCTATCTAAAGAAGATCAACAAGCCTGCAGTGAAGACAATTCAGGTACTAACACTAACTATTCTATTTGTTGTTTTTTTGGGCAAAGATTGAATTTTTATGTTTTTATTTGTTGTGTTGTCGGTTTACTGATCTGGGTTCTTGTTCTTTTCTTCTTCTTCAGAGTCCTGATGGTGATGTTATAGATTGTGTTTTATCTCATCTTCAACCAGCTTTTGACCATCCAGACCTTAAAGGACAGAAACCATTGGTAATATTTTATCCAAGAAATCAAAAATGCAGTTTCTTGGTGATTCAATGTTTAATTATGTATTGAAAACGTGAATTTATTTTGACAGGATCCACCAGAAAGGCCAAAAGGCCATGAGAGCACAGAGACAGTGACTGAGAGCTTCCAACAATGGACAAATTCAGGTGAATCATGCCCAGAAGGAACTGTTCCAATCAGAAGAACTACTGAGAGAGACGTTTTAAGAGCAAGTTCTTTTAGAAGATATGGAAGAAAACCAACTAGACATGTCAGAAGAGACTCATCAGCCAATGGTCATGAGGTTAGTTAGTTTTATTTGACTGACAAACAAGTGTTGGATTGTTTTCATTGGGAATTTGTTTTTTCTTTTGGCTTATTGAGAATTTGATTGCAAAGGTCTTCAATTGTAGTGTCACAATCATTGATTATTCACTTGTATGTTGAAGTATATAGCATTCACAATTTCAATCAACACATGTTGGAAAAAGATTTGGTTTATACAATTTTCTTATAATAATTCTTATGACACAATAGCATGCAGTTGTGTTTGTAAATGGAGAACAATATTATGGAGCCAAGGCCAATCTAAATGTGTGGTCGCCGCACGTAACTGATGCATATGAGTTCAGTTTATCACAAATATGGGTCATCTCTGGTTCTTTTGGCAATGATCTTAACACCATTGAAGCTGGTTGGCAGGCAAGTTTGTATAACTTTCTAATGTCATACATTTGATTCATTAGAAGTAAGAACTTTAACATTTTGGTCATTTTTGTGTCGGTTTCTGAATTCGAGCTAATAAGCAAATTGTATTCATATCTCTTCAGGTTAGTCCGGAGTTATATGGTGATAACTATCCTAGATTCTTCACTTATTGGACTGTAAGTACTATCTAGTTGTCTTTTTTTCTTTTTTTCGCATTATAAGGAGACATAAGAACTAGTCCTGATTGACATATAATTCACAGACTGATGCATACCAAGCCACTGGTTGCTACAATCTACTCTGCTCTGGCTTTGTTCAAACCAACAACAGGATTGCAATTGGAGCAGCAATATCTCCAAGGTCCTCTTACAATGCCAGACAATTTGATATTGGTTTAATGGTTTGGAAGGTGAGTTAGTTTCTAATCAAGAATTAATTTCATTCAATCTCAGTGAAGTGTCTATCTTTCTTAGCTGTTATATTACTCAGCAATTGCTAAACAATCATTTAAAAACAACATTAATAAAAAAATTACTTCACTATTTATATTTGACATTTTTCTTCCTGGTCCTTTTCACATTCTTAATATTAAATTGTAAGAATCTTTTCCTTTATATATTTTCTTTATCATTTACTTGTCAAAGGGTTCATTGAGAACCGACATTGTTTTCTTCCTTCTTTAATAAAGTAAAAATACTTTATTAAATTCACTAGAATGACATTTGGAGGATCTCTACTTGTATGTGATATTTTAACTGTCTTTTAATTTTCATTTCATTAGCCTCTGAATAACAGGACATCATCAAAAGAAGACATTTTATGACTAATCATGTTTGCCATTATTAAGCATTCAAGAACATCATCATAATAAGACATTATATGACTTGTGTGTTTATGTCAAATAACTTTTGCTTTTTATTTTGCCCCCAAAAGTACTAACTAAATTACAAAAAAAATTCTATCTGTTCATCAGGATCCAAAGCATGGACATTGGTGGTTAGAATTTGGATCAGGACTACTAGTTGGATATTGGCCTGCATTTTTGTTCAGTCACTTGAGAAGCCATGCAAACATGATACAGTTTGGAGGAGAAATTGTTAACAGCAGATCATCTGGTTACCATACATCAACACAAATGGGGAGTGGACATTTTGCAGAAGAAGGATTTGGGAAAGCAGCCTATTTTCGGAACTTACAAACCGTCGACTGGGATAATAATTTGCTTCCTCTAAATAACCTTCACCTTCTAGCTGATCATTCTAATTGTTATGATATAAGACAAGGTAGAAACAATGTTTGGGGAACTTACTTTTACTATGGAGGTCCTGGTAGGAATGTCAAGTGTCCATGAACAAAGCAAAACAAAAAAAAATGGCATAGAATAGAGAGATAAGCTATTGTTTTCCTCAATTTTTTTTTTCCTTCTTCAAATTTTGGGTTTGGTTGCTTTTAGAATTTTTCCACATGTTACCCTCCTCAACCCCACTTTTGTTTTTTTTGTATTTTGGTTTCCTAATAGGTTATACTCCCTGCCTTTGTATATAATATATATAGGGAGAATACAAGCTGTTAATAATATTTTGGGCTGTGTTATCTTGTTCTCTTTTTCTCTCTAAATTTTAAAAAATTATATTGATGGGATAATTTTACTGGATGGACGGACAAATAAAAGACGAGGCACGTCATACTCATGACCCATCCAACCAAAAAGTTTTGCCCAAGGCACAGCAGCTTCATGTTGAAGATTATTTTATGCTTTGCATTTCCATGTGGAGAGCAACAAAACAGAAAGCTATAAGCATATATATAAACAATCTGGCAGACTCAGCCAAATGAAGCTTCTTTACAATATTATAATATCACCAACTTGCACCCAGCTTTCAAGCAATTATATTAAGCATAAACTGATGAATCTCAGTTACCAGTATAATTATATTTTGATTCAGTGGACAACCATAACAATATTCTAAAGAAAAAAAAAAAGATAAATGTACAGTCAACCAAACGTTTGATTAACTCCAGCAGGCATTTTCATGTTGTCCTTTTCCACTTTGTTAGAAAAAAAAAAAAAAAAAAAACACCCAAAACAATTCCCTCTCAAGCCAGCTATGCATTTCTACAAAGAGCCTAATCTCTCTCTCTCTCTCTCTCTCTCTCTCACACACACACACACACACACACACACACACAGTCACTACTTCACAATGAGAGTCACTCCATGTTACTCATGGAGTCAGGAAGATTTAGCAGTTATTTCCACTTTGTTAGAAAAAAAAAAAAAAACACCCAAAACAATTCCCTCTCAAGCCAGCTATGCATTTCTAAAAGAACCTAATCTCTCTCTCTCTCTCTCACACACACACACACACACACACACACATGTTACTCATGGAGTCAGGAAGATATAGCAGTTTACACACACAGAGTCACTACTTCACAATGAGGTGACAGATATTGCTAGCTACTTGTGTTACTCATGGAGTCAGGAAGATTTAGCAGTTTAGTTTATGCAGTAATAAAGAGAATGTTTGGTGAAAATTATGATAACATGGTCATAGTCAGAGCTGACATAAACTGGGAAAGCATAACAAGATGCTTTTTAACATGAAAAAAGCAACAACAAAAAAAAACCCCAGAGCTTTGTGGGACTAATCAGTCTAATCAAAAGAAAGCAAAGGGGAGCACCTAAAGCTGGTCTCTCTCATGTGATTGCTTTTTCTTGAGTAGTGTAATATGTGCCCAATTTCAAATTTTCACCCTGATTTGTTGCAAGCAAAGGGAAAATAAAAGAAGATTTAATTGAAAATGTTGATATGTAACAGAGAAATATGAATACAGCAACCAAGTTTTGCTTAATTAAGATACACACACACCCATGTGGTACGCATACATGCCCATTACGCTTACTCGCTGCATCTGGCTGTCATAAATCTTCATTTCCGAATCTCAGATGTTTATGATTGCCAGCCATTTGCTGCAGATCTACAATCTAAATGTGTGGATACAAAAACAAATGAAGATGCACCTTTGCAAAACTGTGACACTAGATTTTGCTGTGGAAGTCTAAAGGATGAGTGACGGGGCAATCAGGCATCATCGAATTTAGATAGCAAAATGTTCTCCTCGCTGCAGGTGCTACCAAGTTTTTGAGCAGCATAGTCTATAAATTTAACAAGATCTTCAGGAGTAGAGATCGAAGAACCATAACCTCCAAAATCAGCCATCAAAGCTTTCTTCATTTCACAACTCCATTTAGTTTGCTTGTGTATCATTCCATATGTCTGGCTCATACCCGTGCAAAATTTAAGAAATTTGGGATCGTCTAAAGTTTGCTTCAAATCCATGAAGAATCCACAATCTGCTGCCGAAACACCTACAGCTTTCATCTTTATTGCGATCTTCCGTATGGATACAAGGTTCAACACTAAGTGCTGAGCTGTTGATGTTGAATTCCACATTGAATTTTCATTGTCCCTATGTAGATGGAAGAGTTGGACCACATTGACTAAAGCAAAGCGTGATATGAAGGTGAAAAAATCATAGAAATTCATTCCTGGAGAAAAAGATAATATCTGTTCTCAGTATAAGATTCATGTAAGCATCCTTATTAAATTACAAACTAGCATGATAAGATATACAATAGGCACTAAACTATACATCACAAAAAATACGTATCATAGGAACTCTTATCATCCCTTAAACTGCAAATGGATAGTAAGTTCAGTCAGCCTTACTAATCAAATTGGAACCACCATAAATGTAATTTTATGACTTCCACAACCTATATACCACAAATGCAGATGGTTTGATGCCTTCCAAATACGCTCAGCCTGCAGACTATTGCACTGAGACAGACCTTAAGAAATTTGTCACCCTACAAAATGGGTACCCAAACACATCCTCACTAAGAAGGACCTTATCTAGGTGTTAACCTTGGTAAAATGGAACATCGCTCCAATCTCCCACTTTGTATTATCAATTTATGGGGATTTTCATCACTGCCCATATGTATTAACAACAGTTTACTATTTACTCTAGATCACTATTAGTGACAATAGAATTGTATGTAGTTGCTTACAAAATTTAAAGTTCTTGTTGTTTAGTCTATTCTACTAGTTTAGGCATTGGCCGGACTTTCTCATTAAATTAGAATTTCTTCCCTGCTTCCAGAAATAAGATATATAATTTTCAACTTAAACTGGTTGAAGAATATCAATTTTTCTGCCCCTACTACATTTGCTTTAGGACTCCTAGCTCAAGCATGTTTAATTCCATATATAGACCAGATAGTTCAGATTTGTAGATGTAGTTAGGAAACTGTGACGGCAAGTAACAGCATAGCCTTAATCCTTTTAAGATTAATGACGATTGTCAAGGCGCCCAAAGATTAACCTAGCTAGCACCCACATGATTGTAATCTTTTAAGATTAATGACATACCTGTGTTAGCTGCAAGATTCCGTTGACAGAGACTTTCAAAATCATCACAGATGTCCTTGATATCCTCTATGTACTCCTTAGCCTCATTATAGTCTCTCAATAGTAAATCCCACTGAAATAATGATGAAATTAATAAAAATGTTTTGATTCTACAAAATACTGACTACCCTCGATTTTTTTTTTTCTTTTCAAAGGCTAGTTTTACTTGGTGAATCATTTGATTACAGTATTGCACTTACCACCCAAGAAAGATTATAGGCATTGAACCAGTTGTGATTTATCGATATTGTATCTTCCTGAAAGCATTATGGATATATGTTAAAGGAAATATAGTCATTCACCATCTATGCACATTTTACACATAAAATAAAATATAAATAAATAAATAGAATTCTAGTACTCAAATGTAGTTCCCTGCGAAGATCTCAGTCTAACTAGGTCATCTTTTTTCCTCTCTTTCCTATCATTTTTAACAGTCCAACCAACCCATTGGAGCCTTTTCCAAAGCAATTGCATGCTTTCTTAATTAAAATATTAAAAACACCAGAAAGAGGTTTCTTTACAATTTATAGTTTTATATCCAAAAGGAAAGCAAAAGAATGAAAAATACCAGATTATGAACTTGATGATACCATCCACTAGGCACAAAGATGATTTCATTTTGTTCTTGAGTGCATTCCAACCAGATAGCCTGCACACATGACAAGACCGTACAAATACATAAAATCAAGTGGATGTAACAAGAAGTTACAAATATAAGTTGAAGATCTTGACTGGTGACTTGCCTTCTTAAAACCTGGAAAGTTAGTTTCACTAACGTCATCAAAGATATTATATATACAATTTTTCAAATTCCTGAATCAAAATAGAAAGACAAGTTATAATACCAGAAAGTGGTTTCAGTGGATTGGTTCAAATAATACTCTAATCAACCATATTCTATAATAATATCATAAGTCATTTCCCACATCCCTTCCCAGGAATAAGAAAATAGGGTGATAAAATGTAATGTTCTAATCTATAAAAGCATTTAGAAAAATAAGCTTATCAATGCATTACGAAGGAAAATAAAGATTTGCATGCCTGTCAAACACTAGATGATGTTGAGAAGGAGGCAGGAAAAGCCATTTTTTCTTCCCGCACACATTTGCTGACCAACTATATGATCTGAAAACATCAGCATGAAGAGGTGTCCAAGATCCTGCATGAAAAAAGTTAACTCAGGAAGTTGCCCATACATTAAGGATGCAAGTCTGCAACCAAACAAAAGGGCAAATATGTTGGTAAATTGGAAGAAAATGCAAATTAGATGTATCTAAATCAAGCAACAGAAAAAATAAATCCATGATATTTATGCTCAAACCTTTTGCTCCCATATAAACAAAACGATAGTCAGAGCAACTTATTTCATTATCCTTTTGATAAGTATCAGGATCTGTATGCATACGATAGCTGTCGAGATACAGATTCAGCCAATCATCACAAAATATCTGCGGGGTTCTGTACGCTAAATATTCTGGATACTCCTGACAATCAGATTAAAGAGGATAAGAGAACTAGTGAGAGCTGAGCCACTCATGTTTTGACATGCTCACCAAGGACACAATGTTTAAGAGAACTAAGTGAATTCCTCTAAGGTGACCTTTTCCCCTCAATGTCACACAACAGGGACTTAATAACATATGCTAAGCTTAAAATTGTTAAGTTCTCTTTATTCAAAACAGATCCTACTTCAAGTCCGTTAAAAAAAACATTTGATGGCATTGTGGGCAAGATCAATAAGGTGCTAAAACATTCATTATCTATGTTCCAACTGGATTACCAGACTTAACTTTACATCTTCCGTATCTGTGATCTGATAAGTGATGATTACAATGACTGTTCAACAATGCCTCGATTTCTACAAACAGTTGTAACTTGTAACAACTGGAACACTGTTCAACTCTGCCATGTACCAAGTAAACTCTAATTGAAGCTAATATACAACATGAGTTGACACCTTGTCCACTAAATTGTGATGATAGAAACTATTTTAACGCGTACCTTGACAAAATGCCAATCTTTTAAATATAGTACCGACAGGCCATTAGCCTCATTGTTTGCACCATCACTATTTTCCTGAGTAGAATTCTCAAGCCAGTGCTTAACAAAATCCGAAACAGACATTTCTACTCTCTTCTGGTCTGTGAAATCTCTGGTGTCACAATCCGCAACCTATAGGAACCAAATAATAAACCACATAAATAAAATATAACAAATTATGTAGTTTTTCCAATCCAGCTCAGGAATACAAAAGCAAGTAACTACAAGAATATACCGAACAACCGAAAAATAGTGTTCAAGTGCCTGAATAAAAGAAAAATAAACACATGACAGGCTTTCAGTTATTCACTTTTAGCTCTTAATTCAACTGCAAAGCATGAAGCTTTCCTTGTTTTCATCTGCATACATATGGGGTCTATGCCAATTGCAGAAACTAAGACAGAAATCAAACAATTTGAACCAAATTACATGTAATGAACTTGATCATGCTTCATTTAGTGAACTTACTTGACATAACAAAAAGACAATAAATGAACCCAAAAGGCAGTTGCTAGAAAATAAAGAGAAAATACAGAGATAGGATTTGGCGAAGTAATGAAGTAAAAACCTGAGCTTTTGAAATTCCAAAATGAATAGAGAAGAAGTGGAGGTTGGGTTGTCCTTGTTTTGTGACCCAATCTTTGCAAGCTCTCCAATCATCCATCAAACCACTCAACACCACAGGCTGGTTCTTTGCCAAATATCTATGCTCAAACTCACTGTAATTCATCTCTTTCCCATTCACCTTCTCTATCTGCCCTCCAATTTTGATGCCCATTTCTTTCTTTTTTTGTTCAGGGTACAGAATTCTGACTTCGCAATACTACAAACAAATGCACGAAAGAAGAGAACTTTCAACCATGGCGGAAACGGCGTCGTTTTATTGGAGCCGTCCAACGTGGGGCCAAAAAAAGAGTGACGTGGAAAAAAGGCAGTGTCGGTAACCAGTTTCGCAGTAGTAAGATATTTGTGTACAACAAGGATGCCCAATCTTGTGCCAAGTGGCAAAATTTTTCCACGTGGCAAGCTCACAAAGAATGATGCACTTTGCAAAAACGTTTTTTTTTTTTTTTTTTTTTGCTTGCCGTTTCGCAGAAGGAAAAGGAGTTGCATTTGGATTTGCATTTTCAGTAGTGTCCTGATAATTAAAGAAATTCGAGTTCTGTGTTGATTACATATCCGAAACACCAGCCACCTCTTCATCCTCTCTCTCTCTCTCTCTCTCTCTCTCTATACATATGTACACTCGTCAAAGCCAAACCACACCACACTCTTTGCAAGGACCAAAGACAATCAAAGGAACCTGAACAATATCGAAATCAATGGCTGATCCCAGCTCCTCTGCTGCTGCTGCTAAAGCTACAACTTCTGACCCGTACGTTTTGTTCAATCTTTTGTTTTTTCTTCAATAACTTTCATGTATCAAGATGCTGTCTTGTCTACTAGTTCTTCGTTTTTTGTTTATTAAATCTTGTTTTACTCTTTCGGGGGATTTCTGGTTTTTTCTTAGAAGCTAAGTGATCATCGTTTGAGTGCTCTATTATGAAAAAGTTTTAACCTTTTCGTCTTGAAATCTTTATTTAGAAGGTTTGGTGTAGTTGGCTGGTTTGTTGTTATGCTTTGGAATTTATAAGCTGTGTTGTTTTTTTGATGGTGTTATTGTCGGCGAAGTTGGAAATTTAGTATTATTTCTTTGTGTAATGAATATTATGGAATACTGTCCAAATTTTGATTATTGTCAGCTGATTGTTGAGATAAGAATAAAACCCTTTTATATTCTAGTACGATTACAGAAAAAGTAATTTGTTTGATCAATTCTATTGATTATATCTCGATTGTTCGAATATCAGTTGGTGAACTTGAGTATCATTACAGTGTGCCAAGTAAGGTCGGGGGATGAGAAATTAAAGAACCGAAATTAGCTTTATGTGTTTGATGTTTTTTCTTGTTTGACAGATATTTGAATGGAAAATTTTGTTGTTTATAATGATTATTAATAGTTTTAGTGAGTCTTATTCCTAATTATCTGCTTATCTTTAATAGGAATATTAAGAAGGATTATTCCACCGCGATTCTGGAACGCAAGAAGTCTCCCAACCGTCTTGTGGTTGATGAAGCTATCAACGATGATAATTCTGTGATTACTATGCATCCTGCGACAATGGAAAGGCTTCAGTTTTTTCGAGGAGATACTGTTTTAATTAAGGTGACTTTAGTACCTCCTATTAGGATGCTAAGACTTGGATACCCTTTTGATGAGGATTTACAGAGGTTTTTTTTTTTTGTTCTGACAGGGGAAGAAGCGAAGAGACACTGTTTGCATTGCCCTTGCTGATGAACTATGTGAAGAACCAAAAGTCAGAATGAACAAAGTTGTGCGATCTAATCTTAGAATTCGCCTTGGAGATGTTGTATCTGTCCATCAGTGTCCTGATGTGAAGTATGGGACTCGGGTTCACATCCTTCCCGTTGATGATACAATTGAGGGGGTAACTGGCAACTTATTTGATGCCTATTTGAAGCGTAAGTAGTCTTTGTCTATATTAAAATAAAAATATCAATCCATGATAGTCTCTTTTTCTTGCTGTTTTTATTGGTCTGTTGTTTACTTAATGTCTTCAAATTCTTCATGGTTGATCAACAGCATACTTCTTGGAATCTTATCGGCCTGTGAGAAAGGGTGATCTTTTCCTAGTCAGGGGTGGAATGCGTAGCATTGAGTTTAAAGTAATTGAGACAGACCCTGGTGAGTATTGTGTCGTTGCACCAGATACTGAGATCTTCTGTGAGGGAGAACCTATCAAACGTGAGGACGAGGAGAGATTAAATGAAGTAGGCTATGATGATGTTGGTGGTGTTAGGAAGCAAATGGCTCAAATCCGTGAGCTTGTAGAACTTCCTCTTAGACACCCTCAGCTTTTCAAATCGATTGGTGTGAAGCCTCCTAAAGGGATCTTGCTTTACGGACCACCAGGGTCTGGAAAAACCCTGATTGCAAGAGCTGTTGCTAATGAGACAGGCGCGTTCTTCTTTTTGATTAATGGACCTGAAATCATGTCTAAGTTAGCTGGTGAGAGTGAAAGCAACTTAAGGAAGGCATTCGAGGAAGCTGAAAAGAATTCTCCAGCTATCATATTCATTGATGAATTAGATTCCATTGCTCCGAAGAGGGAAAAGACACATGGAGAAGTGGAGAGGCGTATAGTATCCCAACTTCTAACTCTAATGGATGGTCTTAAGTCCCGGGCCCATGTGATTGTTATTGGAGCTACCAATAGGCCAAATAGCATTGACCCTGCTCTGAGAAGATTTGGGAGATTTGATCGAGAGATTGACATTGGTGTACCTGATGAAATTGGAAGGTTGGAAGTTCTTAGAATCCACACTAAGAATATGAAGCTTGCTGAAGATGTGAGACTCTTATCCGCTGTCTTTTCCTGTTCTTGTATGAATTTCTATTTGCTTAATGTGCTACTACAATACAGCAACATGCTTAATTGATGGTATGTTTCAGGTTGATCTTGAAAGAGCTGCGAGAGATACACACGGTTATGTTGGTGCAGATCTTGCTGCTCTCTGTACAGAGGCTGCTCTTCAGTGTATCCGAGAGAAAATGGATGTTATAGACTTGGAAGATGAGACAATTGATGCAGAGATCTTGAATTCAATGGCTGTGACTAATGAACACTTCCAAACTGCATTGGGGTCTTCCAATCCTTCTGCCTTGCGCGAAACAGTGAGTTTCCTTTTATTCTCTCAATTTCCTTCACTGCAGAAAGTGCCGTTCTTTGGATACATTTTTCATTTTTATTTCACAAAAGATTTGAGTGTGTTTAGCTTGGCACTAAATTATACATGCATGCCAAATTAATCTCTACAACAATACCCTTAGTAATTATGAAAGCAGGTTTGTGTCTGCGCGGTTTTAATATTGCATCTGTCAAGTCATTATACAACCTACACACGAAAATTTGAAATATTTTCTGATTGACCCTTGCATATATTCTGGAACTATTGTATGATTTCTGAGAATAACTTATACATATTCTTGATTGGTAGGTTGTGGAGGTTCCCAATGTCTCATGGACTGATATTGGTGGGTTGGAAAATGTTAAGAGAGAGCTCCAAGAGGTCTGTGGTTTTATTGTAGTTATATGTTTTATTTATGAATACTTTGCTTTGTACATCAGCTTTTCCCTCGCTTTTCTCTTTCTTTGCTGGTATTTTTATCATGAACTAATTTTCGACATTGTTTTTTTTGGTGGTAGACTGTTCAATACCCAGTGGAACATCCTGAGAAATTCGAGAAATTTGGCATGTCGCCTTCAAAAGGTGTTCTCTTCTATGGACCTCCTGGATGTGGTAAAACCCTTCTTGCAAAAGCTATTGCTAATGAGTGCCAGGCTAATTTCATAAGCGTCAAAGGACCTGAGTTGCTGACAATGTGGTTCGGAGAAAGTGAGGCAAATGTGCGGGAAATTTTTGACAAGGCACGACAGTCTGCCCCATGTGTACTATTCTTTGATGAGCTTGATTCAATTGCAACTCAGGTATACTTCTTTAGTTTGTTATTCAATCTATTTTATTGCATTTGTTGAACGATATTGTATTGAGTGAGTTGTTTTTTCAAACCTCCAGCGTGGTGGTTCAGTTGGAGATGCTGGTGGTGCTGCTGATAGAGTTTTGAATCAACTTTTGACTGAAATGGACGGGATGACAGCAAAGAAAACTGTTTTCATCATTGGTGCTACTAATCGGCCAGACATTATTGACCCTGCATTGCTCAGGCCTGGACGTCTGGACCAACTGATTTACATTCCCCTGCCAGATGAGGCTTCTCGTCTTCAGATATTCAAAGCATGTTTGCGAAAGTCACCTGTCTCTTCCGATGTTGACTTAGCAGCTCTTGCACGATATACTCATGGTTTTAGCGGTGCAGATATCACTGAAATATGTCAGCGAGCCTGTAAATATGCTATTAGAGAAAATATTGAGCAGGTACAGATTTTATCTTACTTGCATGCCTACATTTTTGTTAGTTTTCAGTTCTCAATTCGTATGTGAATTTCATTTGTTGATTTAACTCTTTTGAGCAACAGGATATTGAGAAGGAGAGGAAGATGAAAGAAAATCCTGAAGCAATGGAAGAGGATGACAGTGATGAAATCTCTGAGATAAAGGCAGCACACTTTGAAGAGTCAATGAAATTTGCTCGCCGAAGTGTCAGTGATGCAGACATCCGTAAGTACCAGGTCTTTGCACAGACCTTACAACAATCTCGTGGAATCGGTTCTGAATTCCGGTTTCCAGATCGAACTGAGAATGCTGCCACTGGAGCTTCGGACCCATTCTCATCCGCAGCTGCTCCTGCTACTGCAGATGATGATGATCTATACAACTGAACTCGAACCAATGCAAGTTCACGACACTGCTCTCTAAACTACTAATATTTTATGTCATCTTTAGTTATGTAAGAATCTTTATAGTAAATTTTATAGTAACTTGAGTTTTTAATATATATGTTGAAACTTGTCATGATTTCTGGTATCATTTGCATCAAAATCCTTCTAGTTCTTGACAATCCAAAAGGGACCCTCTTCTAATCATAATTATCATTAGCTCTAGGCCTCCTCTGAACCGGTTGGTTCATTTATTGCCATTAATCATTTTGATTTATGACTTGGAGCAATTATGTACTAAATAACAACATTGCAGGTGGGTTTGTTTTAGGATAATGTGGGCATCTAATGATCTAATAATGTAGTTAGCATTACAGGCTGTTTTATTAGGAATTATGGGCCCAGCTCCAACATTCTACACAAAATGACTTGACATTAGAGGTGGCCATGGTTTCGGTTAAACCGACGGTACCGAAATCGTACTTCTAAAAACCGTCTCAAAACTGAAACCGGAACCGGCGGTTTCAAAACCGGTTACGGTTTCGGTTTAGGCACTTCCAAAAACCGCTAAAAACCGGCGGTTTTAACCGTGGTTAAACCGCCAGTTTTTTTTTTAAAATTTTTTTTTTTTAAATCGACTAATCAGAAGCTGCCACGTGACACTTATTTTGAAAAAAAAAATTAAAAACCGACGGTTTTTAAACCGAAACCGAAACCGTAAAACCGTCGGTTATAAACCATATATCGAACCGGTTTTTCGGTTACGGTTTCGGTTTTGGGTGGCCACGGAACCGGAACCGAAACCGAACCGTGGCCACCACTACTTGACATATTCAAGCTACACTATTTTTACATTTTAAACTATCATTTGTTTGGTGATTACGAGAGTGAATGAGCGTAGTTTACCATCAAGTTATACTAGACGAGACTGTCGTTTTTATTTTTATTTTTGAAAACAGTATGACTATCATTTGTTTGGAAATATCACATGTAAATGATAAAACCATCGGGTTATATCGGAAGTGATTATCGTTTTTATTTTATTTTTGAAATCGATGACTATCATTGGTTTGATATAATATCACATATTCACATGTAAATTTGGTTTTCATTTGTTGGTAATATCACATGTGGGGTGTCTATCGCCATCCATCGCAAGACTATGCTTTACATTAGTGAGCATGTGCATCAAGAGACTACTGAAAATGGGCTCATACATAGATTTTTTTTATAACTTCTCTTTACGATTTACAAATTATCTATTTATACTTCAATTTAAATTATTTATATTAATGACAATTTTAACATAAATTAAAATTACTAAACAGGATTAAAAAAAAAATTAAAGACACTCCAAATTAATTAAATTATTTAAAAAAAAATTATCTCTTAAATCATTAGATTAAATATTACGTATTAATATTTTTTAGACAATCACATACCTATAAAAGTAACAAAAAATGTTTTCATATTCCAATTTTTTTTTTTTTTTTTTTTGAAAAATAGAGTACTTGTTATTTAGTTTTATTTATTTATTTATTTATTTATATTTTTTAATATAAACATATATACGGTTCCTAAAAATCAAACATATTCGTAAGGTTTTTTTTTTTTTCTTAACTATTAGTCTTATTTGAGAAAGAACGGAAATATAAAATTAAAGATATGTATTGGAGGAGAGAGAGTAATATGACAACTACAAATTTAAGAGGGAGTGTTTATTATGTAATATTTAATCTAATGATTTAGAAGAGATAATTTATTTTTTTCAATAATTTAATTCAAAAAAAGGTTACTCCTCAGATAAATCCATCGTCTACGATGGTTTGTCCTAACTTTTATTAAAATAAAATTGAGTGTCTTTAGAAATTTATTTTTAAAATGAAGTGCTTTTAGAATATGAGTGTCAAAAGATAAAAAGGTTAATATTAGAACAAAAAGAAGTGTCTTTATAATTTTTTTAAATTTAAATTTTGAGAATTGAGTGTTTTATAAAAGAAGTATAAAAAGAAAAAATTGGATTGTTAAAATAAGTTTTTTTTTTTTTTTTTTTTTTGTTAATTAAACTACCATAATATTGGCATAACTATTGATTTTACTCTTTTATCCATAGAGAATTGTTAAGTATATACCCCTCTTAAGTTAAATAAATTCGTGACCAATTGACCATTCCTTTTGTTCTAAATCTTGTTAAGGTTTAGGAGATTTAATAATAATTATTCAATAAAAAAAAAAAAGATTAGTCATTGATTTAAGAAAATATAATTATAATGACACTAGAAGAAATGGATTAGTCAATGCGTGATTATTACAAAACTATTATTCACTTGATTCTATAATATTCTTTTATTTCATTTTATGTGTAACACTTGTATTTATATATAGGGAGAAGGTGAAAATAGCAACGGGTGTGGTGTGGGTTGACTGTAGAGAGTTTTATTTATTTATTTATTATTATTTAGAAATATTACATTAATTTGAGGTTTTTTTAAAGGAAATAACTCGAAACCGTAACCTCGTAATATAGGTATGAAAGGTTTACCACCGGATAATTTTATCTCGTTAATTATAGAGAGTTGTATAGGACTATAGGTATGTGTCCCGGCCATTGTTCACGTGGTAGGGGCCTAAAGATGATTTAGATTACATGCAAAACCAAGGAAGGTTTCTTCTTATCCTTTTTAACTTGTATATAGAGAGAAAGAGATGGGGTCGATTATTTTGATTGACAATCCCAATCATTACCCACATTTCCACACACCCACACATCCATTCCTTTCTTTCTCTCTTTCTTTGTCCCCCTCCTAATTTCTCCCAAAAAATTATCATGTATGTTTATACATAGCTTCCCCTTCAAGCAATTTTTTTTTTTTAATTTTTTTTTTTTTTTGGTGTTTTCTCTCCTATTTTTTCAACTTTTTAAATATAAAATGATTCTCCATTCTAATGTACGAAATCTATAAAACTCATGTTAAACATTATAGTACGTTGAAATCCTATGGTCTTTGAATTCATTTATAGATGTAACATTTATCTACACAAATTTAACATTCAACTTTATAGATTGTCGTGTATTTTATAATTTGTTAAGGTAAAAATTTATGTTATTTAACAAAAATTTTGTAAACTTTGATATATTTGAGGTATGCATTTTAATAATTACATGGAAAATGCCTTTTAAGGGGGTGAGCATTACCCTCCACCCCCTTAAAAACATGACACGTGTCTATTGGAGAGTAAAGTTTTGACACGTGTCTATTGAGGGTTTGGACAAATTTACCCCTCATGGACACGTGTCATGTTTTTAAGAGGGGGTAATGCTCACCTCCTCTAAAAATATGACACGTGTCAATAAAGGGGTAAAATTGTCTAAACCCCTTCGTAGGTTATATAGAAAACAATTAAAATACTATTTAAATGTAATTTTTATATAAAATGGTTTATTCATTGTTTCAAAATTTTGAATTCTATAGTGTTAAAATTCATCACAAATACAATAAAGATGATTTTTTATTTTTTATTTTAGAAATAAAAGATGTATTAAAATTAAAAAGAAGAGTAAGTTAAAATTAAAGAAATAGCCTCAATTACTAGCAACAATTAATTAATAAACTCATGTTGCTATACATTGATGTCGCCATCTTGCTATCAAGCTATTTAAGAGGCCAAAGACAAAAACATCCTTGCTACCTTTTTACAATACCTGAAATGCCCCTTTATAGTTCTACTCCTAATAAATATATATTTAAGAAATAATTTTTCACTACTAGCTTGCTTATTGATTTTCCGAAGTATAACTAGCTGAAGAGGACGAATAAGCAAGTGAACAATGAGAAGACCGTTGTTGGATCAATAATTGAATTGGGGTCACCACCACCGACGACGTAGTTTCATTCTTTTTGGAGACATTACTGGTTGGCTTGTGAGCCTCGTTCCCGATCGTGGGCTCATGTTGTATCTCCCTCAGTAACACCGCTACATCTTTCATTGTTGGACGATCTTCTGCTCGATTGCTCGTGCAAAGCAGAGAGATTCCTAGTGCTTGTAGCATTTCTTGTATTTGTGTGTCCGGATGCCCTTGTAGTTTAGAATCCAGGATTTCAACCGGGTCTTTCTTGCTCTTTAAGTGCTCTCGTACCCATTGGATTACATGTTGCCCTTCCGGAAATGACGGGTCCACCGGCTTTTTTCCGGTTATGATCTCCAGAAGGACTACACCGTAACTATACACATCGCTCTTTTCACTAATTTTAAGCATATTTGCATATTCTGCAACAATAACCAAAAACATGTTAAATGATTGATAATCCAGTGCTTACCAAATCACTAATAAATATTAAGTAATAATTATAATTATTAGAAAAATCTAACAAAGGACAAATAAATGAAAATGAAAATGACTAATGAAAGTGAAAATTCACCTGGTGCAATGTAGCCATAGGACCCAGCAAATTGCGGGTTGGCCGAAAACGACCCACCGTTGTCTTCCTCAACTAATCGGGCCAAACCGAAATCAGCCAAACACGATTCATATTGGTCCCCTAACAAAATGTTGTGGGACTTGACGTCTCGGTGCAAAATCGGCGGCACACAATCATGATGCAAGTAGCTTAAGCCCTCAGCGACGCCCAGTGCTATCTTGAACCGCGTCTCCCACTCTACTAAACCTGCGCACTCTTCGTCGTGCAATAAAGCACCTAGTGTACCATTCGCCATGTAATCGTAAAATAACAGTTTCGTTTTCCGATTCGCTCCCCAACCTAATAATTTCACAATATTTCGGTGTCGGATTTTTGCCAATGTGGCAATCTCGGACGAAAATGCCCCTGCCGATACTTTTTCAGACGAGCGGAACCTCTTCACCGCAACGGTAAATCCTGATGGGAGAGTTACTTTGTAAACGACGCCGGTGCGGCCACAGCCAATGATGTTGCCAGGTGTCAAGCATTTGGCCACGTCGGTAATTGACAAGTCGAGTTTGTTGTACAGTGTTAGCTCCCAAGGTGGGCCCATCTCCACGTCGCCATCGCTGTTGCTGTCGTTGGACCCACCCATGCCCCGCTTTCTGGTTCCGATGATGATGTAGAGAGCCGCCAGGAGGAGCGCGCACGCGGCGCATAGTAAGACGACCATGGCCACACGGGCTGCCGCCGCGTGCTTGGATGCGCCGTCGCTCTTGTCGGAGGAATCGGCGCACTGATTACCGGAGAAGCAGAGGGAGGGGTTTCCCGCCAGAACACTGAGAGGCAGCTTAGCGAAGAAGGACGTGTCCGGGACGCGCCCGGAGAAGTTGTTGTGCGAGACATTAAGCACCACGAGATTTTGCAACTCGGCGAGAAAATGAAGGTCACCAGAGAGTTGATTGTGCGACAAATCTAAGATTCCGAGCTTGTCTAGGTCTGCAATCCCCGCTGGAATCTCACCGGAAAGCTGGTTCCAGCTCAGATTGAGAGCGATTTCAAGCGCCGGAATCTTCCCCAAAGTTGACGGAATATTCCCCGAGAGATGGTTACTACTAAGATCAAGCAACTGTAGCTTGACACATGAACCGATTCGATCCGGAATTGAACCCGAAATCCGGTTCTTACTCAGAACGAGTTTAGTGAGTGAACTCAGCGACGCCAGACTCGGACTTAATGTCCCTTCAATCAAGTTATCAGAAAAATCAACGAATTGTAACGAAACAAGTTGACTCAAACTTGTTGGCAAGTTTCCAGAAATTGAATTGGAATGCAAGTCAAGAAAAGTCAAATTCCGACAACCGGAGATTTCTTTAGGTATGACTCCGGTCAATCGATTGAATCCGAGATCCAAGAAGTTCAGATTCTTCAAAATTCCAATCTGTGGAGGGAGAGATCCGGCCAATCTGTTGTTGCTGGCGCGAAAACGAATCAAAGATGAAGAATTTCCAATCTCTTGAGGAATAAAACCTGAAATGTTGTTTGAGAGAAGCAAGAGTTTGTTGAGCTTCTTGAGCAAGAAGATTCCTTTAGGGATGGGACCCGTCAAGCCATTTTGAGAAAAATCAACGGCTTCCAAGTTGTTGCAGTTGGAAATGGAGGGTGGGATTTCACCTTCAAGCTTGTTCTTCCACAGAAACAACAGAGTCAGATTTGATAAGTTACCCAACTCTGTAGGTATTGAACCTGTGATCTGATTGTTGTCCAGCTCTATATGAGTCAGTTTTTGACAATTCCCAATTTGACTTGGAATCTCTCCTGAGAGTTGATTGACACTGAGTTGGAGTTCTTGTAGTGATGTCAGATTCCCAATCGTCTGTGGTATGCTTCCGGTCAATGAATTCATCGAAGAATCGATGATTGATAATTGCCTGCAGTTGCCAAGCTCAGGAGGGATGATTCCAACAAGACTGTTTTGCCATAGAAACAAATTCACAATATTTTTGAGGTTGCCTAATTTGCTTGGTATTGATCCGGTGAGTGAGTTTTCGTACAGATAAATGTATTTAAGCTCTGTGCAATCCCCCAGTTCCGGTGGGATTTGACCGGAGAGTAGAGCCGTGTAGATTGCAAGTGTCTCGAGTTTCTTCAAAAGGCCGAGGCTTGATGGGAGGAAACCTGAAATGCTGGTTTCTGCTAAGCCAATCATCACCAAATTTGTACAGTTACCGATTTCTTGGGGCAGAGGACCTTCCAGGTTCTTGTTTCCACCTGCTCGAATCGTTTCCAGATTCTTCAATTCCCCAATTGAACTGGGAATTCGATCGCTGAGTTGGTTATCGTATATGATCAAATCCTTCAAGCTCGTAAGATTTCCAATTTGAACAGGAATGGAACCTTCTAGTTGATTGGAGTTGAGATACAGACTTTCAAGGTAAATCAAGCTGCAGAGCTCACTTGGGATTTCACCAGTCAAGCCATTTTCACTCAAGTCTAGGTACTTCAATTGTGTAAGAGAAGCAATCTCTTTAGGGACCAAACCGGTGAGGTTTGTTCCAATTAGAACAAGCTTCTTTAAAGACAACAATGAAGTGAAATCAGAAGGAACATTTCCAAGCAAATCGACATACCTCAACTCGAATATCTCGACTTCATTGTTGGAATTGCATACGACACCAGACCATTCGCATGGAGTTTCGTTTCCAGGATCCCAATCACTCAAAACCTCCAGGAGCGGTCCCTTCCAGCTCTTCGTCTTCCATGAAAGAAGAACCTCACCTTGTTGATTGACAGCGAAAGGCGTAAAAGGGAAATGAAAAAGAAGAGAAAAGGTGATGAGGAAGAGAGAAGTGGTCCATGGATATACAGGCATTACAATATCAAGCTATTGTACAATTTCAAACTCCAATGAGAACAACAACAACAACAATAACAAACACAGAACAAGAGGAGAGACAATGAGAGAAACCAAATCATGTATTGTGGGCTATGACTATTTTTAAATACATGTATTAACTAATAAAAAAAAACCAGAATCTCTGGATCCAAGAAACAGCTAGGCCATGATGTTTTGTGCAGAGAGAAATGGAATTTTAGATGGGGGGTGTGCTTTTTTTATTTTTTAACATTTGTTTATGGTTCAAAGTCTGAAGAAAAAGGTGAGGTGGGAGGTGGGGAGGGAAAGGTGAAGATAACTGTTTTTTAATTTGAATGAGAGAGTGTCAAAACTTGAGAGTGATTGAGGAGATAAGGTTGGTCGGGTTATAAACCTCTCACATCTACATCATAAGGTTGCGGGTTCAAGATCTTTCTCTTCTAATAAAAACTTTAAATTTATATAACAATGTAATATTTTATAAAAAATTAGAAAAAAAAAAAAAAAATTGAGAGTGATTTTTATTTTATTTTCTATGGGGCTTTGTTTTCCAAATTTATGTTTCGTTTTCTCTTGGATTTTTCCCAGAAAACAAAAAGAATTGAATCAAAAATGCACCACTGTTGATGCCATTGTTGTATATTGATGTTGCTATTTCACCGTGTTTAGCTAATTTAGTTTGTTGATTAGGAATCTGATTCTGGCTTATTTGGATCTAAAATATTCTTATATCCAAACAGATATTAATCCTTTATTATTATTTAGATTAAGATTCAGATCTAAAATCAAATTAACAATATTAATCAGAATTGACAAAGACCCAGATGAGATCTATGACAAGATTGTACTATAAATGAATCTATAGCTAGCTAGTACTGTTATCATAAATCATATCCCCATTTGAAAATAAATAAATAATAATAACACACAAATTAAATTCTAGACTAGAATTTTTTTTTTTTTTTTTTTTTTTCTGAATAAGCAGAATGCAGACCCCCCAAAATAAGGGTTAATAGAAAAATGAAAGGCATCACGTGATGTGGTTTAGGCCAAAATGATTTGGTTTAAATGGATGGTGTTGGTGTATAATGTATATATATATACTATATGATATAATGGGTGGCTGGCTCGTGACTGCTGAGTGTTTGATATTAATTTACTCTAATTATCTTACAAGTGTGTCTATTTGGGAATCTAACCACGAGAATCAAGTGAGAGGGTTAGCACATGACAACTTTTTTGTGGTAAATGGGGGTTGTTTAATGGTGGGATTGATGGAAGAAGAAGAAGAAGAAGAAGAAGAGGTAGAGAGACAAACAACAACCCTATCCATTAAAAGTAGAGAGGACATTAGGACACTACCCTACTCTATTCCTCTGCTACAAATTCCTGTCTTCTATCATTGCTTCATGCTACTACTATTTCCTGCCTCTATAGCCTCCATATTCAATTTATATATAACGTAATTTCATAACCAATCTAAAGCGTTGATTTTGTACATTTGAAGTATTCTAAACTTTCTGTCTTCTAAAGAATTGACAATGTACATAAGATGCATTCTAGACTTTATGTTATTTTAAGATTTAACAATACACATCGAATGTATTATAAACTTTTTCTCATATTTGATTTAACAGAATACATCGGATGTATTTTAGACTTTCTTTGTCTATAATTAAACAAAAATTTATACTTTTAACTAGTGTGATATGAAGCATGTTTTGATTAATATACATTTGATATGCATTGACACCGTATATCATATGCATTTTAAACTTTCTTTCATTTCAAGATCCATTGTACATTAGATATATTCTAGACTTTCTCCTTTCTAATTTGATCGTAATCATACAATAACACATAATTTTAAGTTTTACGTAGTATGGTATGAAATATATTTTAATTAGTGCATGGAGAGGTGGGCATAGTATGGTTAAAACTTAAAAACAAAATTTTATTGTTTATCTCACCACCCAAAGCGTGACATAATTATTGATTTAAAAAAGTTAAGAGACAAATTAAGGTAATTTTTTTTTTTTTTTTTTGAAAAGACAAATTAAGGTAATTTTCATAACTTAAAAAAACAATTAGACAAATGTTATTGGTTGAAGTAGCACTTGGGATGGATGGGTTGCTTCAAAAAAAAACACATTAGGGAATTAAATTGTCATTATTATCAACACCATCAATGAAATGAATTGAAGCAAGAGAGGACATTTACACAAGTGTTTACTTTTCATTTAAGTATCGAAAGTTTTACAAGGACAAAGCATTGCAAGTGTTTGGTCATTTTCCATTTGATCACATCCATTGGCAGCAAATCATGTTAATGTGTTATATGTCTTGGTTTGAGTTCTTTTGTCTTTCTTCATCACATCAAAATTAATATATTATACGTAACCACTCTTAATAAAATGATTGGACGCTATCAATTTACTCACATAAAATGAGAGTTATATTATGAATCATATTTGTAACGGTTAATAAAGTAAAGTGACTCTTCATCTGATTGGTATCATATATTTTTTTTTAATTCCGCATGTGTTTGGTTAGTTGTTTTGGGATGTGCCAAGTTGAAGTGATGCAAAATCAGAAATAAAGTTTAGAGTGTCTCTTTGGTGAGAGGCAGTGGCACCTTTGTTAGTTGATAAAAAAATGAAGTGAGAAGACATGAATCTGACTTTGGGATAAGTTTTCACACGAGTGTGGAAATAATTTATATGTACGTTTAATCAATTGATTATATAAAGTTGAGGTAATTACCAAAAAGTCCAAAACATTTCACTTGATTTCATAGCTATTGCAAATGCCACTTGCTACTCTCCTTGTTTTTGGCAAAACAAGATAACTCATTTCCATTTATGATCGGCTTATTAATTTATTTATTTATTTAAACTTCAATTTCATTTGAATTCTCTGTGGTTTTCATGGTCAATGTGACACTTCAATTACATAATAATTTAGGGTCCAAAGAATAAGATACGATTCAAACCCACGACATCAATGATGTAGGTTTAAGGGGCATATCATTGGGTGGACGAGTCAACCTCATCTCATCACCTTATGGATATTGGTACTGTATAAAAATAAAAGCATCTTCAATGTAAGAGTGGCTTGTAAAAAAAAAAAGATACCACATAGGATTAACATACGGTCTATTAAAAATTGTATCTTCAATGCAGCTGTACATATTCAACCTCACGATGGTGTAGCAAAATTTTTTTTAGACATTGTCAGCATAACCGTCTACTTTCAGACGGCCTATTGCAACAACTAATTTTTTGGTTGACTCAGTAAGTATTTAAAATTGACATTAATTTTTCATCTATTTTTGGTAAGGAAATAAATATAAATTAAAAAAAAAAAAATTGGACACGTCATTAAAAATAAATGTATTTTAAACATAAGCAGAGACCAGATTTTGAGTTGATAGTCTATCAAGTATTTAAGTCTATCTTTATGCTACATAGAAAACAAGTCCTAACAACGCTTAATTTCTATTACTAGATAAGACCAAAATCACTTAGGGGTCGTTTGTTTTTTTGTCTGAAGACTAAATAGTCCTGAATTTTACTAAAGATTGAATAGTGAATGAAACTTGAATCTAAATTACATGTTTGGTTTTTTTTTTTTTTATTATTACATCTGAATGTACTGTTAACATGTTTGTTTTTTAAAAATAAAATTGTCTGAAAAGAAGTAATTTTACATCTATACCCATATTAAATAATTATACATATAATTTAGAATAAAAACAATCCAAACATAATAATTATATATGAACACATATGATCATGATCTTATTCTTCGATTACAAATAAACTTTATTTTTACTAAAAAAAGAAAATGTTTTTTTTTTTCCAAAAAATAAAAGGGACAATAGGAAAACTCATACAAAACACTCTAAAAATAATAATATATAAATACATCACCATAATATCATAATAAAGTATTGATATTAAGCATCAATATAAGAAGCGATTAGAATTCTTTTTTATTTTTAAAGCTATTTAAAATAAGAAATATATTAAAATAAAGATTTCTATACAATATATAATTGTGATGAAATTTGAGATATGTTATATATGAAAGATAGTATCGGGAGAAAAAATTTTAGATTGCATTTAATGCAATTCAGTGATTTACAATTAAGTGAAAAGTTAAGATTTTTGACTTTTTATTTTAAGTTGTTTTTTGGTATTTTTAAGTTGTTTGACTACTTAAAAAAAAAAAAAAACAAATTAATAATTATGATTAAGATCCTTTAAGTTTTAAATGGAAAAAACAAACGGCACCTTAATTTTTATGAGATTTAAGCCTCTCAATAATTAGTGAAATAGAAATCCAATTCCTTTAACAACATGGATCACCTATCACCGATATTGAATTCTTTTCTCATTTTTTTTATCCTTTCGAAAAATAAAATATTGAATTTTTTTTTATACTAAATAGATTTTGGAATCTTGACTTTTTCTTGGATAAGCAGATTTTTGACTACCGCAATCCACAATTAATACAATATATGTTAGAAAAAAAAATATAAACTAATCTAATTTACATGCATATTCTAAAAAACAAATTAAAAGTATATATCATGCAAGATCGTGCGGTATTCTAACTATTGATCCATTCTTAGTTTCTTATTCAATATATAATTTATTTCAAAGATCTTTACTAGTCATCAATGCATGGCTTGAATAAATACTATTATTAATAATTCTTTTTCAGATTCCAAATCTTTATATTTTGATTGACATTAATTAAATTGCAAAGCAAAGTTTTTGATTGATTTCGTGTCCACTTTTGTGCAATTATTGGGTAACAAACTAACAATGAGAACCAAGTCCAACGTAAGATCTCTCTAATCAAACAGATTAGTCAACCATTAGATCATTGAACCCCCAATAAGCTTTTCTGCTAATAATGCTAATCATGGTTGATTAACAACCGGATGGTAAATATAATAAACCAACAAGTACTATAATTTTAAATGTAAGAAGTACTTTGTAAAATGGTTACTTTCTAGCTAATCAGAATGGTTTTAAAAGAAATTCCAAAATCATTATTTTGTAATGTTATATATTATGTTACAAAAGAAACTATTCGTAATTTTTTTTCATTTTTATTTTTTCAAGACAATCATGACTATATAATTAATTAATTAATTAATTATTATTATTATGATGTGAAAAGCTATCATTTCCTTATAGGTTTGATATCTCTTGGTTCTCATGGAATGTTCTTCCCTTATTTCAAGGTTAATGGTGGCGATGGCTTTTCTTCTTTCGGCTACAAAGTATTGATTGATTATATATTAATATTAATTAATTATATATTTCGGGACCAAAGTTTTAATTATTAATATTGTTTAATTTTCTTGCTTTGTTTTACTCTTTAGGGGGACCGAACACAATACTTTTCCCTTACCAGTGATTTTTAATCTTGCTGTGGAAACAACTTGGAAATTCATGTAATTTATGATTATATTATAATAAACAAAGGGAATCAAAGATTAATTGGCCTAGCTTGATAAGATATATCAACCAATTGAAACATGAGACTATTTGCAATCAAAGTTTGTGATTTGATAAAATATGGTTTTTTTACACTAATCTTCCTTGATCAACGCAAGTATATATGATCAATTATTAACTGTAATGTAATTATTATACTCGGAGTTACGTGTTGCGAGAGAAAATCATATGTTTTTCGAATAAAATATTGAAATACATTATTAAATATTGAATGAATTTAGAGCATTAAAATACTTATTTACTAAAATGAAAAAATTTGAGTTATTAACATAAATAAATAATGTAATTTACCTAAATATAAAATAGAAGATTTATCTAAATATAAACATTATAAGCACCATTGAAGCTGCATTTTCTGCTTAAAACCAACCATGTATATTAACTAATAATGAATCAGAAAATCCATGATTTTTTTTATTTTTTTTTTTATTTTTAAGAAATGAAGTTTCTTATTTAATTTATTTACATATTTGAACAGGAGATAATTAAAACTAAAAAATATATTATATAAAACTTTGTAAGTTGACTTTTGAGCAGAGGAATCTCCATAAATACAAGTCTCTTCTCTCTGGCTCATCAGAACAAAAAAAAAAAAAAAATTATTGCAAATTATCAATAAGTCAAATTAATGCGGATTATTAATGAATTTGCATGTGATTATTAATGAACCGAACGCGGTGAACTGCAAATGAATGCATTAGCAACCCAATTTACAAGTCATCATTCTCATAATTATAAATTTAAAAACATGTTTTGTGAATCAATCCCATAATTATCGTTACACATTGATCATATTTATATAAGTCCACGTAACAATGTTTTTATTTTCTTGTTATTGTAGCTTTGATGTTGTAAATTGTAACGTAGATTCTGTTTATTAATTGTATGATATGATTTTGATATATTTAATTAGAAGTTATTATTCTTGTAGTTTTTGACACAACACAATTAATATAGATAAATTTCAATATAATACGAATATAAAACAAAATTTTAAATACATTTAACTGTAAATTAATCGGGCTTGTATCAACATAAAAGCAACTCACTTGACATGAATTTCACCACTATCAAACACAAATCATAGTTTAATGTGAAATATCGCAAATTTAATAATCTATATATATATATATATATCTTTAAAAAAAAAAAATCTCAATTATAATAATTTTTTTAAAAATAATTCTTTTTTAAACTATTATTGCATTTCAGGGTTTGGAGGAGGGGGCATGAGTATAGTTAAAAAAAAGAAAAAAACAGTTTTTGTTTGAACTGTTACGATATTTCAGGTTTGAGGAGGGGATACGAGTACATTACTCGAACGTAAGACCTTTAGTATACGAAAAATTTCCTATGAGGATATCCTAATAGAATTATATAAAGACATTGAATGTGAACCACTTGTTTTATATACTTTGACTTGGTATATATGCACTTGTCAAATCATATTAATAAATGAGGGACTCATATTCAATACCCTTATAAAGTTATATAAGGATGCCGTAATAGGTTTGAGAACGTGTATATATATTTAAGAAATCGTAATTACATGTTATATGATAACACGTGTCTCTCCCTGCAGCAACATCATGGAATATCTGTGCCGCGTACGCAACGGCTTCAACATCAACAGTCAAGTCCAGTCCACTTTGTTAAAAACACTTGAAAGCAAAAAAAGGCGGGCTTAAATCGCTTTTATCATTCGAAGTTCAAATCAAACAACAAAACAACGCACTCTCCTCTCTCTCTCTCTCTCTCTCTCTTTCTCTCTCATGAACACTGCGCAAATGCACAACAAAGCGGAGGAGCCTGTACGGTCGAAGATGGAGTCGCTGCGCTTGATCTACGAAACACAGATTCCAATTAATCAGCAGAAAATAGACACCTTCGCGGCGTCGTTTCGTCACTCTCTCGAATCGGCCAAGGCTAAAGCTCAAGACACCAACCAAAATCAAGGTCAGAATCCAGTCTTACTTCAACTCTAAACTATAAAAGTTAGGATTTTTGTTTTCGTAATTTGTTCTACATTCTTAGTGTAATTAGGGTTTTTAAAGGTAGTTTATTTGAACTGGGTTTTTTAATTTTTTTAATTTTTTTAATTCAGATGCCCTAGGATTTCAACTTCTATTTTGTAGTTTTGATGTTGATTTACTTGTAATTATAGAGCTTGGTTTTTTTTTATTTTTTTATTTTTTTATTTTTTTATTTTTGCAGCGAAACTAGCCAAGTTGAAAGCTGATCTGAGAGACGCTGAAGATGAATTTGTGAAAATATTAGCAGGTATGCGTCTACCAGTTGATTCCTCGGAATAAATTGCAATGTCCGTTCAAGTAGCTTTTGTATGTTTTCTTTGGAAGTAGAAACAAAATATAGAACTTTCTGTTTGCTGTGTAGTGAAAACTCGTAGAGAGGCCAAGCAGATGGCAATTAGGGACTCAATAGCTGCAAAAAAAGCAAGAGTGGAAGAACTTAAAAGAACCGTGGAAGTTCAGAGGGCTAGGAGGGATAAGAATGCAGCTATCATATCTCAGCAGTCTATGGGTAACTTCGTTTCCCTGTATTGGTTGATTTGTACTAGTTCATGCACTATGCTCTTGACGATTTTATCCAAAAAAATTTGTAAGCTCTATGGAATTGACTGACCGTTCTTGAGTTCCAACTTTGTTGGCATGCTTTTCTTCATGAAACAGAAAGATTTTTATTTGTAACCTTAAGTATTTTGTTACTTTATGTAAGAAATGATTGATCACTTTTATCTTACAGAAAAGGATTAGTTAGAGCCTCTAATGATGGACCATCTAAAGAGCAATGTTAGTTTTAATGGTATATTAGAGTGATCGGTACTTGGGGTAATATGCAAATAGTGTTGAAGCTAGTTTGAGATTTTGGCTGTTGTATTTTACTGCATTGTGCTTTCATGACATGCAGCATGGCCATAGTTTTGCAGAAGTTGAATTACTTTTGGAATTTGGAGTGCCCTAAATCAGAAATTAACAACTGTGTTTTTTTTTTTTTTTTTTTTTACCTTGGGTGAATCTTCTATTCGGTTGTTGGTTTTGGAAACTATGAGTTCATAATCAAAATTTTGTTCAAAGAATATGATTTGCTGTGGAATTTGATCTAATTGAGTTGCTTACGTGTATAAGTTTTTTATGCACCTGATATGCTAGCATGCTTCAAGTAATAAATTAAAATAGATAAACGTTCTTAAGTGTGTGGACTCTCTCTCACATCTCTATATGTTTCCCAAACTTATGTTCTCCTTTTGTTTTCTTTCTACATGGTGAATGTGTTATCACATTTTTCACTCTTTATCATATAAGAAAGAGTATCCTAGTTAATTGCTGCTTATAAGCAATATTACCTTTCCTTGTTGTGCCATTGTTAGATTTGGCTACATGTGAAGAAAAGAAAAAACAAGATATTGGATGCAAAGGGGAAATTCAAGAGGCAATTTTGTGGTACAATAGAGTTCTTGGTCTCCATGTTGAAGGCGGATATGGTAATCAAAGTGATCATGCGACCTGTATCATCCTCTTTTCTTGTTCTTTTTTTAAGAGAAATTTACTTATTTACAATTTCCTTTTCTTATAGGGGTAAAATTCACATTCAACAACATCAATATGAAAAACCCAAAAGAAGAGTACCCTTTCACCATTCGCCATGCAAATGATACCTATACCTGTAAGTCTATTTTGTACCGGTTATAGTTTATATTGGATATATTCTATCATTTTTAATATTTTTTTCTTGTAACATTTAGTGTTGGATTGTGACCCGCCTTTGAACAACATCAAGGAGTTGATCCAAGAGTTGAATAGAACCAATGACTTGTTCAAATTTGTCAGAATTATGAGAGAGAAGTTTCAAGAAGATGCAGTACTTGGTATAGCCTTATTTTGTATCCTTTTACCCTGACTTTTGCATGCTTTGAAAGATGACACCTTCTGAATAGGGAATCTCTATTTCTCCATCAAAATTATTTGCTAGTAATTTTGTGTTTGTGGTTCATGATGTAACTTTCATGTGATTGTTCCTGACATACTTGTTGTGACAATCAATACAGTAGAGCTATAGAACATTTATCTTTTATATTATTTTTTAATTTAAGTGCAACTACATTTTTTTATTAAACTCTTCTCTACTTTAATCCATGAACCCAGGATTAGCACCTCATGCATCATATCTTCCTCAAGACACTTCCACAATCTCTTTGTCTGCTCCAGCCTTTTCAGTTTCAAGTGACAGAAGTGAATCTCCAGGGAAAAATCAATATCAAATGCAACATGGAGAAGTCAGCAGGCTAGTTAATAAATTTGTCCACAGAAGTGAATCTCCATGGAAGGAAAATGCACATCAAATCCAAGATGAAGGAAGTAATAGACGATCCAAGAAAGTTAGTCATGGAAGAGGAGCTCAGCAAGACCTTTCTTCCCCTGCATCATCTCTCCGTCGGTCCACTCGTTCTAAGGTTACTTAATATAAATTGCATGCTATCATCCTGCATTTGGATTTGTATACAATTGCATGATATCCTCCTGCATTTGGATTTGTATGTGTACGGAAAGTAGTGAAAAAAGTATTTTCATACCAATCAAAGGACTCTGATTATATTTTCATGAAGGTCACATTGCTTAAGAGCTTTTGCACCATTCTTTTTTGAAAAGCTTTTGCACCATTCTTACTAAAAACAGGAGAAAAAAAAAACAAATAAATAAAAAGTCCACCCATGTCATGCTTATGCTTCTATTTCGTTGGATTCCATACAAAAGAGTAGGAAAAATTGTTGTCAATTAGAACTAAATGACATTTGTCAATATGATTGGCCACTCATGTTCTGCAAAAGCAATTGCTAGCAAATAGTTGGAATTGGTAAAGGATTAGGCTTTGGACACGAATTTCTGTTGGTTCTAGATTAACTCAACTATCCAGCTTCTTTACACCGTTGGTATCTTAAAATTATGATAAGTTACCAAAATTAGACATAGCTGTTTTGGTTGATGAGGATTACCAGTATAATAAACCTCTTCAAACTAGGATTTATAGCAGCTTTTGCTTGATTTTGCCTGCTTTATCTGCAAGGTTCCTTGTCCTTGGTGGTTTTTTTTTCTTTGATTTGTAGTTCACATCTTATTTTAGGTAATGTTAACAAAATGGATTTCAAAGCTTATAATCATTCTGTGAGGTTGTTTCACAAAATATTTAGCGGAAATAACCGGAGATTATCATTTTAGTTTTTTTTTTTTTTTTCTTTGAAAAGAAACACAGTGTATGTTGTTAAAGACTTGTAAGCATCACTGTATCTCTACTCTACATCCCTCATGGTGCTTGCAAGAAAGCATGATGCAGATAACTAGCATAATTTGTGGAGTTCTTCGATATCTGCACTACACACATAATGAACTAATGTCTAATGTCAGAAATTTCTAATAGAAGACTTTTAAATGTATGGCAGGTTAAGAAATGAAGGTGAAGTGGATGCTTTTTTTCATCTTGATTTCGATACTATGCACCAGATTCCATAACTTGCTTCGCTAGTCGGTATCTGTGACTTGGTTGTTTGATGGTCAACATGTAAGGCAGGAAGGTTGATATAATTGTATCTTAGAAAACTTAGATGACAGGGTTAAGTACTGCCTCTCTGCAGACTTGATAGCTTCATCGAACTGCTACAGATATTGCTTCGTGCTTTGCCACCCAAATGAATTAACAGTGGATTAAATGTAAATGCTAGTATTTCCATATATTGATCTTTTCTCGAGTTAAATTTATGATTCATGAAGTAAAGTTCATTCTCTGGACTATGTTAATGTAAGTACGTTGGAGAACAAGATTCACAAGTGTTTTATGTTCATTTTTTTCCAATGTTACGATCACATTTACGTGACACATTTAGGTGAGCTTTCAGAAGTTCACCGTGCTAAACTGCTAGTTTTTATGTGTTGAAGATATGCAATTGAACTAGCACCTACTAGACCAAATAAAATCTGGTGTTTGCTTCTGCAAGGTTGCATCTACAGCTTGTAATTAGTTTAGTGATTCAGCTTCAGACAGTTAAACAGCTTGGAGATAAATAGAGATAAATTCTTTACTAGATTCTTGTTAGAACATATTATTAACATTGTTCGATTCTCGATTTTCGACTACAGTTTCCTATAATTTCATACCATCCACTTATATCATGTCAATGTGAAAGCAATATTAGAGTAATACACCGATAAATAAGAGATGACTACAAATCAAAGGAACAATATTTCTGAAAGCAGTATGTTTCCTTATTATACAGTGATACAGCCCTAGATTTTATAGTAATTAAAGTGTGAAGTGGTTTTATTGTGTATTTTATATAATGCATTTACAAATAGATAATCGGTATGTACATTGGGATGATATGGGTGGTGGTAATTTTTTGTTTTTTTATAGTTTGAGATGGTGATGAGAGTGAGAGACATGTTGTGGTGGTGGCAATATTCGTCTGTTGATCAAGGCACGGGTCTGCTTCCAGAGCTTTTGTGGTTGTTTTTCATCATTTGCTAAGGCTGATGAACACTTACTCTCATTGCAGTCTGCAAAGTATTTCCCACTCACACCTTCTGCTTTTGGGCTCAGTGCAACATAGCACGTGGTCGATGCACCCTGCAATAAGGGTCCATGCATGTCAGATGTTTGTCACCATGCATGATGTTGCATAATGGTCCATGCATGTTCAATGAAACATACAAACTCTCATGAACGATGAGACAAACCTGAGATGTAGATTTTAGTAACTTGGAAGCAATGAAAAACAGAGAATCTGCACACAACATATAAAATTTGATGATGTTAGCTAGAGATTCATCTCTCTTCACTGTACATGCATGTAAAATCATGCAACAAACAAACATAAAAAAACAGACACTGAGACACTGCAGCGATCAGTTCTTGCCTGTGATGAATCCTTTGTGGGCTCTAATTATTCCAGTTTTTACAATCCCTGGATGTACTGCATTGATAGTCACTCTTGCATTTCTTGCCTGCATGGAAAAAAAACAAAAAACAAAAAAAAAAAAAATCATTTTTTTTATATAAGGCAAATCATTGTATGCAACTTTCTCCACCGATGACTACTGTCCAACGTGGCTCAGTGGTAAACAACGCTCATTCAATCTGACAATGTCCCGGTACCCACCTTGAGCTGCCTGCTAATTTCTTTGGCATGCAAAATACTAGCAAGTTTGGACTGAGCGTAGGCCCTGGTGCCATTGTAACTGTAAACGTGAAATTGTACTCGGTTTTAATTAGTTTTCATGATAAATAAAGCATTGAATTTTGAAATTTTGCATGAAATTAATGGGAACAAAGATTACTTTTTTGGATTGAGCATTCGAGTGAAGCAAAACTCATCTCTCTTCACCCAGCTGTGAATTACAGAAGAAAGATTGATTATTCTTCCTTCGATACCTGTCTCAGCTGCTGTCTCTACCATTTTCTCTAGTAGCGTTTCTGTCAATAAATAATGTCCTGCCATTGGAAAAATTGAGGCTGTGAGTTCGAGTTGTCTATAAATAAACGTATCCAATTTAGGCTCCATGGACACCAATTTGAACCGCTTTTGTATACAACTTTGTAGTAAATATTGGGCCTAAGGTAGGCCCAATTTAGAAATTTATTTCAACAAGGGAATAAATCATTAAATAGTAGAGAAATTAGGGATTACCCAAGTAATTTGTAGCAAATGTCATCTCAATTTTGTCTTCTGAGAACTCCAAATTCTTTGAAAATATCCCAGCATTGTTTCTGAGAAAAAGAAACAAGAAACATTTTGCCCCACTATCAGACTTCAAATAATCCAACTTAATAAAAACAAAAACATTTTCTGAAAACACTTTTTTTAATTTTTTTTTTATTAATTTTATTTTCAAAAGACATGTAGATAGATAATATACTTACATGAGGATGTTAAGGGGTAGCCCTAGAGCAAGAAAGTCATTACAAAATCTCTTAACAGAAGTGAGTGAGCTTAGATCAATCTCAAATAATATAATCTCAGCCTCTGGACTCTCTCTTTGAATTCCCTCCTTCACTTCAGCTGCCCTTTTCAGGTCCCTCGCCGGAATCACTATTCTCACACCTCTCTTCGCTAGTACTCTTGCTGTTTCAGCTCCGATACCGGACGTCCCACCTTTGAACATAAAATCAAATTAAATTCAACATTAATTTTATTAATAAGCTTAGCTTTTTTTTTTTTTTTTTTTTTTTTTTTTTATCACATAGAATCTGTACAAGATCTGATATTACATGAGAGTTAATTAATTAGGTTAATTTTTTTAATTCAAATTAATAATGAGAATATTAAAATAATACCTAGTTGAATTAATTAAACCTTATAATATATATGATGGATGGCAGAAAGTTGTGATCTAGTCTAGTCAGAACCAATAAGAGAAAAACTATCTCTAAATGAGACAAAAACCATATCTTCATCTAACAAAAAAGAAAACTACTAATAATAAAATATCCTAATTAATTAACTTAGTTTACTGATTGTAGGGCAGATGAATATATGATACAGAATTTTATGCATTTACAGATAATTAATTATACATATTATCTTGAACAAAAAAATTTTTTTTTTCTTCAAAGGAACTGAAAAATAATGCAGAAATATATGAATATATGTTCCCTCTCAATATGACAAAAAACTAATCCAAAGTTACAGAACCAGAGAAAAATTACTAAGATGAGAGAGATAGAGAGAGATTAACAGTCTTGAGAGTCTATAACTAAAAAGAGTGTTTCAATATCAATATCATTCTCAGACTCATCAACTTTTTCTGGCAAAAACTCATGAAATTACAAAACTAGAAGAAGAAAATTAGGAAAATTTGGGAAATCAATTGAATTCATCAGAAGCTTAATTAGTTTAGAGAAACATATCAAGCTCTTTCTTTCATGTGTTTTTTTCATGCATAAAATGATCAGCAAAAAGGTGACAAGATCTTATGTCAAGTTTAATTAATTAATTAATTCCCATCACCAATAATTTTATATAATTAACATGAAGAAAACTGTATACATAGTTTATACTAACCAGTGATAATGGCAGTGAGATGATGATGAGAAGAAGAATGATCTTCAGTGACTTGCTCAGCTGTTGATTTGGAGCCATAACCACTTGGCCCTGCAATGCCTGCCAAGTATCTTAGTGTTTCCTTCATCACTTCTTTCTCTCTCTCTCTCTTCTTATCACTACTTTGAATAATCTCAAACACCTAGAGAGAGACAGACAATTAGAGCCCAAGTATATATATATATATAGTACAATGAATATATTTGTCTACTCTTTCTCTCTCTATATATAAATATATATATATAAATCTAAATTTTTTTCTGGTAGTTTAAGGACCACACTAGTTAGGTGGTGGTCTCAACAATCAATGAACACTGTGATCCATCAGTAATTAAACAGTAAGTCATTTTTTTTTTTTTAAAGACTCAAATCCGCAATCTCGTGATACAGGTACAAAGGGTTTATATACCACCGGACTAATCTCATTTCGTCAACAGTGAGTCAAACTTATTTGGTTATATATATATATATACAGTTCTTTTCTTTTCAGTGCGTCCTGATATAACTTCATCAGTGCACTGTATGTGTGCCATAGATTATAGAGAAGTTTTGATAAGTGCATGCACTTTGAGTCAAAGCATATAAATTTAATGGTTCACATCTAACGCACTGATAGAGTTATATCATGACCATACTGACTTGAAAATTTTCATATACATATATATATATATATGTATATGTATAACTTTTTCTAAGAAACCATATTTCTTTGTGTGAAATGATATATAGATGGAGATTTTTAAACCTTAAAACAATTTGAATCCTCTACTGATTTAATTTTTTTCCTAAGCTCACATAATCTCATATTACATAAGTATTGCAATAAATACATGGTTAAGATGTGATTGGCTTCCACAATCATTTTATCAACAACTAATCACATGTTTAAAAAAGGTCAGGAAAAAAAATCAGACCAATAAAGGATCCAAATCCATAATGAATCCATACTGTGAGGTCCATGAAACTTTAGATGATTTTAACCATATAATGTGTGTGTTTAGATACTGTAATTGTGAAAAAATCCGCCGTTATTTAAGGCCCTTTTTTTTTCTCATAATTACTGTCTGTCCTTTATATTTTAAAAAATTTCATTGTTGCATCTGGGGATTTTGCTATTTTCATTTTTCGATTCATTTACATCATAATAGAGTAATAATGACGTCAAAAAATGGAGAAACTAATATTATAATTAATTAGTACTAATATAAACACAATTCCCTATTAATTAATTAAAGTCAACTTGGTTGGCATTTGAATTTGGACCATAGAAAAAAAAATGGTGCTTTGATCATGATGTTTTCAAAAAAAAGAAGAAAAAGGGCATAAATTCTAGATGAAATAAAGTTATTATGAGAGGATGGAGAGGCAAGAAAAGATTGATGAACAAGATATATAATTAACTTTGATAATCAACGGTTTTGATTACATATATCATTTTTATATATATACATGACAAGAAATATATATATATAAAAACCAATAAAATCAAAAGCATGATCATTTTCCCTTTAAAGTCAAGACTCTGATAGTCTGATCTGATCTTTTGTTCATGTGTGTTCAAACTTATTAATTCAAACCTGCTCGATTGCACCCAACAAAGCTTAGCTATGTCAATGTCTGTGTCTGTGTGCATGCAAGTAGTTGTATACATGGAATGGAAACTCTCTCACACGTGCGCACATATTATAATTACATGCAATCCATGAGAATTTATACATTGAAAAAATAAATAAATAAAAATATTATAAGCAGAAGCTAGAACAGAGAGACAGAGATCACCAAAAGTGCTTTTGCAGTGGGTGACCGTGTCACTCACGTCTCTGCTTTTTTTTTCCAAGCACTTCCATGGAGCTGAGTGAGTACTACTGTGTGGAGAAATGATAATGGATTATTGGTCGGTGTTGGAGGATTTTGATGGACTAAAAAAGAAGACAGTGAGTTTGACCTATCAACAATTGAGTGGTGCATTTGGGTCCCTTTTGTTTCCTAACTTGCTTACATTTCCCATCAATTTGCAACCAATTTTTCAAGCAAATTTCTTCCACTTTCATCACTTGTAGGTACATATCTTATCTTTTACTTGTATTGTATGTATATTCTTTCTTTCTTTCTCACTCATGGTGTGTTCACAAAAAGTGTAAAAGTGAAAAAGAGAAAATGTTAATTGATGGGAAGGCCATTATAATTTGTAGCCTTAATTACCAATACATATATATGTACATACATGATACAACATGCTTGAATATGCTTGTTTTTTGGTTGCTGATGATTCTAAAGCTAAAGTAGCTAGGTTTGTTTGTCTTCTTGTAGCCCTAAAAGATTTGTTCCAATCTCTAGGGTTTTCTACCGAATTTAATTTACTTACTGTTTAAAAATTCACCAACGCGTAAAGATTAAAGAATCATTTTTATTTTTATGTTTTGAAAACGATCTCACACTGATCGTTTAGGGATTTTTCAGGACTCGAACTGCTCGGGAGGGATCTCTTCATATGAGATAATTCAATTTTCTATTATTGAATTGAAATGAAAGGGAAATATACAATCACTTTGTTAATAAAATATCTGTATCTAAAAGACATTAATTAATTAGACTCATTTTGTTTAATCAAATAAAAGTAATTTAAATCTTTTTTTTTTCTAGTTTTATGTGTAATTATAGTGTTTTGATGTTAATATGAAGTTTACCTTGATGACAGACTTTTACAAGTCTCTTGTGATAATGTAGATTAGTCCATTCAACCATAAACTTTTTAAACTAATTAATTAAATTTGACAAATATAATCATTTTAAAGAGATAAAACCTTATCGATCTTTTATCTTTTATCTTTTTGTCTTTTCTATTTTTCATTTGGGTAATGTGTGTATATATATATATATATATATATATATTATTTATTTTATTTATTGGGTTGTTGATGAATTGTGAAAGGAGAGCTAATAGTATCTATATACTAATTAAGTATGACAAATTTGAGTGATGGTGGAGAGCATTCACGTTTGAAAGGTATCGATTTTCAAATTAATTCACCCCCAATTTTCCTTGTCTCCTTTCATCATTTGAATTAAAGAATTAATGTTTAGTTGATCTAGTTAATTATTTTTATCAAATCACCAACAACTCCACCAAAATTTTAGTTTAAAAGAAGTGCATGAAAGATTAAGCAAAACCATTGTAATTAATCTACCTAATAGAGAAAACGATCTCTCTATTTACCAACAATAATAACCCAACCACCCAATAGAAAGAAGAAGAAAAAAAAATAAAAATAAATAAACAGAGAAGAAATAGTATTGAAGTGTTTAATTAAAAGGTAATTAATTAGGTTTTAGAAAACCCTCTAGGGCCCAATTGTTGCCATGATGTTCCCTCCATTTACAAAAAATTCCTACCTGAATTGATGCTTTCAACAAAGCTAGAATTAACAGTCCCGACAAACCCTAAAATTCCCAAATATCTACCTAACTTTTGTAATCTATGAAGATTTAAGAAAATTGTTTACACCAAAATAAACACATCCCCTCTTAATTAAATAAGATCTTAGTTTATGTGATGTGTATAAAGTCGGTGATAAGGAGTTTAAGTCACAACATACTCGTTTTACAAACATATGTGACGTGTGATGTACGAGGAATTTTCTTCTGGTTGTTACGTGAGTAGACAACATACACGTAATGCTTGATCTGGGAGGTCTCGATAAACCCGTAATTCATTCGTTCGTTTTCAAAATTTTAAAAATAAATAAAGAAAAAGAAAAAGACTTAAAGAGAAAAGTGCCTAGATAATTAGTATAACATTTGAATGAGTGGAATGAGTGGTAGCCCCACGTGCCATATACCAATTATGGGATGACACGTGGGCCCAGGATGGTGGAGCCTACTCCCCACCCTCAATTAATCACGGGATCGATAGGAAGGGAGTGGGGCACACAACAAACCAATCCTAGTGTTCTCATTTTATTGTACCTCTCTCTATGAAATTTTGTAGATATTAATTAATAAGCTCCAAATTATTAGTATATATGATGATCAACTATGATTAATAAATTAACTATGATAGATTATATATAATTAATTATATCTATTTATATCTTTGTTGTTGTTCCTTGTTTGGACTCTTGCATCATAAGATTTGGAGAAAAGGTTGTTTGTCTTTATCTTCCTATTAATCCACCATATCTGACCAAAAAGAAGATTAATTAGATTAAGAAATATAATCCATGATTTATGTAGCTATAAAATCTTTTAAATTTGAATTATAGCATGACCATACCTCCTCATCACCGACATGGTCCGAGTTTGAAAAATATAAATAAAAATGTACATATTATTTTGGAGTTGGGATTCAATTGAATTATATTTCATTGACAACTGGGATTGTTTTGAAAAAATTATTGAAGATCATCAAAGCATTATAATTCAAAGACAAAATAATTTGTTTGCCATTCTTGGTGAGTGGAAAACAATATATATATATAGGCAGTAGTACTATAGCTTGATGAAGACCTAGTAATTTTCAAAAGTAGAATGATGAATCATGTATGTTTTAATTTACTTAATTGATTCAATGTTTTTAAACTGTGTTGTAATTAATATTGGAATTATCATTGGAAGTCAAGTGATTTTTTTCACCTGGGTCAGGATATATGGACAAATCGAAAAGGAATCTATTTGTGTGCTGGTAGGTACATTGGAATTGTCATGTTCTTCTTGGATTAAAATCAACCAAAAAAGCTTGTGTTATCATCAAGTCCTAATCACTTTGACATTAATGGCACTAACTTCTTAATGATGTTCAGAAAGATCAACTAATTATCACAATAATATTACTATCAAATTATTCACTATTTTACTTATTCATATATTACTTATAAATAAGTTATTTAATAAGTTAATATGAATTGGTTTTGAAGCATCTTCGATGTAAAAAATGACTTGGTTTCCTATGTGGTATAGAAGGTGTACTTCATAAACAAGTAAACAACTAATCAAAAATTAGTCGTTAAACTCCTATGAAGTGACGATATCACAGGTTCGAGTTACTTAGTCGTAGCTTGGTACATCGAAGGAAAAAAAAAAAAAAAAAATCATATAAATCATATTTGAAAGGAAACTCTAAAAGTGTGAGATAGCTAATTGGGCTAAAATATCATGTGATGGGCTATACGTTGGGCCTACATACTTACGTTATGGGTTGAACTTTCCTTGTAATGGTAGGCTTTTACACTATTCTCTGTTCAGCACTTCAACCCAATTATTTTGTGAAAAATAAATAAATTATTTTTTGAATAGGTTATCAATTTGTTTTTATGTATTATTTATTTATTTATTCATACTTGATTTCAATATCAAACGATCATCTGCTCTTGATTATAAGATTGAGAATGGATGTCAATTCAACAAATCTTAGAAAAAGAGCAAATAAATAAATTTAAGTTATTATAGCTAGACTTTTTTGCAATTATTCGAAACTTCAAAAAGTAAATTTTGGATATAGACAATACTTAAATTTGAGATGTTGATAGGTTGAATAAATGTCTATTCCATCAGCCATATTGGACGGTAAAAACTAAAAACATAATTTTCTCCATTTTAATGTTTTGATCTATTTATATTACTGCATTGTACTTTCAATTTTAGAAAGATTGAAATAAAACAATTTCAAGTAATTATTTATATTGTAAAATAAAAATACATTTTGGTGATTTCAAATTCACCTATATATGCATAGATGAATTAATGGAAAAAAAAAAAAAAACAGGGGTATTTCAGGAAAATTGGTTCTATTGGCACACCTACTCCTGAACTATTTATGCCCCACTTTTTAAATTATTTAGTATTTTTTTTTTCCTTTATCAAATTACTTAAAGAGACATACAATTTTTATTAAAAAAATACAGTACAAAATAAAACTAATAAAACTCCCCACTTTCCTTATTTCAAAACCCTAATAACATAGATTATTTCAAATCATTTAATGTTTACTATTTTTGTTTATATTTTCTTTCAGATCTCGATCTCATGTTTCCTATGTTTAGTATTTTTTTATTTTATTGTTTCACATGTTTGTTTTGTTTTTCTTTCCAAATTCCAGATCCATGTTTGCTATTTTTTTTTTCTCTCGGTTTATTTTCTTCCAGATCTTCTATGCATTCTATGATTTGTATCAATTCTTTTATATATTTTATTCCGGAACTTTCAAAATTAGTTTAATGTTATTTACCAAAAAAAAAAAAAAAAAAAAAAAAAAAAAAAAAAAAAAAAAAAAAAAAAAAAAACGAAATCGCACCAAGAATTGCAACCAAAAAAAAAAAAAACCATAATCTTTGATGAAATGAAACCACACCAAAACCCTAAAGGGTCGTTTGTTTTTTTCACTTAAAACTTAATGAGTCTGAATTGAACTCTTTAAGTTGTTTCATTTGTTTTTGTTTTTGTTTTTTTTTTTTTCAGTGGTCAAACAACTTAAAAATATCAAAAAACAACTTAAAATAAAAAATAAGAAATCTTGACTTTTAACTTAATTTCAAATTACTGGATTACAATTAAAATATATTATTCCAAGTCTATCCTCCCAAAGGAAATATATTTCCAAATTTATCTTAATTTGATATGGTGTATAATTTTTTTCTTCTAACATATTTTTTATTTTAAACATGTTTTAGAAAAGAAAAAAAAAAAAAACTATAATTACTTCTCATATTGAAAATTTTCAAGGATTGAACAATTGAATTTCTCTTATACCAAATCCCGGTAAGAACTTTTTATTTTTATTTTTTTTATCTAACTATTCGTATAGTGCTCAATAAATTTGTCTATCATATTGAGTAGATTTCGTGGCTTGAAGATATTATAGAATAATTGTATATAAAAAATTCAAGAACCTTTTTTTTTATTTGGTTTCCAATGCATATGATCCAGAAAACCAAAAGAATAAAAATGATTTCATGAATTATATACACAGGAAACGTGGACAACATACAAAATTGAACTTAAACTCTTTATTTTTGACAATAAATTGAACTTAAACTTTGTTTGCAAAACATCTTTGATTAATTTTTTATTTTGTTAAATTGAACTCTGTTTGAAAAAAAAAAAAAACCAAAATGTTATAAAGAATAGTGCATGTTAAATTACTTCTTTTAATTAGTATGAGTCTAAATGTAAAATTACTAATTTTCAGACAATTTTATTTTTAAAAAACAAACATATTAACAATACACTCAGATGTGAGGAAAAAAAAAAAACAAATATGTCATTTAGATTGAGATTTCAGTCCCTATTCAGTATTTAAAAAAATTCAGGACTGTTAAGTCTTCAGACAAAAAAATAAACGACTCATAACTCAATCGTTTAAAAAAATCATGAGATGATTAATATCACACTCACAATCTACCACCAACAATCCAATCGACTACAGAAAAAGAAAAAAAAAAAAAACGGCATCTAATAAGGATGGTTTCAATATGATATAAGAAGAAAAAAAAATCTTGGGAATGAATGTGAGAAAAATATATATAAAGATTAGAGATAAAATGTAATTATTTTTTAAAAAGATATGAGGTTTATTAAATTTAAAAAATATTGTAAAAGAATAATCCTAAAAATAAATAAAAAAATTAATAAAACTATTAATTTTTTATTTTTTATTTACAAAATAAAATTTGAAAAGCGAAACATAAATAGTTTAATAGTAAGGTGTCAATAGCACCGCTCTTTCAAAAAATTCAGATTACTGTAAACTGGTTTCCCAATCAGCCAATCTCTATACGCCACGTCACGATTATTAAATCGCGAGCGTGAAACCATCCGCAGTTAAGTTTTGTCTTCTAAGTCAAAATTTGTTCTCGTTGAGTCGTTTCTGCATCACGTAGCTGTACTTTCTCCTCCCACTCGCTGTTTCACCAAAAAATCAAATTTCTAGGGTACCAAATTTCAATGGCTTCCACACATCTCGACGACGTATGTCCTTTGGTCCTTTTCATTTCATTGCATTTACATTTGCGCGCATAATTTGTGCACAAATTTTTTTTTTTTTTTTTTGGTTTATTATTATTTTTTTTTTTTGCAATTTTTTGAATGTAGGACGACGATTTTGGCGGTGATTTCGCTGGAACTCACGATAATAGACGTTCAGGTTAGTTTGAAATTTTTATGTGACTTAATTTACAATTTATAATTATTTTCATTGTTTAATATTATGTGAGTTTGAATTTATAGGTAACAAGAGAAGCTTTGGTGAAATTGAGGATGATGAGGATGATATTTTCGGTTCAAAGAAGGTAAAAGAGCTGGTGAAATCTTGATATTCAATTTTAAAGCTTTGTGAATTTCTCCTATACTTCATTTAACTCAATTTTCTTTCAGTAGTTGCACTTGTTGAATACTGTATCTGGTGTGTTACTTGATTTGCGATTGTGACATTGTTAAATTTGATTGATTATGTTACTGGAGAAATGCAAGAGCAAAGAGCAAAGTATTTCTAAAATTCCCTTGGATCAAATTTATTGTTTTTCGTGATAACTGTTAGAACAGGATCTAGGCCCTTCTTGCTGTTTGCTTGAGTCAAAACTTCCCTTACTTCATAAGCGTCCCGTGTCACCTACGTTATTTTATGCTCAGTGAAGTGATTACACTTACATCATTGTTGACTCTTTTGGATGTTTTAATATTTTCATTGTCTTGTCTAGATAAATTTATTCCGATGATAATTTGTAATAATGACTGTATTTTAGAACTGTAGATTATTTGGAGTAGTTCAATATGGTAGAGTGTAATGTTGTTGACAGGATTAGATTTTGAAGATTTAGAAATTTATGTCCGATAATGAATAGCAAATGCAAAGTTTGTGTATTGAAGGGAATAACATTTGGTCTATTTATGTTGCAGGCTAATTCAAAAGCAGAAGAAGCTGTTCCTGGTGTTACAACTGGGATGATTTTGACTCTGCGTGAGAGGTTTCGTGAAATCCAGAACATTTTTAATTTACTGTTAAAACTCTTACGTTCCAATGGTTAACTTTCAGTATTCTTCAGAGGTTTATGTATTTCTTATTGTGAGATTTTTTTTTTTTTTTTTTTTTTTTTGCAGTCTCGAGACTTGTAAGAACACACTTGCGACATGCCAAGTATGTATTTGTTCATTTTTGATGCATATAATCTTTTTTGTTTCTTCATGTCCTGTGTGTATGTGTTTTTTTTTTTTTTTTTTTTTCCCTGAGGCCTTCAGGCTTGCTTGAAGGGACTAGCAAGTTTCTGTATTGATATTGAGAGATAGAGCCACAAGCTTAAGGATTAAAACTGTAATCTCAGTAAATTAGGAGAATATTTCTTCTTGAAATTCAGTTCGTACTGTTTGTGACTGATCTGCAGATTTTGTATTTTCTTTCTTCTGGTGTGAATAAGTTTTCCAATATTTTTTTTAAAATGTAGAAGATATCCTTCATTAGAAGGAACTGCACTGTAATATAAATGCGCTGATACTGAAAAATAGACACTTTAGTATTCTGTTAAGTTTTTGTTGCAATCATTTTGTTTCAATATTACTTTTACTTAAACTTTTGGGAAGATAAAAGAGGCATGAGGCTGGTATCTGAGGGGGTTCATTTTAGTTGCTACAAATTCTGATGAATTTCAATTGGAACTATGATGGTTCAAATTAATTTTTATCTCATGCAAGCCTATGGTACAAGGCTGGTATCCAAGAACCTTGAGGAGGTTCATTTTAGTTGCTAAAAATTCTGATGAATTTCGATTGAAATTATGATGGTTCAAATTAATTTTTATCTCATGCGAGCCTATGAATGTCTTGGTTTTGAAAAATTAACCTTTATCTCATATGATGAACTTGTTTTAAAACTATGGTGGTTGAAATGTTTACCTTATGATCCTTTTGCTAAATATAATCAAGTACATTTGGAACATCTTCCAGATAGTTTTCATAGGTTGAGGTGCTATGCAAAATTTTAGTTTGCTTGTACATATTACATATTACTTTTGAATGGTATAACAAGTTTTCTATTACTACGATCATTTTCAATTTGAATTTTAAGGTTGAAGAGTTTATACAATTTACTGTAGCATGCTTTACAGTTAAGCAAAAAACGTATTATTTCCTCCTTTTACTGCCTCCAAAACTTTGTCGGTTATTGAATTATGATTATGGTTTCAGTCGGAGCTTGAAGCTGCAAAATTGGAGATCCAGAAGTGGCATTCTTCATTTCAAAATGAGCCCTTTATACCACTTGGGGCATCTCCTGGTTAGCATTTTATTTGCATGTTTTGCATAATTATTTTATTTTAAATGTATTTTAGCATGTAATTATAGTATGAATGTATGATCATACTATGTGTTATGTGTTTATTATTTAAACAATTAATTTCTGTTATTCTTTTGTAGAACCTAAATTAGTCATCAATTATCTTCAGACTATAAGATCCTCCGAGGAGATATTGAAAGAACAGGTAAGCAGTAGTTAATGTTTTTCCCTTTAGGTATTGTAAGGAGTCCTGCTATGCAGGATTAAGTCCCTGTTTTGTTTTTATCATCAGCTAGAAAAAGCAAAGAAAAAGGAAGCTGCATTCATTGTAACATTTGCAAAACGGGAACAAGAGATTGCAGAGTTGAAAGTGAGTCTCTTTTTCTTGCTGTAGTTGAAAGTGAGTCTCATATTGCAATCTGATAGGTTTTATATGCATAGTACAATTTATGTTACATCTCCTTGATAAAAATGTATGAGATGGGTATATCTTCTCTTTATTGGATACAAAATTTATTGGAAAGAGAAATTTTTATTTTTATTTTTTTTCTGAATCTCAGATTATAGTTTCTGTTCTTATTGCTTCGTTTTATTTGAATATATAATTTAAGTGCAAATAACATGTTTTGAACTTAGCTCCTGTAGTGTTGCCTAACCGAAGGCTGGGCAAAATCTAATTGAAGACTCATGATGATTTAAGATTTGATTCATATCTGGAGTTAGATAGATTACATTGTGAAACATATAGAAAATTAGAACATTATTGTCCTTCTATTGTATGAAAATATAGAAGGTTTGATTTTGATTAGTGATTGCAGTAGCCTACCATTATGGTCTTTTTTGTTGATGGAAAGTGAGCAACTTGTTTGTGAGGCAATAGATATTGTTACACCAAGAAATATTTCATTAGAATGAAACAATTATGAAGTCTCATTTTCCTGTTAAATTTTATACTGCATTGATGTTATCTTGCCTAACATGGAATTCATTAATTTTTCAGTCTGCTGTCCGCGACTTGAAGGCACAACTTAAGCCACCATTGATGCAGGTATGATAGGTTTGTTGTTGCTTCATGTAGTATTTGTGGTTTGGAAGATCAGATTTCTCTGTTATTCTTAGGTTTACTGTTCTGCATATATATATCTATTTACTCTAATAAAGATCAATAATTCTTTTTTAAAAGAAGAATACCGGTTATATTGTTAAAATAAAATAAAAATACCGGAAACTTTTACTTGTCAACATAATAGTGTTCATGTGTTGCATTAATTGCATTGGTTCAATAAGAAAGAAGATACTGTTTGCTTTTTTCATTTGATGATATTTAAAAATCTAACCATCTTTCTTCTGTGTTTGATTACTGTAAATATTAAGAGATTAACATTGCCCAAAAATATTATTTTTCTGTCCTGTCATCATCTAATTGTTCCATTTATTCTTCTCCTTCCTTCAAGTCTTTCTAGAAAATTGGTATGAGAAAAATTTATTGCAGATTCTTTACCTGCGTCTCCAAGAATTGAAAATGGTAAAGGATGGTGTGATGTTTTAGTGGTCAGGGTAAAACCAAATACTGAATGCATCTGCTGCTGCTGGATTCTTTGCTTTGATCATTCTTGTATCTTTGAGAATTCTGATGCATACTTGGTGGCAACTCAAAACTCCCATCCTAAGCTATGGGTCTGGGGTTCTAATAAAAATTATGTGCGTAATAAGAAAACAATTAAAGTTAAAAATACCATATTATTTGTTTGAATTTCGGTGGTAGGAGGGTAAGCTTTGGTATTTGAGGCCATTCTTATATCTTGCTATCAAAATATGATATCCAAAGAGTGTATTGATATAAAGTTTCCTTCCCATGCCTAAAATGCTATGCAATAACTCCAAATGTTTTGAGGTGTTGCTGAAGTGTAATGTTTCTTGGTGATTAATCTGAAGGACCCTTGTGATTTTTTTGGCCCTTGTTATTTTTTTTTTGTTATGTTATTTTCTATAAATATTCTATTGGGATCTATGTGACAGGCGAGGAGGTTACTGCTAGATCCAGCCATTCATGAAGAATTCAGACGATTAAAGGTTTGTAAGTCCTCACCGTTGGCCATTGCATGTTAAATGTCTTTGAGTGGATCTTTTACATGTATATGTTAAAAACTTATGAGTAAATTAATGGTTGTATAGCAACTTCATTCAAGAGTCTGGAAATTCTTCATTAGATGCTGCAGTGAACTTTACATCTCTCACTTGCTTCGTCTTTTGAAACTGTTTATGGAAATGTTGCCATTGCCTTATCATATATATATATATATTTGTGTTTTTTTTTTGCCTTTTTCTTTAGCCTCCAACTGGTAGTTGCATATAAAAATTTTAGCACTTGCCTGCATGCTGGTTAAATTGTTTATGGCTTCTTTGACTGCATAATGTTAGAATTTGGTGGAGGAGAAGGACAAAAAAGTGAAGGAACTGGAGGAAAATATTGCTGCTGTTGCTTTCACTGCAAATAGCAAGATGGGGAAAGCATTGATGTCGAAGTGTAAAACCCTGCAAGAGGAAAATGACGAGATTGGTCGTCAAAATGAAGAAGGAGAGGTACTACACAACTGTGTTATAATGTTATTTTAAGTAGATTAAAATATTGTTACCATGGAGTGTGACCCTGCTGTGCTCGTAATATATTTTCTCCTTTGTTAAGATTATATAAATTTCTAGATGCCATTATATGACTGTGCACACAGATTCAATCTTCACAACGGTATTGGATAGATCATAGATTTCATTTTTACTCTTGAGACTTTTTTTTCCTTGTTCTATTTATGTTGTATTTATATTCTTTTCTGATTATTGGTGTGCAGACACATCAACTGCAATTGAAACTTGCTTTGCAGAAATCTCAAAATGCAGAACTTAGAAGTCAATTTGAAGGTTAGTGACACATACATTATTTGTTACATTCAGCAACATCTTTTCTCAAACATCAGACATTTTTTACTAGCTTTCATGGGTCCTTTTACTGGGAGGAAAACTTGGTGTTATTATTGATCTTACACTTCTCATCTTTTGTGGTCTGAAACAGTTATTGCTGATCCTGTCATATTCAACACTTCTCATGTTGATCCATTTTGTGGTGTTGCATGCAGGCCTTTACAAACATATGGAGGCGCTGACAGATGATGTGGACAGATCGAATGAAATGGTTTCCTTCTCATATTTTTTTTGTTTACTTATTAATTTATTTGGTCTTAAGCATGGCATCATTATGCAGCTTAAAGCTTTGTTAGCTTTGATTAATAATAAATGAAAACAGAAATGAGCCTTCGAAGTCATGATGGAGGAGGGCAGCAACCGTAGTGTGGTTGAGTTTCCGTCTGCAGACAGTCTTGCTAATTTAGGACTTTGTTTGGTAAAGTGTATAAAAGTTTCACCTTTAGACCCTGATTTGTCAATTACTTGCTTCCTTTTAGGAAACTCAAAGAATAGATAACACAGTTTCTAGGCTTCACACTTAAGGTTAGGATTTTTCTTAGACTATTCACTGAATATCAATTTTTAGATCTCTTTTTCGTATACTCATTTTAAAATGTAGCTTTAACACTCACTCACATTCTTGGTTTATCTTTAGTCAAGCAAGGTAAAATTTGATTTTTAAGCAAGGTCTGTAATCGATACTGTTGCCTCAACTATTGATTATGGTATATAAGATTTTTAGACTCTTTCAAAATATATATTTATGAATTTTAGACCCTCGCATTTACAGATTAGGTGTGACGAATAAAAAGTCAGGAATCTTACTGAAATCATCTGTCTTTTGCAGGTGCTTATCTTAAAAGAGAAGCTAGAAGAGAAGGATTGCGAAATCGAAAGGCTGAAGCATGAGCTGCACCAGAAGAGCTTATTGGAAGAGGAGGAGATAACCGATTCAGTTCCTGATAAGAAAATTACCGACGAGGTAGCATTGCCTGAGGAAGATGTAAATTGAGATGTAGACTTGCAAATTTTGTAGGATATTCATAATTTTTTTCTCCTCTCCATGTTGTTGTCCTCTGTACATTAAGTAGGTTTTATTAATTTGTTAATAACTCGGAAATCGAGTTGTCCTTGGGATTGCATTATTGCCAAGCGGGTTTGAGTTCCACACCAGTGAGAGGACGATGCTTATTTGCTTCCTACATTTTTAGTACTTGCTAGGTTAGACTTTTGAAAAATCCAAATGTCCATCTTCGGATTTTAAGTACGGATTCAATCAGAATGAGGGTTTTTGGCTAATGATAATATCATGCTAGAGAGAAGATGGTAAAGAGATACAGATCAATCACATGTATGGAAGATGATAAATTTTCAGAGCCAAGACAATCCACGATATGCAATTCAATCAAAAGCACAACAAGAACATTAACATTCAAACAGTAACTTCAGACCATGACGACCATTACAAAATTAAGAGTGCACAGCTGATTCTTTTGTGCTTTGGTCTTCTTCCCCTTACAAAATTAAGAAATGTTATTTTATTTTTTGAAACAGTTACTCTAACATGGTCCACTGAAATCTTTATCCCCAGAAAACCAAAATTTCTAAAAACTTCAAAAAATAAATTCCCATACTTTCTTTCCTATTCAATCACTTTCCCGCGCCCCAAACAGACCCATTTTTTTCACCTCCACTCCCAAATCGAAAAATCCCAGAAACCCATTCGACTCAAAACAGCACTCAAACAGGGAGATGAAGAGAATCGTAGAGATAATAAGTGGAGAAGAGGAAATGGTAACCAGAGGGATGTTTTTTTTTTTTTTTCCCAGCAGCATGTGACCAGATGAGTGGGCACGTCACTACCTCTTCAGGTACCCTGTGTTGACGTGTTCGACCACGTCAACAGGTATTTAATGACGTGTCAAGATTTTTCAGCAACCATATATGACGTGCCTGGACACGTCATCTAACCACTAATTCGATGACGTGGCCGGTGACGTCTATACTTATTCCGTTATTTTATCGTGACGTGTTCAGACACGTCAGTCTAAATGTAAAAAAGTCTCGTCTTTTCTCATTTCTCAGCTGATTCAGACACCACAAAAATGGCGAAAGTGATGCCAAGTCTAAGAAGAAGCCATGAAAGCCTCTCCAACTCCATCTGGTTCAACACCACAAAACAAAACCCATTTCTCTTTTCATCGAAACTACGCAAGGCTGCCTTCGAAGACAACATTTCGTAACTCATTCGTAGAGAGATCCATTACGAGCTTGAACACTGCCCTTCTAAACAGGTTCGCATTGTAGTGCTTGTGCTTTTATAATTTCATTTTCTCTCAAATGAGTCTCTGCTTGTTGTTTGAATACAAAGTTTTCTTTTTGGTATTAAAAGAAGATCATTTGATTGGGTGTTTCCAAGTGGCCGGTGCTGTGCTCTGCTAATGACATTTTGACATTTTGTTCATTAGATTTTAATTCACGTGTCATTGAGTTTCCTTTGAAATTGAATAAAGAATTTTCATAATTTTGATTGATGTTTTACATGGAAGCTTGTGGAGCTCATATGAGCTTAATGTTTTTCAAAGCACAACATTCAATGGAAATACATTTGCTTTCTTTCCATTTGATGTGTCTTGGGGATTAAAGTTGTTTACTTTTTGGCCGAAATCCCGTGATGTCCCGGAACATATTTTTTGTTTTAATTTGGAGAAAACGAGGAAATTAAGGTTGAAGCCACCATGTTTGATGGGTCGATTCCCGTTTTGATGGGCCAAGATGTTTAGCTTCACAAACAAAGAAGAAGAAAATGGATATTACTAATATTAACATATATATTTCCATATCCATTACATCAGTCGACAAATTTGAGCTGCTGCATCAGAAGAGGGAAATAACCAAAAGCGAAAAAACAAAAAACAGTTAGAGCTTATGAAGTAATTTGACCTCTCTCTATTTCCTTACCTTTAACGACATCAATGAGTACTACTATGGTCTGGCCATCCTCTGCAAAGCAACCAACATGATAAGCACCGGGGGTATCCATACTGAACAACTGTGTTATATTGTTATTTATGCAATCGATGTGTACTTATTTTCTCTCCAGCTTAAAGTTTGGTTCTTTCATGGATTGGTTTATATATCTTTCTGGGGTTGATTTGTTTCGTTTCATCTTGAAAATTGACGGAAAATTTTGTGTTTGCATGGATATTTCACAGTGCCTGTATAGAAGAGAGGGTTGAATGCGTCAAGTTTTGTATTTGGCCAGTCCAGTATTTTTAAGTACATTAAAATATTGTTACAGGTTCATATATGTTACTTAGGAGACCATCTTAGTCTTTTAGATTTCCTTGGCTGATTTATATGTTCCATGAATTTCCATTGCTAAGTTTGTGGTAACAATTATGATGTTTTTTGTTTATTGTATTTTACATTGATTTGTAGCATGTTGGAAATGTTTTAAATTTCTTGTCTTTGTTTGCATATGGATTACAAATTTAATTGGTTGTTGTTGTTGTTGTGAAGAAAAGGATCAGATTAATTGAGGAATGATAAGGACAGATGGGTAGAAAAGGAAAATGGTTTTCTAGTGTGAAGAAGGCTCTCAGCCAAGACTCCAAGTAGAAGAAAGATAAGGTTCATATTCATACACACAAACCCTTTTGTTTTTTTTTTTTTTTTGTTATTCTGATTTTGAATTGGGGATTTTTATTATTTTTTGCTGATATTTTTGGTTGTTATGTTTTCAGAAATCAAAGAAGAAATGGTTTGGGAAGCAAACAGATATTGTTTTCAATTCTTCTGCTGTGGTGGAAACTGTCAAAACACCTCCTCCTTCTATACCTTTGCTGCAGCAGCCAGAAGAGGTTAACGTGACTGAAGCCGAGAATGAGATGAGGAACTTTGCACCAACAGTGGCAGTCACCACCACTACTGCAGCTTCTGTGCATGATCCTGTCGATGATGCTTCTCAGAGTGTCAAAGAGGTTGTTCAAATCACTACAAATACTCGATTTCAAGGAAAATTGAAAGAGGAAGCTGCTGCTATCAGGATTCAAACAGCATTCCGTGGGTACCAGGTATGTGTTTCATTCTAACCTTTCCCTATAATGTCATGTTTTAAAAGATATAAAACTTTCATTCAAATTTATGAGATTATCTGATCCATTTGTAAATGTAAATTCACTATAATATATATATATATATATATATGCTTTCGAAGAGACTACTGATGTAGGAGGATATAATAGTTGGGCTTGGGCTTATATTGGGTTTGTATTAGACATTGGGTTAATATTGGGTTTAGAGCTCAAGCTTGTTGGAGCCGAGTAGTATGTCAAAGAAAGAAAGAGGGCAAAATTCCAGTGCAAAATTGGGCGATGATGAAGCAACTTTTGAGTAAGCAATTTCTTCCGATTAACTTTGATCCTATTTTATTTCTACAATACCGTAATTGTGACAAGGGAATAAGATGGTCTTAGAATATGGTGATGAGCTCTATAGGCCAAGTATGGTACTTGATCTTGAAGAGTTTGAGATTCAAGGGGGTTGCTAGATTTATTAGTGGACTGAGGGAAGATATTCGAGATGAAATATGTTTGCTCTCTTTGAGGAATTTATTGGAGGCTATTGATTTGGCCACTAGAATTGAAAATGATTTGGTGAAGGAAAAAGAAGCCACTCAAGAAGAGGATGATAAAATTGTGTTGCCAATTCTTGAAAATTTTACACAACAAATGGTGGAGGAAATTGATCTTGAAGTGGTTAACGACGTCCACATTGATCCAACAAAACAAGTTATTGAAGAAATAGACAAGAGAATTGGGAGCAATATTTTTGAAGGTTTTGTAGTGATGTCTCGTGTTCTCAATGGTCAAATTGTTAGTACTCTGGGCTTCGGATTTGAGAATGTCAAGACCAAAGGGGTAAGGCGACGCAAATGGCAAATAGCTTGGTCATTTCCAGCATTTCGTTGGACAATTGTTTTGGTACTATTATAGATTTCGGATGAGCTACGGAGAGACTTCTCGATTGTGGTCTATCACTCCCACAAGCCAAATAGGGGACTTCGCTTCATTTTCGTTCTATTAGTCATTTCCATGTGCTTCAATAGAACTCGAGGTCGAGTTCTTTTCAAAGAAAGGGTGACTGATGTAGGAGGATATAATAGTTGGGCTTGGGCTTATTTTGGGTTTGTATTAGACTTTATCTTAGGCTTTTATTGGGTTATGAGATGCCTATATATCCTGGTATACAGCCATTGTAAAAGGAGTTGAATATTTGGTTCATTTTCCTGATATTAGAATCAAGAGCAGAGCTCTCTTCTCTTTGGCCATGGATTTGGCTCTTCAATAGCTTTCTTGCTGCGTCAAGTGGTATCAGAGCCACGGTTGCGTTCCGATGGCGGTCACCGGCGACAGAAGAAAGCGAACACTCTTTGACGAAGATCAAGAGTGCTATCGGACAAGTAGCGGCAATCGCGAATCGCACTTCGGGAGGGGTTATGTCCAAACCTCAGCGACAGTTGATGGTGGTCGGAATTTTGGTTCAACACCGCTGTTTAAAGGCCCAAGCGATCGGAGAAGCGAATATCGAAGGTGGAGTGCCCACCGACGAATCTGTTCTCCATCACCATCTTACAGGTATCACCACCTTCAACCTCCATCTTCACCATTTTCTTCACATCACCATCTTCACACCACCTACCACATATCTATCAACCCATTGAATTCAATTGTCTGTGACAAACACAGACCATCATATATATACAACACTCACACCTAAAACCCAAATCTAATATAAACCCAAAATAAGCCCAACCCGATTACAATATATATAACTCCTACATCAGATTCAAACTTTGGTTATTGGACAACCTGTCTATATTAGCATGATAGCTGCATTATGGCTGAGTTTCTTTTGAATTTTGTATTGAAGGTGAGTGAGTTATTTAATATTTGACATGCAAACTGCTATCATGTAGATTTTAGTCATTAGGAATATCTAACAGATCTATGATTAGAAGGACAATGCAAGTACCTTCATCTGTATCCGTCTATGATTGAATTCGGCTAGTCCCTTCCCATTGGAAAGAACTTCTGCCACCGATTTGAGTTGCAAGAAAATTCAATGGATAGTTTTTAGTCTAACCTTTCAATGAAATTGGCTTTACAGCAAACCTGGAAGAATTCTTCAAGATCTGCAAACCCAATGTTCAAGGATCCAAGGAATCCCAGCTGGGGTTGGAGCTGGTTGGAAAGATGGATGGCAGCTCGGCCATGGGAGAGTCGTGGAGTGACCGAGAAAGAACCCAAAGATTACCAGTCATTTGTAAAGAGCAAGAGTGCTAGCCGCAGCATAGTTGGAGGAGAAATAAGCAGATCGAATGCTCGCTACCAAACTCAACACTGATAAGCTTTCACCAACAGACTATTGAAAGCTGTCTTCAACCCACATAGGTGGATTAAAGGGGTGATATAAACTGCTGCACTGTTGTAGGTTATAACGTGTTTCAATACGTTCAATGCTTTCATCTTGTAGGTTATAAATTCCCATATCCCTTCCAACGCCTTCAGGAAAGTCGGGGCTAAAATAAGAATCTTGCCATACATCGGTGAAGTATATACAATTCGGTTTGAAATTAGAATTATCAAACACAAATAGTGCTATGTTACCCAAATTATTGACTACTGACCATTCATTCTTATTCCTGCTCAAATCTACTTCAACAACACGAAATCCAGTAGTTCCATAAGTCGCAGGAGTAACAAAAGCTGGAAACCGTCGTGCAACCACCAAAATTTTTCCAGCTGATTCTACTACATAAAATCTCGTCCTAAGATCCAGAGGAATAAGCTCAAGCGGAAAATCGGCTACTACTCCCTTAGCCACAACCGTGTTATCACTCTTGATATCAACAACAGTTATTCCAGCACCATTTATAAAATAAAACTGCCCTTGGTAATAAGTTACATCACAATAGCTTTGTTGGCATGAATCTATTGTGATCCAAGTTTTAAAACCTGGTCTAAAATATGCCAATTTTGCTGTTCTCCCATAAATAACCACCAAGGTATAATCTTCTGATTCTAAAGATGGACCGGTTGATAAAACAAATTTCTTGATAAACTGAAACGCATTATCAAGTGTAGAAAGAGCTTCCCAATTATGAAGTGTCTTGATGTGTGGGAGTTCAATACGAAGACTTGAAAAAGGATGTAAAAGATACATGCTCAAATCTTCATAAATCACCATAAGCCAACCTTTTGAAGAAAAACACTTATTGAAATTATCATCTGGTAAATTTATCTGGTGAAGAGACATACCTTTTGAGAGGCTAAAGAAACTCCAAACATCGCTCCCTTTTTCTTTGGGTGGTAGCATCAGCCATGGAACCACACTACTAGCTCTCAATCTGGAATTTTTCTTCGAGGCAACGCTGAATACAACAGAGTCTTCCGGTAACTTTATTTTCCTAGCCAATGCCATGCCTTTGAAAATTGCAAACTGAAAGAGGAGAAATAAAAAACCTAGTATACAAAACCTAAGTAGTTTTAAGTCTTCTGACAGAACCAAACTATCTTCGGACAACTTTAATTGCTTACCAATTCCTTCCACAACAGCATTATCAGTCACTTTGGCCATCGCTTTAGACATCTCAACACTCAAACAAAAGACTGAAAATTGAAAACAATGCGTAAACATAAAACCTAGGATACCGAGTATAAATAGCTAACTATTTATTAATGTCCTAATTTGACAAGGTTTTGGAATTCCTTTTTAGAATTTAATTTCTAATTTGTGTGTGATTCACATAATTGGATTTCTTATCCTTCCATAAAAGGTAGTAATGATTCACATAAGTTAAGTTCTTAATTGGATTATTGGAGAAGGAATAATGATTCACATACGTTAAGTTCTTAATTGGATTATTGAAGAAGGATTTCAATTGTGTATGTCACGATCAAAAAAATTGATTTGTCACGTTTTGTTTTGTTTTTTTTTTCCTTTTCGGGATTTATATATATATTTTTCAAGATTTTTGTTGCGAAAATCAATTATTTCTTCAAAAATTGATATGAAGCAACTGGTTTGTCACGAAAATGGATTTTTTCGTGACAAATAGAAGAAATTTTTTTACTATTTCGTCACAATTTTTTTTTTTTTTTAATGAAATGTATTCAAGATTTGTCACGAAATTTTTTTTTTTTCGTGACATATCGAAGAAATTTTTTTACTATTTCGTGACATTTTTTTTTATTTTTTTTATTTTTTATAAAATGGATTCAAGATTTGTCATGAAAAAAAAAATATCACGAACTTATTTTTTTCGTGACAAATCGAAGAAAGTTTTTTAATATTTCATGATATTTTTTTTTTGATAAAATGTATTAGGATTTGTCTCGGAAAAAAAAAAGTCACGAACTTTAATTTTTTTCGTGACAAATCTGAGAAATATTTTTACTATTTTGTGACAAAATTTTTTTGTTTAATGAAATGGATTCAAGATTTGTCAAGAAATTTTCAATACTTTGTTATTTGGATTCAGGACTGTCGGTGGAGAATGTAATGAATTGATTTTATTTCTTCTCTTTGCTGTCAGTTAGTGACGGTGCATGTGACTAAAACTAATGAAATCCAGTGAAAGCAAAAGTTTTTATCAGGGAGATTCGATCACCTTTCAACCCGAGGGCTGTAACCAATGACATAGTACTCTGGTAGTTTTCAGACGTAGTTAATGAGTATTTCTCGAAGGATTGAGCACTCTGGTGGTTTTCAGACTTGATAAATGGCTTTGCGAGCTCCTCATCAAGGCATCTAGCATTGCTTGTGTTCTTCTTCTGTAAATGCATGCATGCATGCATATATAGATGAATTAGTTAGTGTCATAGAGATAAGGATAGATGATATGTACAATGCAATGCTGACATATATGTCACGGCAAGTAAACGGCCGCCAAAACATCATTGTTTACAGTCCGGGCCGGCTTCTTATATATGATTATATGAACACAATGTACATATCTAATGAAAGGGAATAAAAACTCATTTACATTTTTTGATTGAATTTACATTGTTTTAATTTAGCTCAAAATGAGCAGCATCAATGGCCTGCAACATACTTGCATTTGTATCCATCCTTATGACTTGGCAAAAAAGGTCAAGAAGATTGAGTTCAAGTTGTCAAATATGTCATCACTAAAACGGATTGGCAGAGAAGACAAATGCAAAAATAAAAATCATGGTCTTTGTTTTTGAAACATCAAGTTTTCATCCACGTATATACAACTCTATCATAGCCACTGAAATTATCGCATGGTTTTGAAATTATCAAACTTTATATCCCATATATTAGGATGTTTCAAAAATGATACAAAGAACAATTTTAATAGAGTTAAAAGAGAATATTTTCATCATTTCTCTTAAGATTTGATTAAAATACAAACAAATTCAATAGCTTCTACCACAAGCTATAGGGAAGGTCTCTACCACATTTTTCAAAATTTAGCAGGTTTTCTTATAAATTGAATAATCACGTACATCTATTATGTTATCCATTATATACTTTGAAGATTCACAGCTTCACTTATTATAGTTTTTTTTGAAAGAAAATATATATAACAATAAATAAATCAAACTGCTCCCCATCTTAGTGTGAGCGAGATTTGAACTCCTAACTTTACACAATGGCAATTGGCAAGAGACCTTACTAGTTAAGTTAGACAAAAAACGAATTTCAAATATATATAAAAAAAAAAAAAAGGTAATAATCATGCAATACTCTTTTCGTAAAATTGAATTTACTAACACACTAATGATGATACAATATTTTTTACCTTTTATGGATGTTGAGCTTTCCAATAACGTATGCAAAAAAGGGAAGCAAATACAATGGGGAAAACAATAAGAACAACAGCAATAACACCTAAAAAGTTGTGGTTGAAAGTTAAAACCAAAGTAATCTTCAAAGAAAGCAGAAGAAATGTGACAAACCATCAGCCGAAAACCTGAAGTTATCCCCCTCATTTGTTCCCAGAGGCATCATCTCACCATTAGCAGAATCGTCTTCTTGGTTATAACCAAACAGATAAAGGTCAATCAGAGTTTCTTCTAAACTGAATTCAATAAAACAGTAGTCAGAAAAGATATATCAAGCAACACCTGACATTGAAAATGATGACATGCAATCTCTGGAGTAGCCTACAATTCTGATGGTGGAGCTGTGGAGGAGGATTTTCAGGTGTTTGATTCCTAGTGCACTCCTTGTGTCCTGCCGACAAAAGGACCGGTTAAGTGATCGAAGTCACTGCACTGAAGGAGTTTTGCCTTCAGTAAATTAGAAAATTCAGGACGCGTATATATGGAGGATCGGCTATATGGCCAGATTGGATGAAACAGTGGCTTAAGGGATGGGATACAAGCTACTCGAATAGCAAATGATTCATTAATCAGAATTTGATGGAGGGCACTTCTGTCTACCGGACTAATCCTATCGGATTTAAGAAGTACAACCTGGAAACTCTATTTTTCCAAGAAAACCTTATGTCTCCAATTTCCTTTACAAGGATGGGAGTGCATAAATCCACCGATGTACGACTTTTAGGCCAGAAACAAATAAAGTTAATCAACAACATCGACCATATCAACAATTTATGATCCAAACATGTCGATATAGATGGATAAATCGCTTGATCCAGAAATATCCACCATAGTTACATGCATAATCCCATTAAATTAATATGCAGTTTGTGAGGCATAACCAGTATGCAAGTGGTGTGAACAACTACTATAGGATTCCAGTCATTCAAGACAGTCAAAGTTTATGACACAACAATTTGGCATTCATACATGGCTCACCTGGATCTGTTTTCCGTACACTAGTAAGCTTCAGACTCATCTGGCTGGACCGAAGCATGATTCTCATCGTAACAATATACTTGTTCAGATAACCCATCTTGAACAGGATTATCTTTCACAGTTCCTTCACTAGGATGGGAGTGTTTAGATCCCTCAATGTACAACATTTAGGCAAGAAACTTAGAAAGTGAATCAACAACTCAAACCGAATCAACAATTTATGGCACAAACACATCAATAGATGGATAAATCACTTGATCCAAAAATATCCACCATAGTTACAAGCACAATCCCATTAAATGCATTTACAAAGGATTCCAATTATTCAAGATAGTCAGAAGTTTATGACATAAATTCAATGCCCTTTTAATTAACCAAGTATTTGGCAACTCTTATCACTTTTGCTCAAAGAATTACATTGACTTCCATGATAAAACTTGTCAAAAAGAATTAGGACAAGATTGCTGCAAACATGTCACTCCCGAAGAGATCAAGATAGGAAACATAATTAAAAAGAAAAAGCCTTATTAGATATTTAGCTGTTACTGTAGTATTGTTAATAATCCCTGGTTGTCAGGGAATTTTGCTTATGTTTTAATTTTCTTTTGGAGAATCTCTTTAGTCTAGGTCAGTTTACAAGTGATATCTTGAGATATCTTGTTGTTGATTTTTCTCTGTAATTGGTTTCTTGTATGACTATTTAAGCCAAGTCTTTCTTTTCAAATAATATAATTACTTGTTTTATAAATACTGAAAGTCTTGATTATTGACAATTGGTATCAGAGCCTCTAGTCACCAGAGGCCTGAGTATCAGGGAAGCATCAGTCTTCTCATTAGTTGCAGCAGCAAAATCCAATGGCATCAGAGAAGTCAGAGAATAACAACTTTGTGCAACCAGCTATTCCTCGTTTTGATGGTCATTACGATCATTGGAGCATGATAATGGAAAATTTTCTAAGATCCAAGGAGTAATGGAGTCTTGTGGAGAATGGCATAGCTGAACCAACTGAAGGGGTAGTCTTGACTGATGCACAGTCAAAAGACTCTAGAGGAACAAAAATTGAAATACTTGAAGGCGAAGAACTATCTGTTCCAGGCAATTGATCGTGTCATCCTAGAAACTATCCTTCAAAAAGATACTGCTAAACAAATATGGGACTTCTTGAAGAAGAAATACCAAGGCACAACAAGGGTGCATGTGCACAACTTCAAGCTCTTCGTAAAGAGTTTGAGATTCTTCACATGAAAATAGGAGAATCAGTCAATGATTATTTTGCCAGAATACTTACTATCGCAAATAAGATGCGAATTCATGGTGAGAAGATGGAAGATGTTGCTGTCACTGAGAAAATTCTTCGCTCAATGACTTCAAAATTTGATTATGTGGTATGTTCAATTGAAGAATCAAATGACCTTGACATTCTTTCAATTGATGAGTTGCAGAGTTCATTGTTGGTACATGAGCAGAGGATGACCAATCATATCGTAGAGGAGCAAGCATTGAAAGTCACCACTTATGGAGAAGCATTTTCAGGGAGAGGTAGAAGACGAGGTGGAGTTCGAGGACGAGGGAGAGGCAGAGGCCATTTTGACAAATCAAATATTGAATGCTATCACTGTCACAAGCTAGGACACTTCCAATATGAATACCCTAATAAAGAGCAGGAAACAAAGATGAACTTTGCTGAGATTGAAGAGGAGATACTTTTGATGGCTTGCATCGACAAAAAGGAGAGACAACTAAGAGATACTTGGTACTTCGACTCCGACTGCAGCAATCACATGAGTGGTAACAAATTTCTATTCTCTGAATTAGATTAAACTTTTAGAGAAGATGTGAAGCTTGAAAATAATTTTAGCATCTGTGTCATGGGTAATGGCAATGTTAAAATGATTATGAATAATAGCATGCAGACTAGTATTGGTGTGTTCTATGTTCTAGAGTTAAAGAGTAATCTAATTAGTCTTCGTCAGCTGCAAGAAAATGGATTTGGTATTCTCATTCAAAAAGGTTGCTATCAAATTCACCATCCAGAAAAAGTTTGATTGCACAAGTCAACATGACAGCAAATCGAATGTTCCCTATGCACACTCAGACTCAATATGGTGATCAAACATGTCTCACATAAACAATACAAGACAAAACATGGTGTTGGCATTACCGATATGGGCACTTGAATTTCAATGGGTTAAAAACCCTGCAGCAGAAAAAGATGGTGAAGGTACTTCTTGCAATTCAACCTCATTCAAAGGTGTGTGAAGATTGCATTTTTGGCAAGCAGCATCGTGAATCATTTCCTAAAGAAAGCACATGGAGAGCTACTCAAACACTTCAGTTAATACACTCAGACATTTGTAGGCCAATCAATCCAACATCAAACAGCAACAAAAGGTACTTCATCACTTTTACTGACGATTATAGTCGAAAAACATGGGTGTATTTTTTGATAGAAAAGTCTGAGGCCTTTGGTATATTTAAGAAGTTTAAAGTTAAGGTTGAGAAAGAATCTGACAAGTCCATAAAAAAAATTTGTACTGATCGTGGGGGTGAATTCACCTCACATGAATTTACTAACCCGTGTGAGATGAATGACATTCGTAGACAACTTACTGCAGCTTATTCACCACAGTAGAACGGCGTGGCAGAGAGGAAAAATCGCACTATTATGAATATGATGCGAAACATGTTGGCAAGGAAGAATGTTCCAAAGGTTTTTTGGCCTGAAACTTTTGATTGTTTTTCTATATGTAGATGATTTGATATTCACAAGAAATAATGAAGCTATGTTTGTTGAATTTAATAAATCAATGATGGATGAGTTTGATATGACCGATCTAGGTAAGATGCGTTATTTCCTTGGTATTGAGGTATTTCAATTAGTTACTGGTATTTTCATTGGACAAAAGAAATACGCTGAGGAAATTCTGGAAAGGTTTCAAATATCTAATTGCAATCCAATTCAAAATCCAATTGTTCCAGGTTTCAAACTTACAAGAGATACGAAAGGAGTAAGAGTTAACACCACTCATTACAAACAAATAGTTGACAGCTTAATGTACTTATCAGCTACTCGACCATATATGATGTATGTGATCAGCCTCATCAGCAGATTCATGGAGTCTCCAACTGAACTCCATGTACATGTTGCAAAAAAGGTGCTTCGATACTTAAAAAGTACAACTGATTATGGTCTTTTTACAAGAAAGGTGAGATGGAGAAATTAATTGAATATACTGATAGTGATTATGCTAGGGGTTCTGAAGACAGAAAGAGCACATCAGGCCATGTTTTTATGCTAAGTTCAGAAGTTGTTTCATGGTCCTCAAAGAAACAACTGGTTGTCGCACTGTCTACCACCGAAATTGAGTTCATAGCAACTGCATCATGTGCTTGTCAAGCCGTTTGGTTGAGGAGATTACTCAAGGAATTACATTGTCATCGGGAGGGGCCTATGTTGATTTACTGTGATAATAACTCAACAATTAAACTCTAAAAAAATCTAGTGCTACATGGAAGAAGCAAACACATAGATGTTATGTTTCACTTTCTTCGCAATCTTACAAAATAAGAAGTGGTTGAGCTGGTTCACTGTCAGAGTCAAGTCCAAGTTGTAGACATATTAACCAAGCCATTGAAGTTGGAAGCATTTGTGAAGCTACGAAGATTACTTGGAGTTTGCTTAAGTTCTTTGATAAGCTGATTGCTTCAATAACATTCGGTTTAAGAGAGGATGTTAGATATTTAGCTGTTACTTTAGTATTGTTAATAATCCCTGGTTGTCAGGGTTGCTTCTGTTTGAATTTTTCTTTTGGAGAATACCTTTAGTCTAGTTCAGTTTACAAGTGATATCTTGAGATATCTTGTTGCTGATTTTTCTCTGTAATTGGTTTCTTGTATGACTATTTAAGCCAAGTCTTTCTCTTTCAAATAATATACAAAAACATTCTCTCAATCACTTGTTTCATAAACACTGAAAGTCTTGATTATTGACAAGCCTCGCCCTACTAAAAGTGCCATCAAATTTATCAAAACCAAAGTCACACAACACACAAACTATCAACCCAAAAAAGAACATTTCAATGCTTTCTCTAAAGGAAATTCGATAAGTTGGCATCACATTCTTATAGAAAGCCAAAAATCAATACGTATCTATCAATATAAGAATAATAAACCCTTAAATGTTTCTAATAAACAATTTTAATGCTTGCAACACTGCTCGAGAAATCTCAAGTAATGAACTTAGAATCCAAAAACCAATATAAGATAAATCATTAGTGATAAAAAGAAAACCGACCCAAACAATGTGAATATCCTAAAGCTTCAACATTTTCTCAGCAACCAAAAGAAGCGAAAAAATCAATCTTTCATATAAACCAACCCAAATCGAAAAACCCTAGAAACCCATTCGACCCAAAGTAGCACTCAAACAGGGAGATGAAGAGAAGCCGGAAGCGTAGCCACAATAAGAGGAGAAGAGAAGCAGAAGAGGAAATGATAACCAGACTACCAGAGGCATTTTTTTTTTCCCTAGTTGTGACCAGATGATAGGGTACGTCACTGCCTTTTCAGGTACGGTGTGTTGACGTGCCCAACCATACCAACAAGTATTTAATGATGTGTCGAGATTTTTAACCATATATGACATCTTTTCTCCGTGTGAGAAAATCTTCAATGGAATGGTCTCATTGTCACTTAGTGAGACCATCCAATAAGATTGTACTAAATTATAGTTTAATCATATATATTTATGTTCTCAAGATAAATTGTGCAATCTGGTCTCACCAAGTGGCAATGAGACCGTCCTATTGAAGATTTTCTCCGTGTCTAGACACCATCACGTCAATACTTATTCCTTTATTTTGTCGTGACGTGCTCACACCTTGTCTTTACTCATTTCTCAGCTGCTTCAGACAGCACAAAAATGGCGAAAGTGATGTCAAGTCTAAGAAGCCATCAAAGCCTCTCCCACTCCAACTTGTTTAAGATCATAAAACAAAACCCATCTCTCTTTTCATCGAAACTGCACCCGGCTTCTCTCTCTAACAAAGGGACTGAAAAACCCTTCTGAGAAAAGAACTAGCGTTGATGGTGTTGGTAATGCTAAAATGAAGAGGAAGAAGCTCAAGAGGAAACGAGCCGTCGTGAGATGGTTGAAACGTTTTAGACGGAAGAGAAGATTTTGTACAGATTGAATAAGGTTAGGCCTCTGGTTTGAAAGCATGTTCAGGTCGAGATTGTAGACTAACCCACTTGATAACAAACCAGGTGAGCTCCAGATGCTGTTTGACTGGCCAGGCTGCTTGAGAATCTCTCGTAAATGTTACAAAATGGAGATATACTGACCAAACAAGAATTGATTATTGATGACATGTCAGCTTTTGCTTCCACAATTGTTGTCAAGTGCTTCATGAATCGACTTGAAATCTTAAAATGATTTAAGACTCTATACTGTTGTAGAACTAAATACCAGAATTCGTACAAATTTTCAATCTTTTGTGTTTTCTATATTTGATTGGCTGCATTGTAGGTAGGTAGACAAGAAGATAGGAAAAAAAAAAAAAACCGAAAATAGAATCTTTTATTATGAATTTTCAAGTTTATTGGTTATATTCTCTAAGTAGATTGTTGTGTTGCATCCCACAAACTGACAAGTAGAGAATTATCCATGCGATCTCAGGGTGTTTCCATTAAATAATAATAATAATAATAATAATAATAATTAATATTGATTATTTCTGGTAGTTTGATATATTATTGATTTTGATTAGGTCAATCGAACCCGAAATACAAACCAAGTATAAAATGAGTTTTCTCACGACTCTCTCTCTCTCTCTCTCATTCATTTCAAGTTTCAACACATTACACAACATAGCTGGTAACTCTTCTTCTCTGTTCAGAAAGGGAATGTCTTCCTACTTGGTATTTTCCTACTCTCTTTCTCTACTTCAATTTTATTTCCCTGTTTTTTTCCCCATTTTGTTTTTGTTTATTTTTTTCACTATTTTTTGTTGCGAAAATCAATTATTTCTTCGAAAATTGATTTCAAAGCAACTGCTTTGTCACGAAAATGGAAAAATTGATATTTTTTTCGTGACAAATCAAAGAAATTAACTAAATTTCGTGAAAATCCCCGAAAGCTGATTTTTTTTTTTTTTTTTTTTTTTGGTGACAAATCGAAAGGATTTGTGATAAATGATTTACTTTGTCTCGAAAATTTACATATATATTTTTTCACAATTTAAAATTATTCTTAAAGTTTTTTTTTTTTTTTTTTTCACTGATTTGTCAAGAAATTTCAAGGATTCGTCTCAAGATTTCAAGAATTTGTCACGAGCCTTAATTATTTTTTGTGACAAATGAATTATTTTCTCATAAATTATTTATTTTCCACATGAAAAAAATTCTTGATTTGTGACGAGCCTTAAGTATTTTCGTGACAAATGAATAATTTTATCTCATACATTATTTATTTTCCAGTGTTTTGTCACGAAATTTTACTACAGATTTGTCACGAAAAAGGATTTGGTTTGTCACGAGATTTCACGGATTTGTCACGAAAAATATCCTTGAAAAAAAATACTTGATTTGTCACGAGCCTTTAATATTTTCATGACAAATGAATTATTTTATCTCATATATTATTTATTTTCGAAGATTCGTCACGAAAAAAATCTTGATTTGTCATGAGACTTTAGTATTTTCGTGACAAATGAATTATTTTATCTCATTAATTATTTTTTTAACTACGGATTTGTCACCAAAAAAAACTTTTGTCACGAGTCTCGAGTACTTTCATGACAAATGAATTATTTTTTCTCATAAACTATTTATTTTCCACCGAATGATTTGTCACGAGATTTCACTATGGATTTGTCATGAGTTTTCGAAGAATTGTCACGTGATTTCGAGAACTTGTCACGAAAAAATCCTTCATTTGTCACAAGCCATAAGTATTTTCGTGACACATGAATTATTATATCTCATAAATTATTGTTTTTCCTCTTATTTGTCACGAAAAAGAATGTCACGTAAATTGATTTGTTCTTTCACAATTCCTTTGATTGGATTTGTCACGATCCAATTAAAGGAATTTATCCTTAAAAAAAAAAAAAAAATTAAAGGAATTTATAAATTAATTATTTTATCTCCAAAAATATATATATATATATATATATATATATATATTTGGTAGAAGGGTGGCAAACTCCCAAACAAAATATATATTTTTTTAATTAGGCAAGTTGTTGCTGAAGACACCAGATTTTATAAATCCTTTGGATTCTCTCTGACCTTAGAGAATTGTACAAAGCAACTAACTGATTGTTGAATTCTTATTGGTTTTGTTTTGTTGTGGGGTGGAGAAGTATTTCAGGGGAAATTATATATGTAAATGATTCAAACAACACAATTTGGAACTTGATAGTTTATGTATAAAGTTGAAACTGTTGATAGAATTGCTTTCTAGTCTTGTGCAGTATGAAATTCAAATCATGACAGGTTCACTAGCCTCCCTAGTTCCTCAGGTATTTTTCTCCTGAACCTTTTATCTGTGAAAGAAAAAAGTTGGAGCTGTGAAGCATTTGATAATGAGGATGGGTAAAGTGACTTCAAGCTTGTTTTTTGCCACTGAAAAAATAATGAGGGCCGAGATTTTATACCAATTAGAGACGAGAAATTACCAAGAGAAGGGGGGATTTCTCCCTTGAAAATTGAAATTATTCTGACGCCTAGAGCTGCAAGAGCTGATGTAGCAAAGGATGATGTTATAGAGCACAAAAGACAAAGGAGCACATTCTTGGTTTATGTTTCTGTAATTGGTACTCTGGTTCTTAAAGGTTGATTGCAGTATATAAGAATGGGGTTTTTGGCTAATGATTGAATATCATACAAGATGGGAAAGAAACTCAGATCAATGATAGGTCTCCATATATACATTGTCTGGTGAAGATCGAAAAATTTCAGAGCCAGGACAACCAAAACATGTAATTCATTCAAAAGCACAACCAGAACATTAGCATTCAAACAGTACCGTGAGATATAGTGCCTAGCTGATTCATTTGTGCTTCGGTCTTCTTCCCTGAGGCCATCCCAAACCAGCGCTGCCAATGTTTCCAATTGCTTGTATAGGTTCAACCAAGCCCTTTGTTGTACTACCAAGCGCTTCTCCCTGCACACAGTTTAGAACAAGTAAAATTTACTAGACTTCAAATTATACATCAATTAACCGGTGATGATCACGCAAGGGCGAGTCTATAATAATGGGATGCATACACAACTTATAAAAATCCAAAAAATGTGATGTAATTTACCTCCTTCCAACCCATGCTTTCTAGCATTCTTCTTGCATAACTACCAGTTCCAAATGACATATTCAAGGCTTCAGCTGCAGCTTCCTCTGTGCTAGTGGAAACAGGAGATAGTTCCCGACCATCATCATTGACCAGAACTCTCTTTTGTCCTGGACCTACACCAAAACCGCCATGCAAGGTTCTTCTCTCGGCAGCTCTATCCCTATATGCATGGCTCTGATGCTGGCAATGTGGCATTAGATCAATCTTTAGGGAACAAGGCAAATTACAAAAATGAAAAAAAAAAAAAAAAAAAAAAAAAAAACCTACGATTATAGTCCAATGCACAATACACAATAAGTTTCAATTACATGCATACATGGATTACACAGTCTGGAGTTACTGACTGAGAAAATGATATTTTTCCACTATCAATGGCATGATGAGCAAATATTAAGTTGTACTGTAATAACTACAAAATGATCAATCTGTGAAATTTGACTTTATAAACCAGTATATAAACTACATCGATTGGACAACAAAGAAATAGGATAATCATAAAAATATCCAGCTGATGCAAACTGTGACACAGGAAATTTAGAGTAGCTTATTTTGATATTTTACAATCCAAAATTACGAAAAACTTCAGCAACTACAAAAATTAGTCCCTCCTCACCATTCGAAACTATCTTCTTTCAAATGTCAATGCTACAGCTAAAGGAAATTTAACAAATTATTCAAACATCTTTTATGTGCTGATATATAATGAGAGTATGATACCAAAATAAGAACAGTTTTCGAGACAAAAATTACCTTTTCAGATGCAGAGAGTTGGTCTGGCAAAGTGGATGAATCTGACTTACTTTTTTGGATGGGTTCAGATTGTGGGAAAAATTCTGGGAATCCCCAATCTTTTGTTGGGTTAGAAGAATCATAACTCGACAGGGAAGCTAAATATTTTGCACTAGGACTCTGCAACTTATATACTTGCCCTGAAATGGGGAAATGGTCAAGCAATCACATAATTAATAATTATGAAGGGTAAATACACAAACAGAGTGTATTTGTAAGAATTATAAATCGTCTTATTTATTTCTTTATTTTTTATCTTCCAACTTAATAATGGAACGTATTGATATCTATTGACAACCTAGCACGTGAAAACACATGGTCTATATATGTGAACTTATAATAGAGGCAATGCAAACCTGTTGTAACTCGTACCAGATCAATATGAACTTCACGTATTGGAGCGGTTTTCAAGAGACGTCTACCAGAAGGCATAGACGGATGGAGTTTGACAGACCGTCTCACCTTATGCCCAACCAGTCTAGCCACCTGATCTTTTCCATCCTTTCTGCATTCTGTGACCATTGCCCAATCCCATAAATCAACGACCGGGAACGCTAATACCGGTTCTTCCTCTGATCGAATAACTTGACCATACTGTGACCGCCAGTTGTCTTCATCCCATGAGTAGCATGAAACACCTGTACAAATAAAAGCTAAGTTTCAACCTAAATATAAGTAGAGGCAACCATTTCAATAAGTTAATGAATTTATTTAATTTTTCCATTCATGTAACCATAAAGTTGTTGGTTTTGACAGTGAACAATTTAAGTGTTTCATACTTTATAGAATATATAGGAGTACTTAACAAGTCTAGACAAGAATAAGTATTACAACTACAAAATAAGAGTTGTTATTCTGTGCTCTGTGTGTAAGAAAAACCATTACCTAAGGACTGCATTATACAGATATTGATAATCTTAGAACAAAAACAAATCTCAAGCAACACATTTATATAGCAATAGAGGGACGAACCTTCATCGAAGATTCCCTCACTTGAATGAGTTAAACCATGATCGTACTCCGGGATCCATTCCCCTTCTTCTAGCTCAAGACTGTCACTATTTCCTGTGTCAGACAACCGTTACTTCTCTTACAGTGCATAAATTTAAATACAACATAGGAACTTTCGTACAAAAAGATGCAGAAGAAATGTGACAAACCATCAGCTGAAAACTTTAAGTTATCCCCCTCATCTGTTCCCAGAGGCATCATCTCACCATTAGCAGTATCGTCGCCTTGGTTATAACCAGACAGATAAAGGTCAATCAGAGTTTCTTCTAACCTGAATTCGGTAAAACCGTAGTCAGAAAAGATATATCAAAGCAACAACTGACATTGAAACTGATGACATGCAATCTCTGAAGTAGCCTACCATTCTGATGGTGGAGGTGGATTTTCGGGTGTTTGATTCCTAGTGCACTCCTTGTGTCCTGCCGACAAAAGGACTGGTTAATTGATCAAAGTCACTGCACTGAAGAAGTTTTGCCCGTGACATGTTATTTGAATAAGTACAAGATACTTTACAAACCAGGTTCATCAACTGCCTAACTAAATTAAAGATTTGAGGTACTATCCAAATAACAGATGAATTGATATATTACTAGATGATGAGAGCACCAATCCACCCAATTAGTCATTTCTAAATAAATAAAAGACGGGACTGTTACCTGTTATTTAAAGTTAGCTTACAAACCAAGCTCATCACTGCTTCAGTAAATTAGGAAATTCAGGATGCATTTGGAGGACCGGCTATATGGCCGGATTGGATGAAAAAGTGGCTTAGGGGACAGGATACAAACTACACAAACAATCCAGTCCAATTGGCATGCCAAATAAGGCCTCAAGTTCTTGTCAAATAGCAAATGATTGATTAATCAGAATCTGATGGAGGGCACTTCTGTCTAGCAGACTAATCCTATCGGATATAACAACCTGGAAACTCTAATTCACCAAGAAAACCATATGTCTCCGATTCCCTTTACTAGGACGGGAGTGTTTAGATTCCCCAATGTTTTAGGCCAGAAACTAATAAAGTGAATCAACAACTCAAACCAGATCAACAATTTATGACACAAACACATCAATAGACGGATAAATCACTTGATCAATGTGGACTTTATGAGGCATAACCTGTATGCAATTGATTCAAACCAGATCAACAATTTATGACACAAACACATCAATAGATGGATAAATCACTTGATCAATGTGGACTTTGTGAGGCATAACCAGTATGCAATTGATTCAAACCAGATCAACAATTTATGACACAAACACATCAATAGATGGATAAATCACTTGATCAATGTGGACTTTGTGAGGCATAACCAGTATGCAATTGATTCAAACCAGATCAACAATTTATGACACAAACACATCAATAGATGGATAAATCACTTGATCAATGTGCACTTTGTGAGGCATAACCAGTATGCAATTGGTGACAGTAAAGTTTATAACACTATCATTTGGCATTCATACATGGCTCACCTGGATCTTGTTCATGTTGAATGCTTTCCATACACTGATAAGCTTCAGACTCATCTGGCTGGACCGAAGCATAATTCTCATCGTAACAATATATTTGTTCAGATAACCCATCTTGAACAGGATTATCTGTCACAGTTGCTTCACAATCATTAGCCTGAAACAACTAATTAGGATCATTTAACATAATGAGACAACAAGTTACAATCCCAACAACAACAAAAAAACATAATTGGAGAAAAGGACAAGTAGATACATAGAAGATACCTGGTGAGAGTCCAAAAGCTCATAATTTCCATTCTCAAATTTGTAATAAAGACCATCACTGCTACTATAGTACCACCCAGCATTTGGATCATGGTAAAATCCACTACTGCATCAATTTGAGTCAAAATCGAAATCAAAAAATCAAAATTTTCAAGAAATTAGAATATAATTAAACGAAGATTGAATTACAAACCTGGCATGAAAGAAGAGCTGAGTAGTTTCATCCCATACAAATAAGCTGTCGTTGCTCTTTAAATCTTTTGAATCATCTTCTTCTTCTGTTCCCGCCATCTCTATCTGACTATCTCGGTCTGTCCAAATTCCAATCAAGCATCGAAGAGAATCAGAGAACGGAGATGATGATATTTAAAACTCACCGTTTTATAGCAGATGTAGAGCCAGACATGGATTGGAAGACTTTTCTCAAACCACAAGCTCAGGCCCATTGCATACCGGTCCAATTTTGAAACGGCTTTTGGGCTTTTGAAGCAAACCACGATATTATCAAGGATTAATATTATAAACTCCCCTCACATTTTAACTATTATTTGATGTATAGTTACAGATACTTTTATTTTAGAAACCTCCCCTATAAACTAACACCGTTAGTATTCCGTTTGTGTTGACTGTGTTTGACTATTAAAAAGTGGATTTTGGTGGATGGTGAGGGTTTGGTCTAGGTTTGATTTTGGTGGCAGTGGGTTTGATTTTGGAGTTGAAGTTGTGTTTGGGTTTTCTTGGCGGTTTAGTCTGGGTTTGGTTTGGGTTTCAACGATGGAAGAATGAGGGTTCGTTCTTGGTTTCAACGGTGAGATAGGGTGGGTTTGATCTTGGTTTCGACGGTGGGAGAGGGAAGGTTTGGTCATGCATGGTTTGGGTTGATTATTGTTTCAGAGATGGTGATGACCATGTATGGTGATCTTGATGGGGATCCCATATTAGATCTCCACCGGATCCATCATTTTAAAAAAAATAAAAATAAAAAATTCTAATTTTTAGTTTTTTATAACAAAAAAAAAAAATTCATTTTTGACAATTTTTTAATTCTCATTATGTTCATTTGTTAAGTTACCATATTACCCATTGAGTCAAACATATTATTAATTTAAATACATTTAATGTGTGTATATATATATTTTTTAATTTTTGTTATTAAAGTATTGTTTTTTTAATTAATTTTGATTGGAGGGCATAAGGGTCTTTACCCTTCTTACCGACAAGTTTCTAGAAGGTTTCATCGAATTTCCCATAATACCCTTGTTGATCCAACGGAAGTTAACGAAAACTAACTGAATTGGACGGTAGTGACTCAAATTGACATTGTTAGAGAACAACTAGAGTAAAGTTAGTAATTTCAAAAAACCGTGTATTAAACCTAGATTAATGCAAACGTGAGGGACTAAAATCAAAATAACCCTATGATGTTTAAATAAACGTGTGCTATAATGTGTGGACACGACGGGTTTGATCAAATCTATAGAACTTTGTAGCGAAATTGAAGCAATGGCCCCATGCAAATTCTTCATGAATCATGATTGACCACCAACTTATGCGTCATTGAAGACCTTAGACTCTAGAGGCAACGATGTAAATAGAATCATGACCGGCAACTCATGCGTCATTGAAGATATATAGAATCATAGCCCCCATATATTACTGGGGCCTGCTGGGTAGTCATAAACTCATAATTAATTAATTTACTGATAACAACTTTGATTTATATATGGAACTCCTTAGAATTTTCTAGCCCGATTCTATAACCTACGAGAGGCTACGATGTAAAGTCGATGCTTGCTGGCACAACATAACTATAAACATAATTAAGTAATTCTAATATTCAAGATCAACATAAATATCAGTTTACCTCCCTTTTACGTCAATGTTGGAGGATTTAAATTTCACCGTATATATTATAAAACTCTATATGTTAACAATAGAATAGTAGATGATATCCGAACCAAACATGTGTTTTATTCGATGTATAAACAAAAGAAAGCTCGATCTAAAATTGACAAATAGTTTCAATTGAGAGAGAGCATTATAATAATCAGCTGTCATGTAATGCATTGACTAGAAAGTGAAGGAAAAAGAAAAATGAAGACAGTGAAGGAGGGTCCATTACATTAACGGAGGTGTATTAGATTGATATTTTAATAAACAATTTTGGGGTGTAATGATTTTATGGATTTATAAGACTATTAAGATTATATGGATTAGACTTTTAGGATTCTAAAAGAATCTTTGAATTTTATTTATAGACTATTATGATTATCTAGACTTTATTTTAAGACTTTTTAGACTTTTAAAAATATGGACTTTCAAGAGTCGATTGTAGTATTTAATTTTCATCCTAAGTTCTCATGCTCTATAATCTTGTTGAGAGCAGTCGTTGAACAACAAAAATTAAATGAGAAACATGTATAAGTTTTGAAGAGAAGTAATAAAATTTTAAAATACCATCGACCAACACATAACCTTCAGCTAGTTCATATGGTGCAAAAAATGTCACCATATGAAATAAATATAATAACCAACAACCCATTCCCCACTATCTCACTAGAAATGACATGAAACGGGAAAAAATACCTTGAACATTGAAATATTTCCGTTTGATTTGTTGGACTTCATTAATTCATATGTTATCAAATTCCAATATTTACCACTCTTTAATCACTTTTTTTTTTCTCTAGTGGTGTGTACGGTGTACGTCCCCCTATCATTTTAGTGATAGATGATTCAAGTCCGGTGAGATGAGTTGATATACAGACTATGCATATATTGGTTAAATTTGGAGGGTCGGGGCATGATAAGAAAATTTTTAATATAATTGTAAATAACAAAAAAAATTTGATATATAAGATTTAATTATACATATTTTAAAAAAATAACTCTAAATAGTCAACTAGTGCTTACACTCGACAAGTTTCGGCATACTCTTCCGTTATCGGATTTCAAAAAAAAAAACATGCATCTAAATTTTATAGAAGCAAAAAACTATTTTTAACTCACAGATACATTTTATTAGTCATTTGGTACTCGAACTAAATTGCGTAAACATAAACAAACAGTCCTTTTTAAATAATTGTTATGTGCTCCAACTAAGTTTTCAAATTCCAAAGAGAAAATAGAAAACTATTTATACGTGGAAACCATATATGCCTGAACCATGTATAGTTGAATCATCTTGGAAATAAAATAAAATAATCTTATAAAAAATAATCATTTTTTTTTTGGAAGAAACCAAACTCTCAATATATATACTCAAGAGCAAAGTCAGATACATGAGATAAAACATCAGAAAATCTCACAATATGTACAATAAAATTTTGGCTATTCAACAAATCATCAAGGCATCAAGCTTGAACTCGCGCATATACATATACGATATGCATAACACTAGAAACCAGTTGATACACATTTTTTTTTTTTGAAGTACCTATATTTACATTACATGTTGTACATGAAGTTTCTCGATTCAGACTCAGACTCGGACTCATCAAACTCTTTAAAAGACTTCACTAGAAGCATGACAACCAAAGACGTAACCAGGATTGAAGACTAGAGTAGACTATAATTTTTTTTTTTACTGAATATCGACATCACCTAGTTAGGAGGACATAATAAGACGTCCCCATAAAATGTATATTCTAAATAAATACTTTACAAAATTTTATTTTATTTTTTAAAAATCAAATTAAATTATAAGAGAAACATGAAACACAAATAAGAATACTAATTAAATTATACAATATTCTTACATTAGTTTGATTCATTCTAAATATACTAATATAATATTCTGAGAAATTCAATGAAATTCATTTAACACTATCGTTATTTTTTAAATTTAAAATTGAATTAAATAATAATTGGATTACTATTATCTATATTTAACAATAATCCTAAAATTTCAAAACAAAATTAAATAATTTTTTTAAAGTAACAAAATAAAATATTTAAAGCCATAATATTTACTCAAACATATCTAAATGTTGATGTAATAAATAGATTGAATCAAGTTTGAAGAATGGGAAGAAATAATTATTATTATAAAAAGAAGAAAAATGAAAGAAAGATTATATTCTTCACTCTGATTAGGAATTAAATTAATTTTTTAATTAATTTTTTTTTCTATACTAATTTAATTTTTTTAAGAGGGCCAGGGTAGGCTTGAGCCCACCCTAGCCCCCACACAGTTCCGTCTCTGATGACAGCACATCTTTAAACAGACATTTTATCAGTCATTTGGTATCATGGAAATCTAGCATAAAACTATTTTTAACTCACAGAAGCATTTTATTAGTCATTTGGTACTTGACTTTCAAGTGTAGTTTTATATTGTCTTTTGTATGTTTGGCCGCCACATTTATTATATACCTATACACCCACCAAATATCTAAAATCAAATAAAAAATCTGGAAAGTATTGAGGGAGATGTCAAAACAATTTTGGGTTCAAACTATTTATACATATCATTAAAAAGTTCGGAAAATTCATTTTGTCATGAAATCCTAAAAATCTTAATCGAAATCCAATACCAGCAGACAATAAAATTCATTTTGTTATGAAATCCTAAAAATCTTAATCTCAATCCAATGCCAGCAGACAATTTGCTACCTCTTGAAAGTCTAGATCTAATACCACAAGACAATATAAATTTTTAAAAAAAATCTTAAAAGTCTAGATCCAATACTACAAGACAAAGTAGACTTTTTAAAAAAAATCTTAAAAGTCTTGATCGAATACCACTAGATTTATTTAACTCGTTAAAAAGTCTTAATTCAATACCACTAGATTTTTACTTCCCTAAATTTTCTTATAAAATCTTGAACTAATATACTCTCGTAATATGGTAAGTTGGCGGCAATCAAGGGTACTGGAAGCGTAAAGAGGCTCAAGTAACATCTAAAATAAATAAAAAATAAATAAAAAATCTAGAAAAAAGCAAGTGGAAGATATGGTCAATAAAGAGACATACAATGGAATAAGAGAGAGATTTTCCAATGTCCTTCTAACAACTGTACATTCTAAACTTTATACTTATAGAATACCTTGGACATTCTATTTAAGGGTTAAAAAATTTTTGTCACTATTTGGGGTGGTTTTTGTAAGGATATCACCACCTTACTAATTCAAGTTTAAAAGGCACCTATTTAGGTGATCAGGCAAAAATACTCTTATTTTGTCGGTTTGTGTCTTTTCAAACTTAGAGAGAAAACAGTTGACAGAGAGAGAGAGAAAACATCGGCTGCAAGAAATACGTCTGAAAACTTGCGAACTCACCGGCGAACAACAAAAACCACATCAAAACAACAACCTTAAGCTGGTTGTGTGAATTTTGAATCAAATTGAAAAGGCTTGGAGACTATTTACAAAGTCTCGAAGTCAATGTTAAGAGTCTCGGAGCCAGTGTTAAAAGGCTCGGAGACTATTTACAAAGTCTTGGAGATACAAATTTTTTTTTTAAAAAAAAGCTGTAGTTAAAAAGGTTTGGAAAAGGCTCGAACAATGTATAAAAAGTCTCGGAGAACTGTTAAAAAGGTTCGAATACAATGTTAAAAGTCCAGGAGATTCAAAAAGTCTCGAACAAAGACTTTTAACATTGTATTCGAGCCTTTTCAACAGTTCTCCGATACTTTTCATACATTGTTCGAGCTTTTTCCGAATCTTTTTAATTATCAGCTTTTAAAAAAAAAAATTGTATCTCCGAGCCTTTTCCGAGCCTTTTAACACTGGCTTCGAGACTTTGTAAATAGTCTTCGAGACTTTTAACACTGACTTCGAGACTTTTAACATTGGCTTCAAGACTTTGTAAACAGTCTACCGGCCTCCCACACCCCCGCGAGCTGACCGGACAGCTCGACCACCGTGAACTCACCGGGGAGCTCAACCACTGAGTCTGTGTAGCCATTAAACTAATTATCCAATGATGTTCAACCTCCATTGGAGGTTTGTTAAACAGACTTCTATGAAGAAGATGAAAGAATAATTAAAAAAAAGAACTTCAAAGTAAGAGAATGTGTGTAAAGTAAGGGTATTTTTGTCCGTTCACCATAATAGGTGCCTTTTAAACTTAAGTTATTAAAGTGATGAGTTTCTTTCAAAACCCTTTTTAAAAAGTGACATTTCTCACCGTTTCCACTATATTTAAAGCTAGAATATAGAGGTATGCGTCACCCGCTACTATCTTGCCAGGTTTTTTCATGTATTAAGATTTCAAAGGGCATATGTATATATGTGTATATATATATATATAATTTGCCTCCCAAATATCACTTACAGTTTTGTGGGAGAGAGGGTTTCAAGTTTCTAACTTCAAATCACGAGCGTTAATTAAACTACAGAAAATGCTATGTTTATTTGGAATTAATTACATTTTTGAGAAAGAGAGAAACCAACCACATGACACCTATGCACTCCACAAATGTTATTTGTCAGTATTCAGTGGAATCGAATGATCCAGTGACAGCAAATAGTCACTCCAACTTGTAGGTTGTTCCAATACAAAAGCAAATCTGAGATTCCATTTTCTTCACCTTAAATTTCTATATAAGCCATCCCTCAGTCCTTGAATTTATCACACACACAAACAAATTTGACATATACTCTAGTTCCCTCTCCATTCTCTCTCAGAATTTATATCAAACTTAACATACCAGCTTTTTCCATGGCCCCAAGCTTGAGCAAAAATAATGCTTTAGACACAATGGGACTTCTTGATAGTCAAGCTCAAACACTATCGATATCATCTATAACTCTGGAAGGATCGAATTTTCTATCTAATGGCCATCCAGTTCTCACTGAAGTCCCTACAAATATTGTAGCCACCCCATCCACGTTCACCGCCTTAAATAAGACCAACAACTTCAACAACAACAGTACTACCACTACTGTCGGCTGCTTCGTTGGGTTCGACGTGGACGAGCCAAAAAGCCGACACGTGGTGCCAATCGGCAAGCTTAGTAGCATAAGGTTCATGAGTATATTCAGATTCAAAGTTTGGTGGACAACTCACTGGGTTGGCAAAAGTGGAAAAGACATGGAGCACGAGACACAGATGATGATCTTAGAGAAAAATGACATGGGTCGTCCCTATGTTGTTCTACTTCCAATCCTGGAAGGTCCCTTTAGAGCTTCTCTTCAACCTGGTATTGACAACTACGTGGACATGTGTATCGAAAGTGGTTCCTCAAAAGAGTGTGGCTCCAGCTTTCGAAGTTGTCTGTACATGCACGTGGGAGATGACCCGTACAGCTTGGTGAAGGAGGCCATGAAGGTGGTGAGAGTCCATTTAGGGACCTTCAAGCTTCTAGAAGAGAAGACCCCACCAGGCATAGTAGATAAATTTGGTTGGTGCACTTGGGATGCATTTTACCTTGATGTAAACCCAAAAGGTGTATACGAAGGAGTCAAGTACTTGGTGGAGGGTGGGTGTCCTCCAGGACTGGTTTTGATTGATGATGGTTGGCAGTCAATTTGTCACGATGATGAGGACCCCACCATCACCGATGATCATCAAGAATTCATGAACCGAACCTCTGCTGGAGAACAAATGCCATGTAGGCTTATAAAATTTGAAGAGAATTACAAGTTTAGGAACTACAAGAGTCAAAAGGTACCCTACAAGAAGAGTATGGGTGGCTTTGTTAGGGACTTGAAAGATGAGTTTAAGAGCATAGAACATGTGTACGTATGGCATGCTTTGTGTGGATATTGGGGTGGAATTAGACCTAATGACCCTTGCATGCCTGAGTCTAGGATCATTGCTCCTAAATTGTCTCAGGGTTTGCAGATGACTATGGAAGATTTGGCGGTGGACAAGATTGTCGACAGTGGAATTGGGTTGGTCCCACCAGAGGTGGTCCTTAATATGTACGAGGGACTTCACTCTCATCTTGAATCGGTGGGGATTGATGGTGTCAAGGTTGATGTAATCCACGTAAGCTCTCGAAACCTCTAATATTATTTGCTTATGTTTATTTTTTACTTAAATAAATGCATGGAAGTCTCCGGAACCGAAGTCTGAAGAGTGAAGCTTACGCGGTTTGCCGGATTGAATTTCATCTTATGTATTTTTAACCACCTCCAGAACAAAACAAAAAAAAAAAAAATTTATAGCCCCTAAAATGACAAAAATATCCTATAACTTTTATTTATTAATATTTAAAAAAAAAAAAGGAATTGGAAAAAAAAAAAATTATTATGTTTTTCTTTTAAATTAAAATTTTATTAAAGGCATTTTTATCTAAAAAATTGAAAAATTCACAATAACAATAAAATTTTGTGGGAATTAATTAATAAATATAAAAATTTATATGCATGTTTAGTTTTGAAAAGATAACTTCAAACAATTATCACCTAATCATGTTATGCAGTTGCTTGAGATGCTAGCGGAGGATTTTGGTGGTCGGGTGGAGCTGGCTAAAGCTTATTACAAGGCACTGACTGCTTCTATCAGGAAACATTTCAAAGGGAACGGCGTCATTGCTAGCATGGAGCATTGCAATGACTTCATGTACCTTGGCACCGAGGCCATTTCACTTGGACGTGTCGGTAACACCTTCTACTTAATTCTACTTAATTCTACTTAATTATATTATTAATTCATCATCAATGAATCAAAGATATTTGAAATTTTGATCTAATGCTAATTAATTTTGACATAATTATATGTACTGTATGTAACGTTATGTAACGTTGAAGGAGATGATTTTTGGTGTAATGACCCAAAGGGTGTAACAAATGGGACATATTGGCTACAAGGGTGTCACATGGTGCATTGTGCCTACAACAGCTTGTGGATGGGCAATGTTATACAACCTGATTGGGACATGTTCCAATCTACTCATCCTTGTGCTGAATTCCATGCCGCGTCAAGGGCCATTTCCGGTGGACCAATCTACGTGAGTGACTGTTGCGGCAAACACAATTTCATCTTGCTTAAGCGCATGGTCTTGCCCGATGGCACCATCTTGCGATGCCAACACCACGCGCTTCCAGCCAGAGACTGCTTGTTTGAAGATCCCCTACACGACGGCAAAACCATGCTCAAGATTTGGAACCTTAACAGAGTAAGACATTAGACACCCTGCTTTGATATTTCATGATTAACAAAACAATCTCTTTTAATAATACATTGTTTTTGTTACTCTATACAATTACAGATTACGACCACATATTATAAATTTGTGGTCATGAACCCCCAAAGCCCACAAATTTTAATAAAATTTATTAACATTTTATCCTATTACTTTTTTATTATTTACATATTTTTGTTATAATTTTATCACATTTTTAAATTGACCCCCATAACCTCTAAATTTGGTAAAACTGGCTTCGCCATTGTTTGTTACTATATCATATATGATGTGATTTGATATGGGGTATTTGCAAATTTGAAACAGTTCACAGGAGTTTTAGGTCTTTTCAATTGTCAAGGAGGAGGATGGTGCTCCAAAGCCAGAAAAAACATTGGTTTCTCTATGTTTTCTAAAACAGTGACATGTTTGGTGAGTCCTAACGATATCGAATGGAACAACGGGAAGGAACCAGTTTCGGTGAAAGGAGTGAATGTTTTTGCTGTCTACATGTACCAAGCAGATCAGTTGAAGTTGTTGAAACTATCAGATAACTTGGAGGTTGCTCTGGAGCCATTCGACTACGAGCTGCTTACGGTTTCCCCTGTATCACTCTTGAAGAAAAGAGGTATCCAATTTGCTCCAATTGGGCTCGTGAACATGCTCAATTCAGGTGGCGCTGTGCAGTCTCTTGAAGTCATCGACGACGACGACGACGACGATGATCATAAATTGGTGAGAATTGGAGTCAAGGGATGTGGAGAAATGAAGGTGTTTGCTTCAGAGAAGCCATTGGCTTGTAAGATTGATGGAGTGAGTGTGATATTCGGCTACAAGGATCAGATGGTCATGATGCATGTTCCGTGGCCTAATTCTTCAACATTGTCTGTGATTGAATACATGTTTTGACAGTCTTTTAAATGATTTGTTTTAATGAATTCAAATCTTGTATTGAATCTGTGATGTTTCTAACTTTGTAACTTCAGGTGTTGCAGCAATGAAGTTTGTTGTGCCTTTTTCTAATTGATGCACAAGCCAAAATTCGTTTTTTAAAAAATAAAAATAAATTTATTCAAAAAAATAAATAAAATATAATAATAATATAATTATAACCCTCTGTTTATCTTTTCTATCAAACAAATTAAATAATAAAAGTTACTTATCTCATGATATTACACTTTTATTCCAGCAAAAAAAAATAAAAATATTACACTCTCAATGATATGAATAATTAAGTTATCAATTGAATTATCAATAAAAATTTATATTTTTAAAAATATTATATAAATTCGGATTTTAGAAAGGATAAAAGGACTTAAAGTCTAGAACATCCATCTCATAAATATGAATGATATAATACCGTTCAATCTATAAAATTATTATCCTGGTTTACTTGCTTTATGTTTTTTTTTTATAGAAAAACTTTATTTTAAATTATTAGTTGAATATATATATATATATATAAATAAATAATTTTTTTTTTTTTTAAATCTTAAATTATTGTAATAGTTTTTTAAAATAAATAATTATTAGATAGAAATATAGTAGATATTAATTACATAAAATATAATTTAACTTTTGGATAAGAATGTCGTAACTGTGATGATTCATGATTGTATTATACGACATCACGATCCTCGGGTTTGGCAAACATCGATAAAGCAGCTGGAAGAGAAGTTCCATGAGAAACTCGAATTCGTGGACTTAAATGGATAAACAAGTCTCCGAACATTCCAGAAGCCAACAGCAGCTGCACCAAACTCACAATTTCTTCGAATTAGACGATGAATTCGAACGCGACTATGGATCACAATCTCTCTTCTTCGACTCCGTTAGACCCAAACGCAAATCCGTCCCTTTTCGCTCCACTGTATCATCTCTCTTTTTCTTTCTCTTACAGTTTAGGTTTTGTTTTATTTCAAATTCTTGGTTTCTGTTTGTACTCAATTGTTTCAGTAACTAAAATTTGATTATTGGTCCTAGTTAGTATTGGATTTTGGACCGCTTAGTTTTGAGTAGAATGATTGTATTGAAGACGTGACCTATAATTGAAAGCAGTTTTGTTATAAACATGGAAATGAATTGGTTAATTAATGTAATGTTTTGTTCGGCTGTGTTGTTTATTTATTTGTCAAATGGTGCTTTAATTAGAAGATATATATTCTATAGAATAGGAGTTTAGATGACGGTGTTGGTTCTGCACAGGTTGGTGGTGAGAAAGTTGGGACATTCGATGGAGCTGATTTTGTTTCTGAGATTGATCATAAGATAAAGGAACATATTGATAATGTGCTATATGCAGTGGAGGGTCTCAGTGCACGAGTAACTCAGCTAGAGACTAGAACGTGTAAAATGGAGAATACTGTTGATGATTTGAAGGAATCCATTGAATATAATCATGGGAGGACCGACGGAAAGCTTAGGGAGCTAGAGAATATTCTCAGAGAGGTGCTCTTTATTTCCTGTATCTTTCATTTTCTGCGATGTTTATGCTCAATTTGGTAGTTTTTGTTATTAAAATTAACTACGCCTTGCATGAGACTGCAAAGTTAGGTGTTCTTTTTGTTAATTCCGTAACAAGTAGCTTTCAGTTTCTCTTCTAACTAGAAATGCGGGAGTTACAAGTATGAAAAGTTATCATTTTACTTAATGCTTGTGTAAAGATTGTAGGAATGTGTTTGGGACTTGGTGGGGAAAAAAACACTGGTGTTGTAACTTGTAAAGGAGCATAAAATTGCTAGAACCACTGTTGAGATCAAAATTGGTTCAACAGATAATTCACTAACTCACTCTTCTCTTGGTGGCTATTGACTAGAATTCTTCTAATAAAGGAAATTTGGTCAAGGGGTGGCCAGCAACACTGCTGGCGTCTGGCGATAACCCTCCGATGCTCAACTAGTAGATTACTTAGCTCGGTTGTTAAGGGTGTCTGGATCAAATATATAAGCTCTCACAATAATGATCTCACTCACCTCATGAAATGCTTCTTGAACCCGTTTATAGTTGATATTTAGTGGAATTAAGTACTGTCATATCGATTTTTGTGGTATTGTACATTTCTCTCAAGTCTTTTTACAAATGTCATCTTTATCTGTGGTTTCTCAGCTCTTTTCATGATCTACTGAGAGGAGGCCCCTTTTGGTTATTGCTTTCCTTGTGAGAGCAGTCCATCCGCAAGGAGGGCTGCTTCCAGGTCATCTTTCTACTAATCAATTGGTCATTCCACTGAAAATAACAAAGGTCTATCGTTCAGAGGTTATATATTAACCCTTTATTTCATCTTTGCAGCTTATCTTCGGATTGTTGTCATGGCATTTTACAGCCATGTGTCTTTCCATTTTGTTTTTCTAGAACAGCTACCCACAAAGGTTTGGCATTGGTCAATTGCGATGTCCAAAGCTTCTATAGCTTACACCTTATAGAGTAATAGACATAGAACTCCATGGGAATATTATATATTTAATAGTGCAATGCTGTTTTTCTATGACACCTTTAACGTGTTGGACATCTTTGATGATACTGTAAGTCACAATGTTCACATTACAGTAATACGATTTTGTCAATGCTGTAGTATAATATATCAAATTGCTATAATTGTTTTCTTTTCTTTTTTCCTTAAATACGTGTAAACTTGGTATATCTGGTTAAGAAAGATTTTTTTCCCTCTTATTATTCCCACTTTGAAATTTAGATTCTCTCGAATTATGAATTGTGGTGGACCTCTAATTATCTGCAATTTCTCAACTTGAGCAATAAGAGTTATAGAGCTCAAAGGCAGTTATTGATAAAGGTACTTCTAAATTAATTATATTTCTTGGTAGACATGATCCTCATTTGGATTTACAGTAGAACCAGCAATTCATTCCCTGCTCGCATCCCAGAGAACCTTTAGAAAATCATCCATGTTTTGAGGCATTGACATCATGATTGAAAAGATCCTTGCCAAAAATACAGGCAGTTCCAACCGAAAACTTTTCTCTAGATGAATTCTTTACTTGGGAAATCCCACCCCAATGAGGATTGAGGATCCTCTCATTACTTGCTCTTTTGGTACTCTAAACTCCAGGATTATTGGTTTGGCTGGTTGCTTCAATTGGATTAATAATAAATCCATCCTCCTTGAATGGGTGTTTGGCGGTACTTGTCCTTGGCAGTCTGTTCTTGTTGAATCTTAAGCCCGTTAAACCAGACGCTTGCGTTGGTTTCAGATTTTTTCTTGAGACCTTTATCTCATTAAATCAGATGATTTAGTTGGTTTTAGATTTGGTTCCAGATAGTTTTGTTTCATCTCAATCATTTTCAGTGAAAAAGTATAGTTTTGATAAATGGAGAATTAGAAAAATTTTCTGTTCCAAATCCTGCAACTCCTAGTCCTAAAGTCATATTAGAAGATGTGCATGCTCAATTCTGTATCGTGGAGAATGATTGTGGTGGTTAAATAATATTTGAGGCTGAGAGTCCTTACCCTTCTACCTTGGTGTATTAGGAACTGACAGAAGAAGTATATTCAAAGAAAACCATAATTTTCTCATGAAATTCTCTGAAAAACTTTACATTTTGAATGGGATAAGCTTCTGACAGTGACTAAGGTTCAATGATTGACATTCTGTTACAAAGCAGGTTGTAGGTGGTGTCAAGGATTTAAAAGATAAACAAGAGATAGCAGAGGCTCAGCTGCAGCTTGCAAAGCTTCAACTATCCAAGGGAAACCCTCAGTTGGGAAAGCAGAACAGTGCTGCTGAATCTGATTCAACTCGACAAGATCAGTCCTTTGTTCCTCAGCAATCTTACCAATTACCTTCAGATCCTGTTTCTCGTCCACAACAACCTGCTGCTCTCGCTTCTGGTATTCAGAACCTACAACATCAGAATCCTCTGCCAGCACCAGTAGCAACAGCTCCACAGCTTCCTACCCAATTACCCCAGAAAGTTATGACCTCAATTTCACCTACACTGACTCCAGATACCTCACATCTGCATTACCATATGCCTTCAACTCAGCAGTCACAGCTGTCACCTCCTGTACCTTATCAGCCCCAGCAACCAGCACCTCCAGAAATCACAAATCAGCAATACCATGTGAATTCAACCCAGCAGTCACAGCCACCACCTCCAACACTGAATCAATCTTATCAACCGACATCTTTAGAGACCACAAATCAGCAATACCATATGACTCCAACTCAGCAATCGCCACCACCTCCAGCACAGTATCAACCTTATCAACCAACATCTCAGCCTCCAATCTCGCAGTTATCTCAGCCACCTCAATTGCACCCACCTTCCAGTACAGTTTATGCTCAACCCCATAGTCCGTTGCGTCATCAGCCTGAAGAAGTTCCTTACTTTCCTTCTCAAAGCATCCAGAAATCATCTCAGCCACCTGGTGGGTTTTTCCCACCCCAACGGTTTTATGATGGTTCTACACAGCAGACCAATGAGCAACCCCCAAGCAGGCCTTATTCAGAGTTCCCTTCTGGGTATATGCAACCGCCAGAGGATTCTTATTCCTACAATCTTTATCGTTATGGCTCATCTCCTTTCAGCTCCAGCACTTCAAACATGAAACCTTTGCGACCCTCACCATCTCCCTCAGTCC